>RPFO01000872.1:10000-77500 GCA_009746045.1 Mesostigma viride
CATACGTTCTGCTCCCAGCCCTCATACTTTCTGCCCCCGTTCCTCTGACATTCTGCCCCTAATCTTCATACTTTCTGCCCCTGTTCCTCTGACATCCTGCCCCTAATCTTCATACTTTCTGCCCCTGTTCCTCTGACATCCTGCCCCTAATCTTCATACTTTCTGCCCCTGTTCCTCTGACATCCTGCCCCTAATCTTCACACTTTCTGCCCCTATTTTTGTCAAACGTTCTGCCCTTACTCCATCCGCTACTGGTATCTGAACATATCTTCCAAACAATAATTTACAAGTAAGGCTAGCGTTTCGCCGCACTGATACCATTACACTGTCGTATACTCTGCCATGGTCGCGTCTACACGCGCTTGCTACTTGCATCCGCGCAGATCATCTACGCACACAAAAATCAAATCGTGGAACCGATCATGGAGCTTGCGGACGCCAGCACAACTGTGACCCACATCAGCGTGCACCGCCATGTGGGTGCGTCCTTGGCCTTGCAAACAAGCACTCTTGTGATTGCCCCACAGATTCTTGACGCGCCACGTGGGTGCGCGACGGTTGGGCATGGCACGTAGGCAAGTGGGCTTGTGCCCCCTTGCTTGCTGCAGGGCTGCGGTGCGACACGTATGCACGCACACATGCACACGTGCTAGCATGCACATGCAAACACAGCTCAAGTCCATTCGTGCATGGGCACGGGTGGGGCCAGGAAGGGGGCCAGGGGCAGAGTGGGGGCGGGGTTTACTGCATGTGTGTATGTTATGTAGGGGGGCAAGGGGAGTTGTCTCCTGCGACTTGCTTGGATGGTATCATGGCGACAATGTAAGCGGACAGACCCAGCGCGACATGCAACGGGATTACCCAGGTCTCACGTGCACATACACACTACACACACAGGGATGCGCCGATGATGCGAGGGAACATGTGACCGAAAGGGGTAGCACATGCCACATCGTGGCCTGTTTCTCCAGCCGTGGAGCTCCATTCAGCGCCCCAGCCGAATCTGTGAAATTGCTGATGGACTCTAGAGAACTCACCAACACCTGGACTGGTTTCCTGGCCTCGCGTGGTTGTGTCCCCTGCACATTCCTGGTCCCAGCCAAGTACGTGAACGCGCTGATGGACCTGGAGGAAGAGCGCTCCCCCAAAGCCATGGCCGGCAGCCACCGCGCATGGGCCGAGTTTGGCTTCCGCACGGGCATGCGCCTGCTGCTGGCATTGCTGGCACACGGCGCGGTAGGTGGGCCTGGTCACACAAGAAGAATGCATTCATGGTCACTAAATGAAGAAGTAATGAGGGGCAAGGAGTAATGAGGGGCATTTGCGTGCATGAAGACTGTGATGGCGCATGGTGCGTGTGTCAACTGGTGGTCGTGGTCACTCTATGTGTGACTAAGAGCCCGTTTACCTGTGTGGTGGCTATGGGCATGTGCTGCTGCTGACATCTCCCCTGTGTGTGCCAGGTGGCTGTGGTAGCCACATGGCTGACTGTGAGAGAAACGGGGGAGAAAATATGTGAGGAACAGTAGGTGGGAGGTGCTGTGTGAGATGAGAGAAACTGTGAGTGAAAAAGTTTGTGAGAGATATTTCGTGCGATGAGAGAAAGTATGGGACTCTTGCATCGCCATGTGCTTGCGACGCATGCGGGTGATGTGGTTCCTCTGGGCAAGGGGCTACACCACTTTGCCAGGCAAACCCAATACCGGCATATCGAGGTCTGCAGGTTGATGCCAGGAACTGCATCATCTCGAACATGTGCCGCGAATTTTGCTTAGGGTGCCTCGCAGGGTGCGCCATCATGTGTGCCAGCGGCTGTAGTTTGTTGCCCTGCCCCTCCAACACCCCTTGAACAACCCCTTTGCATGAGAAGCCAGCCACTAAGATAGTAACCTGGGGGACAACTATTCTAGCTTGTTAACCCCTATAGCGGCCATTGCTTGTTAACCCCAATAGCGGCCATGCTCTTCACCCACGTGAACATCCCCTTGCAGAAGAAGCCAGCGATTATCGGATTTGACCTGGGCAAGGAGGACAACCCGCTCTTCAACGGCCGCCGCAAGTGGAGTGGTGAGCACCCAGGAGCTTTTGTTTACCCACTGATGATCTAATATACGTAATAATCTTGCCTCTTGTAGTACTTTAGTTTGAGTTCGAGCTCGGAGGTGCTGGGAGGTGCTGGGAGGTGCTGGGAGGTGTTCTTGTGCTCTTGTGCTCTTGGGCTCTTGGGCTCTTGGGCTCTTGGGCTCTTGGGCTCTTGGGCTCTTGGGCTCTTGGGCTCTTGGGCTCTTGGGCTCTTGGGCTCTTGGGCTCTTGGGCTCTTGGGCTCTTGGGCTCTTGGGCTCTTGGGCTCTTGGGCTCTTGGGCTCTTGGGCTCTTGGGCTCTTGGGCTCTTGGGCTCTTGGGCTCTTGGGCTCTTGGGCTCTTGGGCTCTTGGGCTCTTGGGCTCTTGCGCTCTTAATTGTGCTCTTGCGCTCTTAATTGTGCTCTTGCGCTCTTAATTGTGCTCTTGCGCTCTTAATTGTGCTCTTGTGCTCTTGTGCTCTTGTGCTCTTGTGCTCTAATTGTGCTCTTGTGCTCTTGTGCTCTTGTGCTCTTGTGCTCTTGGGCTCTTGGGCTCTTGCGCTCTTGGGCTCTTGGGCTCTTGGGCTCTTGCGCTCTTGCGCTCTTGCGCTCTTGCGCTCTTGCGCTCTTGCGCTCTTGCGCTCTTGCGCTCTTGCGCTCTTGGGCTCTAATTGTGCTCTTGTGCTCTTGTGCTCTTGTGCTCTTGTGCTCTTGTGCTCTTGTGCTCTTGTGCTCTTGTGCTCTTGCGCTCTTGGGCTCTTGTGCTCTTGCGCTCTTGGGCTCTTGTGCTCTTGTGCTCTTGCGCTCTTGTGCTCTTGTGCTCTTGCGCTCTTGCGCTCTTGCGCTCTTGCGCTCTTGTGCTCTTGTGCTCTTGCGCTCTTGCTTGTGCTCTTGCGCTCTTGCGCTCTTGCGCTCTTGGGCTCTTGTGCTCTTGGGCTCTTGTGCTCTTGTGCTCTTGTGCTCTTGGGCTCTTGGGCTCTTGGGCTCTTGTGCTCTTGTGCTCTTGTGCTCTTGGGCTCTTGGGCTCTTGGGCTCTTGGGCTCTTGCGCTCTTGCGCTCTTGCGCTCTTGCGCTCTTGTGCTCTTGCGCTCTTGCGCTCTTGCGCTCTTGGGCTCTTGTGCTCTTGTGCTCTTGCGCTCTTGCGCTCTTGCGCTCTTGCGCTCTTGCGCTCTTGCGCTCTTGCGCTCTTGCGCTCTTGCGCTCTTGCGCTCTTGCGCTCTTGCGCTCTTGCGCTCTTGCGCTCTTGCGCTCTTGCGCTCTTGCGCTCTTGCGCTCTTGCGCTCTTGCGCTCTTGCGCTCTTGCGCTCTTGCGCTCTTGTGCTCTTGTGCTCTTGTGCTCTTGCTTGTGCTCTTGTGCTCTTGTGCTCTGGTGAAATCCATCTCAAGTGTTCTCTTGCCCTGAATGTTGGTCCTAGACTCTAATTGTCAAATGTTGCAGTGGCAACTATTTGATGAAGTCTTTGCGCACGTCCGCATCCCGACTCGGGTTGCAGCTATGTACTGATTCTTGTGTGCGTGCGGTGGGTCAGGAGGAGGTGGGGCTGGAGAACAACTTGAGGGTTGGCTGGTTGGTGTACAGAATCGGGGGGTGGTATGGGGGGGTGGGGGGATGGGAAGCGGGAGGGGCAGGTAGGCAGGGTGCATTAATCTTGCTCGGAATTCTGGTGTAGTAAAATATGTTTACACAGTTACTGCCACAAGCTTCCATGATAACGAATTTCCACGGGCATGTGTACTTTCGTTAGTGACAACAACCACTGTGCATAAACGGGCTACGTGAATGCATGCGTGTGTGCACCCCCTTGGCCGCCTGCAGCTGCGGGCGACGCGTTCAAGTACCTCCCAGAGACACTCATCCTGCAGGACATGGTCAAGGGGGGGATGATTGTGGACCTGATGGATGCCAGCTAGCAATGCCAGTCTCTTGACTTTTCTTGCCGTCGGGCCCAAGGATACCAACAAGGAGGATGCCAAGAATGTATATCAAAGAGACAACCAACGCAGGCCAGAAATCGTGCTGATCTAGGCACTTGGGCCACAGTGATTCTATCTGCATAGATCTGGTAGGAATTTGCGGGGATCTAGCGAGACAAGAATGTGGTGTATGTCATACGGTGCCACATGCCTAGCGCATGCCCAATTCCAGCGCATGAAGCTGGCGGTGCTCAAGGTTTGGCATTTATTGTTGGAAAAGGGCTGGCCTGCCAAAACCTGGTGCATGGAGCTCCCATGCCAATGTCAGCTGGGGGGCATTTGCCATGCATGCACTTTGTGCAGGGCCTCAGTCCATGCCATCTTGTCTGGCATGCCTCTGGCCACAACACCTTGAAATGGCCTTTTTTTTACATAAATTCTGGCCCATGGCAAGTTTATGGTTGGATTGACCTAGGATTGGATCCCACGACTCCCCGGGATGTGTCTGGCTAGTGGTGGAGTAGTTGAGTCAAAATGTTAAGTTTACGTGGTATTCCCTGCTTAAGTTAACTCCAGATCCAAGGCCAAAACTGGCCACCTAAACCACTTGCACTTGCATAGCAACAATAATTGATATCAGATTATGCTGTAACTTTGCAAGGGTGACGAATACGAGTTGTTCTGACCTTGTACAAAGTTCTAGGGCATTCGGAGCCCTATTTAGTGACAAATGCTAGCAAAATAGTGCTAGCATTTGTCGTAAATGGCAATTTTTAATTAATATTAAATCCAAATAATGTCAGAATGACACCCAAACCTATTGTCATCATGCCAACACCTGACACAGGGTCCCCACAATTCATGTGCAAAAATTCAGATCATACGGAGCCCAAAATGGTGACATTTGCCTGCATTTGTCACCATTTTGGCTCTTTTTTATCACAATTTTAACAACACTAACCACCAAGACACTCCCCAAGCTAGGGCACATCATGTTAATTCTTTGCAGGCAACTCAAGAATGACTAGTACAAACAGCGTGCAAAACCTTGGGGCATGTGAATGCCTGAGTGGTGACCATAGCTAGCAGAATGTATAATGTAAGGTAGACATTGCCAGTATGCCACATTGCTGTGATGCGCAGTGCACGTCCATATATACCCCATAACACCATACCTTTAAACTACTTGGCACATTGCAAAATGGGAAGGAAAGGTGGACAATACATGCCACGTCACTAGAACACAGCCATTTGGTTGCTACCAACACGCACCATGCGTGATATATACGTGTAATACATGTCAAGAACATGCCGAGCGAACATCAAGGTGAAGTGACACCCAGCCGCTGGCACATGTCACCTGGCATCCACGTATGCTCACGTGATATGGAATTGGCATATCCCATGTCTCCATCTCTTGTGCTTTGTGGGCACCGAGCCACCCATGCAGTAACCCACCCATGCAGCCACCTGGTCACCCACCCAATGAACTGCTTACACTCTTGCGCGCCCGTGCACCCAGCCACCCACACGTCCACCCACCTAGTGACCAAAGCCAGCCAGCCAGCCGTGCACGTGCTAACCCACCTTATTATATAACCACGCATGCACCTAGGCACCCAACCAGCTTAACCAACCCACTTGGACATTCACCCACCCAGCAAGGCACCTGCGCTTGCAACCCACACACCTATAATAGGTAATAAGGAAGCACTCACCCATCCAATGAGCCAACCACCCAACCACCCAACCACCTAAACACCCAGCCAGCATGCCCCATATGCACCATCCGGCCACCCACCCTTGACCCACCCACCCACCCACCCACTCAACCACTCAGTGCCCCCCCACCCTTATACCCACTGACCCACCCACACATGCACTTTCTCAGCCAGCCACCCCCCACCTCACCCCCAACCTGCACAGCCCTTCACCAGCGATATCAGGTGAGTCGGTCCCAACCATAAACCCACCCACGCATCCATATCTGTGCGCCCACCCGCCCATCTACCCGTCCCTTCGCCCACCGACCCACACCTAGTCATCTACACATCCACCAGCCACCAACCACCAATGGCCCATCCACCAACCCACCCACCCACACGCATCCCTAACCACCCAACCACTAACCCACCATCCTCAAACCCATGCAATTGTTTCACTCACACATCTAACTACCCACCCACTTAGGAGTCTCCAAAGCCTATCATCACGCAGACACCTGGCCATCTGCCTACAACCGATCACCCTAACACTCGTCTACCCATCATGACCAGCCACCCATCCACCCACCCTCTCCACCTGCCTGTGCTCCCAGCTACTCGGCCAGCCATTTACCAAGGCATCCACCTTTCAGCCAGCCACCTGCCATTGAACCCACCCATGTCTAGGAATCCCTTGAAGCATCTACAGCCTAAGCCTCCCACCCAAGACTTCCAGGGCAACTGAACAACCAACCAACCAATCAACCAGCTACACAACTACCTAACCACCTAACCACTCAACAACCCGATCACCAAACCACCTAACCACCCAACACCCAAACCAGCCAGGCATGTGCCCGCCCATTTGCCCTCGCACGCCCGCACCATCAGGTCCCTCCATACACGCCCCGTTCACCTAGCCAGCCACACACCTAGCCAGCCACCTGCCCAACTCACGCATGAAGTCAACGTTAGCCATGCATGGCCTCACGTTGCATCACTTGCATTGCATGGGTAGTTTGCATGAGGCAGCTTCCATCTCGTTGTCAGCAACTGAAAAGGCTCTTTCTTTACTTTAATGAATGAGCAACAACGTTGGAAACGTTATCCTATCCCTCTTTAAAACAGTCTTTAAATCAGAAAGACGAGGGCAAATATCTGGACAAGGTGGCAATAACCACTGCAAAATGCACTTGAGAACGTCTTATTAATCCAGCTCTCTACCCTTTGAGAAGCTGCCTTGCGTTAGCAGCGATCCTGGGCCCTCTAGCTCGCTCACCTCGCTTAATCTGCGCTTCTTTATGGCTGCCGGGAGATGCGAAGCTTGAACCCAGCGTGTCGTGGCGAGGTCCTCTGCCCGGCCCATCACACCTCGAAACCGCATGCCGACTAATTAAAAACGATGCCCCCCTTTGCCTTTTGTATCGGGCGTCAAAAGAACGATAAACTCGCTTGGAAAACACTGTCGCAAAGAGCTTTCTACAGGCATTATAAGCAATTTTCGCAGTTTTTACCGCACTTATTGCACAGCCGGGAGACCATTAGGGACCTTTGCGCGGAATCTCGTGCACGCCATATGTCCTGCTGGCTTATTGCCGCAGGCTGGCAGTATAGGAAGGTCGGGCATAGCCTAAAGAGGTAATTATCTGACGATAAAGATATGCATTGCATGACGCAAGAAACAGACGGATTTCGCACCCCCCAGTTTATTCACGCAAATGCCGGAAAATTAAAAGCGAAACTCAAAAAACGAAAACACTAACCTCTTCGGGAATATTATAACGAACAAGCTGAGCTATCGTGCCGGGTTTTTCGTTTCCTCCCGTATCCAGACCGTGAGACACGTACCACCGAGAAATCTGGATTTCGCGAAAAAAATTGTGCGCTGCAAAAAAAATATTTGTCCCGCTCAATGCCCTCGTCGCAATCACAGCGCATATCATTCCAAACTTATTCCATGGATTAATCGTGATGTAAGCTTCGTTTTGACACCTCAGGCGGCTGAAATGACGCAGGTTTCAGAACGCTAGCTGATGCTCGACCGCCATGGGTGTTTTCGTCGTTTTCGTCTCACGCGGCGCGGGAAAAATCTAGATCTCGGACGAAATCCGGACAATAATTTATGTCAAAATTTGGCGGGTTCGGGGTGTTGTGGCATGAAGGAGAAAGGGGGTCTCTGTCCTTTCTTCCTGTTGTGCACATACAGGGATTAAAAGCACTCCGGTGCTCCGTGACTCCCCAACGGGAGCACGAGAGTTATAATTAATTAATTAATTGTCTGGCAGGCAAACACTTCGATAAAAGTAGTAAAACGATCATATCCGGGATTACCAATCCTGAGTGCTGATCGAGATGTGCAATTGTGATGTGAAACTATTTCTGATCAAACAGCCAATGCTCTGGCCTGTAAATATTACACCATGCCCGACTTTTAGAGACCAATAATGATGGGCATTGTATGGCTCAAGCATGAGTACACTTTTTCGAATGTGGCAGCAGAAAAGAAATATACTCTTTGTGGCAGTACTTCATGGGGATGGGGTAAATGCCAACATATTCTTAACGTTCAGGCAATATTAACTTTGAATCCCTCCATTACTCACAGCCCTCTTGCCAGGCCTTAGCGCTCTGAAACATCATGCATGCAGGCCGGTGGTGCATGCAGGTGCACTTTGTGCACCCAGAGCAGGCTGGTGTAGTTTACACCCTACCCTTGCAGGAAGTAGCCCAGAATGTAGTAAAAGCCATATGCCCCTTCTCAGGGATATGTGCTACATGTACGCCCAACAGAGATATGTTACAATTTAATTTGATTTAATTTAATTTAATACTCACAGGGTGCCTGTTTCTGCTCCTATATCACGCAACCGTGAATCTTCGCAAGTACATGCAACAACCCATACGCTACCTTGCAACAACCACATGTAGCCATCTTTATTCGCCACGAATCAAGGCGAGGGCTGCTTGCACAACATATCATACATGCCATACGTGTACGCGCCCTTACTGTTTGAGACAACCACAGCCAGGACCTGCAAAGCTGCATGCCTTAAGTACACAAGTAAAAAATTTCAGAAAGCCAAGCAAGCTGTCCCTTGGCAGCCGCACTGACTGCTTGTCAGTTTCCACCGCGTGCCCCGATCATCGCTATGCCCCAATCATCCCAAATATAGCCGTGTTTGTTCTCCAGGTCAAAAGGAAGTCAACTCACGGGTCTTACACCGCATGGAGGTTGACACCCATGGCTACAGCACAGCGTAGTCTTGAGGCAAACCGCCGTGACATTATCAGTTTGTCTTCCGGCAGCAAGCCTTCCCGTTCATCTCCGCCGCCGGCGTGGACTTGGGCAGCTGCGGGCCGCGGTACCCACCCGCATCTGCAAACTTGCTCCCTGTGGCGCTGCTCTCGGCTGCCCCACTGCCCGACCCACCCGCGCGCAGCAACGGTGCAGACTCCTGCGCCTCGATGTCATCCGTGGCCGCCGAGTATCCACCAATGGGCTTCTTGGCAGCACACGCACCACCGGCCGCTGCAATCCCATGCCCGTGGTTATGCCCATGCCCGCACGTGTGCCCCGCCCCATGCGCGTGGTTATGTTCGTGCGCGTGTGCGGGGTTGTGACCGCCCCAGTCCCTCCCGGACCCGTGCGGGTGCGCGTGCGCACTGCGCTCCATCACCTGGTCCTCCATGCGCGTGACCAGCTCCTTCCAGGGGTCCCTGGACGGCTCGTCGGACAGCGCGCCCTGGATGCAGAACTCGCGGTAGTTGTCCACGCAGCCGCGGTCAAACGGGTTGTGGAAGAAGCCGTTCAGGCCGCGCAGGTAGTGGTAGCGGTGCACATTGGCCACCTCGTTGGTCGTCATGTTGCGCGCGATCTGGCATGTGACAGATGATGGGGGGCAGAGATAGGATAGAATGGGGAGCGGGGGTAAAGACCGGGGGGGGAGGGCAAGACAAAGTGTTTTGGGTGGCAGGCCAGCAGAGAAAAGCAGTGCTAGAATTAGCATAGCTGCTGACCAGGTGCGTGGCAGCAGAAGTGGCAAACAATGTCAGCGATGCAGTACACAGGATGGATTGGAGAGTCCAGCGGCGAGTGGGGCTTGTGAAGGGAGTGAAAGGGCCTACAAAGCCCATGGAACCATCAACAGCGTATCCCTCATCCAAGGTGTTGCCTTTCACATGATCCACAACATTTGAGCAAACGTGGCGGGCAGATGTAGGCACCCGTTGGTAACCTGCTCACCATACCAAAGGCCACAAAGCACGTGAGCAAGACCTTCCTGTTGCGGTAGACTTCTCCCTGGTTTCGCCCATTTCTTATCATCCTGCATTCCTTATGTACCTCGCTATGAATCTACTACATCACTAGAACACTTGTGTGACTAATTACCGGATCTCAGCTTTGGTTGCCTCCCGTGGATGATGGCAAACAGGAAACCCCTACAAAGGTGCAGGTCATCCCATCCAAAAACGCATTCACTCCCGGCCGCACATCACGGCTGCTCGCAAGCACATGCACGAGTGACCCACCCACTGTACCAAGAACTCACATCTCTCTGCTAACGGCTGAAAGGCTGTTAAAAATAGCACCCACAGTCAAGACTACCCACCCCCGCTCAAACAAAAATGTCATGCCCACCTTCCTGCTAACCATGCCCAGCTTCCTGCTAAACGTGCCCATCCTCCAGCCCTACTACCCACCTGGGACCCCTGCACAATGGCCAGCGCCGCGACGCTGAAGAGCAGCGAGATGTCCCCCAGCAGGAAACCGAACAGGCCACCGTGCGCGACCACCTTGTCGGCAAAGCCGAGCGGCGCCGCACCCGAGGACAGGCGTGGGCTGTCCATGGACACGCCTGGGGAGAAAGGGGGGTATATATACAGACATACGTGGACAAACAAACGTTGAAGAAAAGACAAATGAGATGGCAAATGAGATAACTGTGTTAGTGGCCACGGTGTGCTGACATCACGTGTCAGACGAGGAAAAAGGACATTGTGCAGACAGCAATAGGGAGGAGGCTGGGATGGGCGAGCTGCTGTGTGGGGAGTAGAACATGTGGACGACTGTATGACAATGATCTTTGCATAACAAGAGTGGCAGTTGATGGCAAGGCTGGGGCCAAGCCGCCAAGGTCAAACACCGCACACAAGCACGCGTACGCCATCCAAGACCTTGGATGTTAGCGGTAGTCGTATATCACTGCATATATGACAAGCATACATAACATTTGAGTTAGTCATATATCACTGCATATATGACATGCATACATCACATTTGAGTTAGTCACATATCACTGCATATATGACATGCATACATCACATTCGTGTTAGTCATATATCACTGCATATATGACATGCATACATCACATTTGAGTTAGTCATATATCACTGCATATATGACATGCATACATCACATTTGTGTTAGTCATATATCACTGCATATATGACATGCATACATCACATTTGTGTTAGTCATATATCACTGCATACATGATGTTATATGCAGTGACATGGCCATGTGGCACGTCACTGCATTCAAGGCACAACAAGAACTGTGGAAGCAGGCAAAGCCAAGCGCTACGTTTGGCAAGGTAACTGCCTCATAATCTAGCCACACAAGCCGCCTCCCTCCTGGCACGGTACATATCATCAAGTGACAGGTCAGCGCTCCACAGTACTCACGGTAAATGGCGACGCACGCGGACAGCAACATGGAGCACATCTCCACCACCAGCATCATGAAGAAGTACCAGCGGTTACGCTGCAATACAGCACACAGGGCACGGGGAAACAACGGTAAAGGAACAGCCCAAGCATTGTAACCGATTCAATAAGTGCTTTATAAAAACATACTGTGGCAACAGTCTGCGTGATGCAAGACATGCCGCACGCCTCACAACACACCTTACTAGAGGTCACTAGCTGTGCGAAGTCGATTCAGCATGACAGCTTTGAAGCTGGTGGCCGCGAGGCATGACACGGCATTTGAGGATTAGATTAGGGTGCCTAGTCAAGCTCAGAGGACCACAGCATATCCAGGAAACGACAAGTACGTTACATGATGAAATACATCATACGTCATCATCCTACCCCCTCCATGCTCGCCCTGCGTCTTCATTGGCTAAGGACACGCGCTTACCCTGCCCACGCAGTTGCCGATCCAGGGGCAGTGGTGGTCAAAGTGCTCCACGCATCGGTCGCACACGCTGCAATGCTTGGATCGCAACGGGCGGATGATCTGCGGCAAGGCAAATTCAAGGGTGGTCGAGGGAACGTACAAAGGAACCAGCAAGGGTGGGGCAAGCGTAAGGGGCCGCGAGGGACAGGGGCGGCAAGGGCGAGCCGGGCCAAGGGCAAAACGGGGAGGTCCAGGGCGGCCCAATGGTGGGGATGGGGGGCCAGGGGGACAGCAATCAATGGCTGTCTGTGCAAGGGACAGGATGAATAAGCGGGAAGCCACATGGGTCACGCATGCATGACCTGCATGAGGGCAACCAGGTAGACATACCATGAACGTGCCACACCCTATGGTAGAAGCAGGACCCAGGATCCATGCTTCTCAGAAGATATCTTCATTGCGTTGCCAGATTGCTCCCGCAACGCAGCGACACAAGACCACGACTACCACCAATGCAAGGCATTCCAGGGGGTGGTGGCAGCATGGCATGGTGCACGCACCCGGCATGTGCCGCAGAGCTGGGACCACTGGCCTGCCTTGAGCGCGGCCGCTTCCAGGGACCGCAGCTGGGAATCCTGTTCATGCGCCAGTGAAAAAAATATCAGAGCACATAAAACGACGGTTAACTGTGTCCGCATGAACGAGCCAGGGCAAGTGTAGTTCCCATGGATATGCTTATGAGAACTAAGAGCACAACCGTACATCTGCCCAAGTGTGAGACCAGAAAATACAACGCTGATTCAAACAAGGGTTGTGAACAGGGCAAGCTTAAGTGTAAGCACCGTGGGATGGCTGAGGCTGAGTACTGCCACCTCCAATTGGTTAAGCTGGCAATTCCAAAAGACTTTCCGGCTTAAACTTGCAAAATGAAGGCATCAAGCTGACCTAGCACACAGAACAGCCGTAGGCACACTTGCCTGAAAGTAGACATCCCCAACACACCACACGACGAAAGCATGCTCCAGTTGGCCGCTGGCCAGGAGCCCACAAGACGAGACAAGATGTGGCACAATGTGGGATGGCACCGTGCATGGTGCTGAATGGTGGCACGTACCCGGTCGTATTTATCATTGGCGTTGATGTAGCCGGGATCCCTCCTGGAGGACAGAGCATCCCACGATTTACGAAACAAGCACATGCAGCAATGGCATCGTAAGCCACAAAAGGCACGGCACGCCTATGTGAAAAGAAAGCAGAACACAAATCACGAATGCGTAAGCTTAAGTCAAGCCCAGGAAAACTCGTGCATCGTCTGACTCCTGTCATCTAAGAGGCTACGAACAGCAGAATCAGGGGCTGATACCAGCAGGCCAAGGAAGCCATCACGGCAGCACCCATTCCGGCCCAAATTAAAAAGAGGACCAGTCAAAGGCCATGTCTGTTTCCTATTCCAGCAGCTTATTCGAGGGCAGCTCAATGAATGGTTGCAGACATGACAGAAGATTCAAGAACGTGCGTGTTCAAGATCGTGTTACACCAACCTTCTGCCATTTACACTACCTGCAAACATTACATTACAAAAGAGGAAGGCAGGTGATATACGGTAGAGTGGGCACTGGCAGGCATGAGCCTCGACAGACTCATGGGGGCAAACTCCACGGTTGACCCCTTATGCGGTCCAATACACAGGCAGATCGACTGATCCTGGATACACGTCGCCATAAAAAGGCGCCAGCTCAGTCATGCTTCCTTGAAGCAGCGGAGATTTGCTACTGTATGTGATATAAACGTCTCCATGCATGTGCACGGATCCAAGAATCTTGTTTGTGTGAGCAAGCCACGCTCGCATTTTTGCACGCACATCTAGGCACCTGCACGGTTTATCATGGCCTCTGCGACTCATGCCAAAACATGGGATGGGACCTCCAAGCCATGCTAGCCCACGCATCGCACGGCCACTGCTTGCCCAGGAGTGGTGGCGGTCATAGGTGCTAGGTCATGGGTCCCCTCCCACTCACCGCGTGGCTTGGTAGAGCAGGTAGAGCCCGACGGGCCCCGCGCCCACCACGGTGCTCCACCCCAAGGCAGCGGCGCCTGCCGTGATGGGGGTCAACGTGGGGGCTGCGCACCATGGAGGGGCGACACGGGGTGGTCATATGCAATAATCAGGTCAGGCCACCCATCCTGTGGCATCACCCTTGTGTGTGCGTCGCCTGGGGGGATGCCCACGCCATGCATTCGTACGCACTAGGCACGCAACACTGTGCGCAGGTTTGCTGCTTGGAGAAGCATCCTGACACGGCGTACACGTTGAGATAAGGCATACATGAGGGGCAGACGACTCGTGGGTGCCCGGGCAGTACTTGGCTGCCAAACAAAGACGCACGAACCCTAGGGATGCGCCGCCCACGGGACCAGCAGCGGACCAGAGCGTTAACTTCCTTACAAGCGAGAGACATTTTTGGCGACCATGACGACTGCCTAGGTGGTTTCTGGACAATGTCCGTGGCATTGACTGAGCGCTTACAGCCTGACGCATGGTGGAAATGCTAGGGACAAGTCCATGACTGCAACAGGATGAATTAAGTGCCTTTGTCATTTTTTTCCTGGCAACATCGCATGGTGGAGGCACCCGAGGCTGTTGTCCGGGATGCGGAGCTTGCCACTGAGATAAAATAATTATGAATGTAATGAACACAACTAATTGAGTTTGATGTAATATGCTACAGTATATATGTATACTCCTGCGTGTGGCTCCACAGGGGGGCCACAGAGGACGCCACTGTTCCCACCTCACAACAGCAGCGCGACTACATGAACACCTGGCAGGCACCATGCTCACATGTGTGCGCCACCGCCACTCACAAAAGAGGACGTATCGGATGAACAGGAAGATGAGTGACAGGATGATGCCCCAGATGATGGGTGCCAGCCCGGCCGCGCCCATCCAGCCCAGCTTGCCCTTCTTGCCAAAGAGGCCTGACTGCTCCTTGGTGGACCGTGCCGCTTGCTGCAGGCCACAGGGCATGTCAACCAAGGCAAACCGCATGGGTTACAGTTGACATAGCGAGATACTACAGAAGCACAGATATTAATACTGACCAAGTGCAGGTTACCAAGTCTTTGTGCTGCTAGTAACAATGCTGTGCGAGGAGGGGGCATTGAGGGGCCCAAGGGCAACTTCTAAGTCTAGAACACAAGAGTTTATTTCACTGATGAGGACGAGCACACAGCAGCATGTCATCAGGAGATGTCGCATGGCATGCCGTACAACCTAGGCGGCGACACTGCATGGTGTGTGCAAGAAAACACTGTCCTATTCCCTAGCTGCATTGCATGCATAGCTAACGGGAGGCCGACCTGGAGTGCCACAGCACATGGTTCCCCAACACAGGCATCACCAGCCCAAGATGATTGAGTTTACAGGACCGTCCTTCCCCTCGGGGATTGTCATTATCCAGTCCTATCCGGGCACACGCACCACATGGCCACCTCCAAACCCCTCCAACCCACCAGCATGCGCGCAATGTGGTGGTGCCCACGCTCCGCGGCCAGCTGTGCGGGCGTGCACCCGGTGCCGTCCTCCATGCGGATCAGCTCGGGGCCGGCCGCCTGCGCCAGCAGGATGGCCGCCTCTGAGTTGCCGCGCAGCGCAGCCCAGTGCAGCGAGGTGCAGCCTGGCAGGTGGGGGTAGGCGGGCCGGCATCACCATCAGCGTTCGTTAAAAAAGGGTAACAGCATGGTGAGGTGCATCCAGCACGCACAAAGGCCGAGTTTAAGAATGGTTTAACTAAGCAGACAAACTAGACATAAACACAGTCATTCATGGCCCACAATCCTTTTCCACATACTCGCCGTCCTGTGTCATAACAAACAAGGTCAAATATTTCACAAAATAATGGAGCCTATTATGGCCATGCCAGCAAGCTAGGGCAGAAAGCTAGATTCTTGACAGACGATCCATCAGATTCGTACGGCATGGCCTCACTCAATCTGCCTGCTCTAACCGCAACAGCATAATTGCTGTAAATATATGGGAACGATCCTTCCATCCTAGCACCAAACGCGCACAGGCCAGCCCCCCCACATACACACGACATCAGAACAAGCCACTTGCCCTTCCAGGTGTGCCACGATACCAACGGCTTACCTCCTGAGTCGGCGCGCTCCAGGCAGCAGTCCATGAAGAGCAGCAGGCGGATCATGTCGGAGAAGCCCTTGTATGATGCCCTGGCGGCACATGGCGCGGATGTAGGGATGCATTCAGTGCAACTAAAATTCATTAGTGAGGGCTTGAGCAGGAGCAGCAGCACACCACTAAGTCAGTGCGGGGATGCGATGCAGGGGCAGTGCAAGCATGAGAAAGCAGGGCAGTGCAGGCATGAAATGCATACAGTACCCTTCCATTGGTAAGGGGCTTAAGCAGGAGCAGGACTAGATATAAGCCTGCCACAGTTAAGGGTTGCGTTGCGAAGCGGTAGGAGCTGTTGCCCATTACTAAGTCCATCCCATTAGCTGATCTCGAGTAGGGCATGGGCAACAGGAGTCCAGACACAGCATCAGAATCTGTCAAGCTCTCTCTGAAGGTAATCGCAATGACCAGCTCATCAACATGCCAATGGACAACATACAGGGAATCATATCCATACACTTTGCTTCCCATCAAGCACAGCGGCTGACCCTCACCACAGCAGCGGCGAGCGCCCGTCGTTGTCCAGGCACTCCACGTCAGCATGCCACCTCACCGCCAGGTGGTACATGAGCGCTGTGTGCCCGTACTGGGCCACTACATGGCAGGGCTGTGCGGACCGGGGTTCATCATTATTTTTTTCGTGGCGGGACGGGGGTGGGGGTGAGGAGGCGGATGGGGGACAGGGGCGACACAGCCAGGTTAGAGGAGCGGAAGAGGGCTACCACGAGATGGAGGCCGCAGGACTCTGGAAGGAAAGTGGAATTAGGCAAAAGGGACAGAAAATTGTGGAGGATCCCACCATGACTGGGCAGGAAACTCTAGATTGCCATTCCTGCACCGGTGAGGACAGGCACACAACTGCATCATGAAACCGGGTAGATGCAACTGACCGGCTGGAGGAGGCTGCCTGTCCTAGCACGGACCTGTCACAACAACTACCAGAAGGACCAAATTACCCCCGTGTGGTAATGCGCAACCGTGGCTGAGGCCAGCGGGATGGGTGGCACCCTCCAAAGCCTGGTGGCATTAACCGACACCCAAGGTTGCATGCCATTGGTCTACGTCCCCAATCCATCTTAGTGTGCGAGACATCACCCGAAAGGACATGAGAGAATGCTTAACTACAAGCAGGGCATCCGTAGGGGATGATGAGTCCTCCGAGACCACCATGAAGCCAGCACCAAACGCAAGACAAGAACCGGGTACCAGCTGTCAGCCATAGACAGCGCATGGTTCTGTTCTGCAGAGAACCATACATCCATGAACAACAGGCAGCCCCCTAACTAAGACTGCAATTTTGAAATGAAACTGGTCCGGGGCCATAGTACTGGGCAGGTCCGCATGCGCACCGTGTAGCCGTTGATATCCTGCGCATCGAGGCTGGCCCCGTTGTGCAGCAGCAGCTCCACCGTGGGGATGCTGCCGCGCACGGCCGCCCAGTGAAGCGGCGTCTGGCCCGACGGGTCCCGCATCCGCACATCTGCCTTCTTCTGCTTGCATGTACGGGCAGCACGACAGCAGCAGCGAGGGGGATGCAAGGACATGGCCGTGTGGGTGGAAGGTAACCAGGCAATGGCAGGAAGTGGGGGGGATGCGGGCGAACACAGGAGCACAGTGATAAACCATGTGGCATGGAAACGGGAGTGCGATGGTCTGTAAGGCGAACCACAGAAAAAGCAGCGCCAAGCCAGAATTCTCAACCCTGAAGCATGTAGAAGGGCTCCCATGGACCACTTTGCCAGTCGGTACATTCCGGCTGAGCATAGCCGGAGGGCTGACAGCTGCCATGCCCCTGGAGCCTCTTTTAAGTGCTAGCGCCACATTAAGATATATAGGCTGTATATATTATGGGCTATGCTGTCCACGCCACCAGTGTCCTGGAGCTATATTAAACTGAGCACTTTGACAAGACTAGACCTCTCATAAACTGGGGCCGCGAGGGGCCAGCGGGGGCAGGGAGCCTTGTGTCCAGATGCTGCCCCTCCATCTCATGCCCATGCATGCAGGTGCGATCGCTGGGAAAAAATCTTGGACAAAGTGCTTTCTGGGGTATTTCGTTGCAGACAAAAGAGCTTGCGCAGCGCATCAAATTATTTGCCTTGACAAGCCTGGCTACGAGAAACTACACTGGAAACAACTAGAAATGCCTCTGTCTTGCTTGAGTTTGGAATCGGTTTGTTTATCCTCGTCATTCATTGCTGAACACAGAAACTATAAATACGTCTCCACTGGGATCTACTAGCTAGAAAAACCCAGGAAAGGAGAGCTGACATGGCCAACCATAATGTTACAACCAGGTGGAGGGCTCAAAGGCACTGACCAGAGTGCTCCATAGCTCACCAACAAAGGAGTGAATACAGACAGAAGATATCAACAAGTAATAGCAACGAAAGCACCTCCGCTGAACCAGGGGGAAGAATCTCTCCACCAGCGTTATGAGCTCCGCTGCGTCTATGGTAGCAGCAACCAGATATAGAATATTACAATAACCAACAAAATATATATTTATCTCACACATGCAAATTATTTTCACTTGGAAATTTATTCCGCTTTCAAACTACCTTTGGTATGGGAATGAATCCAACTGCATCAGAAAAAGCAGCTAACCATGAATTTTCGGCTTACAAAACTAAAAATGCAGATACATTACGAACTAGGTTGTGCAAAAAGTTGCCTAGAAGAAGAAAACTACCACAACTTTAGGTTTAAAACCCCACCTTTCTCAAGCCAACATAGTCAAGTTAATGAAAGAGACAGCAAAGAAGACATCGAGAATAAGGAGGACATCATACCGTCGCATGAAGTCACGGAAATATATGACTGTCTGATTGGCTGAGTGTGAGGGAAAAAGGATGTCAAAAATGCATCTACATGAAAACCCACCTCGATCAAATACTGGACAGCAGCCGTGCGTCCATTGAGGCATGCCCATTGGAGCGGGGAGAATCCACCGGAATCAGCAGAAGCAGGGTTGACACCATCTCCCTCAATAAACTTGCGCAGAGATTCCAAGTCACCATATGCTGCTGCCATAAACACATCCTTCATGACAGGGAGAGTCTCGCCATTTCCTGCTTGCTGTTCTGCAGCGGTCGCCAAGACCTTCTTAGGCTCTTCGGCTGGTTGAATTTCCATTTTCTTAATCCTTTAACGCAACTCTGCAGCATGAGACATGGGAAATTCGACGCATGTTAAGTCGCCAGGTGGGGCAGCAACAAAACATGGCAGTTTAGAGGGGGGGCAAATGGCTAGATCCCCATAACTGCCGTTCCGCCAAGCTGGCAGGAACAGCAGGAGCTAGGAACCATGGTAATGACCAGCAAGTATACCTTCTGTGTTAGTTTTAGAACACAGGCCCTAAAGCCAGAAGATAACCCAACGCATGCAAGCCGTTATAGTGACCTTAGCAGGCTTGTTGAACAAAAATGTGCGTGCAGGCTGCAGTAGCTGAAAAAAATATCCCGACGCATGCAAGCCGTCATACTGAGCTTCGCAGGCTTGTGGAACAAAAATGGGCGTGCAGGCTGCAGCAGTTGATGGGAATTTATTGACATGTGTTTCAAACGTTTGGCCGCTTTAACAAAGATAATGGCTACAAATTCACATGAAAAAGCAGACAGATTAGCGGGGATACCAGCGAGATGACATCAACGCACCTCTGAACTGAACGCTGAGGGTATTCGAGCAGATCTGAGAGCAGGGAGCAAGTGGCCGCCGGATTAAGTGCTATTGGTGTGCAACCAATAAGGATCGCGTCTAACAAGGCTCATTGTCGGTATCGAAGCGAGAAAATTCTAGCAACAACTCCGAAAGGCACAATGCGACTTGCCCTGCCCTCCTTACAAAGTATGTAGGGCGACAGCACCTGATTTCCTGTAAACCTCCTACGTACTGGTGAGAGGGCCCATTATCGACAGCAGATCAAGGTCGGTATTTTTCAATCCTTGGCTAGTGCTGCATGCCGTGTGGGAAGACCAGCGAGCGACTATTCCCAGCTGGTCCCGCTTGGCTTGCCGCGCCGAGCTGACCCTGCGCTGGTCGTGCCTCGTGAGCGTGGCACGATCAGGAACCTGGGATCAGAAGGCAGAATCAAAACGTGCCATGCGCCGCTTTGAGCCTTGTCGTCACGCTGCGTACGGCGCAAAAGGATCCGTATTATAATCTGTAGTTGAAATTAACTCTGGCATCTCAATCCTGACGCCATGTACTGCCTAGTTCCTGGTACCCCAGTAGAGTTGTTGTTTTTGTTTTTGTTGTTGTTGTTATTGTTGTTGTTGTTGTTGTTGGTTCACACTCACCACGCCCCAGATGTGCAGCAGAGATTCTATAGAGCTCACCAGTAGAGCTCAACCAGTAGAGAGCTGAAAGGGAATCACCTCTAATTTTTGGCATACCTGGGTCACCTTAACTGTTATATGGAAATAAACTAACACCCATTTCACCGGAAAAAAAAAAAGGGAATCACCTCTTGCAGTAATTGGCTCTTGCCAGTTGCCAGTTGCCACTTGCCAGTCGCCAAACATATATTCATATTGACTTGGGCAACATTAACGATACCGATTTGGCGAGGCCGAGGTCCGAGGAATACACGCTTTCAGGGAGTGACCAACGAACGAATCCACAGGACGCTTCCAGCTTTTTCTTGTGGGCGAAGCGAGGCGTGAGAACGTTGTTGATTGCATGCGCGACGAGGAAGATTCGGGCGCCCATGGCTGGTCCCAATCATACCTGCGTGCGGGGGGCGCTGAGAGTGAAATTGATAGCAGCGAGGAACGTGGTCGCTCCGACTAATTGTTCAAGAGATGCGGAGCGGAAATTTTTTGCCAAGATTCGTCTTGGAGCCAACAAGGTAAGAAGTGACCGTGTAAGTCTGCACCTCAGAAGTATGCCGCCTGCAAAATAGTCCATTGATGAAATGGGATTTTCCTTCTCCCGGCTTTCCTTTGCGACTCTTAGGAAGACCCTCTTCACGACGAAATTCCTACGATGCCTATCGGGCGTCTGGAGGGATCTTTGCCGCTGCGGATCGTTTTGCTCACTAAGCATTTATATTGCATCGACGTCGCAGTTGAGGAGCTCCGTCATGTGCTCCCGCGTCGAGGTTGTGGGTTCCGCGCAAGGAGAGCTATTCGAAAACAAGGCAGCGGGTAATTTGGACTCCTCAGACGCCGCCTCTCCTGCTGCCCCTCCAGGCGGGAGCGAGGCTTCTGGCTTTACAGCCGTAAGCTCGCAGGAGACGGCGGCGGGCAATTGCTCTGTCTTCAACTGCCAATGGGAAGGCGCTGATGTCGCATTTCCCTTCCTGGTGACGCAGCAGCGGCATCTTACAGTACGTTCTCCCGACCGACCAATGAACGAGTTTTTTTGGCGTAGACCTGTGTTTCTCCAAGCGCCCGCCCAACCGATCGCTACACTTCATGCCACCAAATCTCTCATGGGCCCATTTCGTGCTGTTTTCGCGCGTTGGCCACCCATTATTGCCAATTAAAAGTACTCAGCGATATCCCTCTCACCCTTTGCGTGCCATGTTTGTTCGAGGAAGCATACTCCCCCAAAGCCACCAGCCACCACGTGTTTCATAGAAGACCCCCAAACGCACCATGCACCACCCCGCCATCTGTTCTGTCACTTTTTCACTTTTCCAAGACACACAACGATTCCCTCATAATTATCGACGAGCACTGTTATCGACAAAAGCCCCCCCGCCCTCTCTCTCCTCCTCACTCTCACACACATCCACACACACACGCACGCACGCGCGCCCACACGTACCTACACACACACACACACACACAATACTAAGCTATAGTGACCACCCACCCACATCCACACCTGTTCCCACCTTCGAATCATGATGCCCCTACCGGCTACGCAGCTGGAGCTGTGGACCTGCTTCGCGACGCCACCCCCCTCCCCCGACCGACCCATGACCCCAGCAAACGCGGTCGCCCTGCAGCCCGAGCCCCTGGCAGGTTCCGCGCTGCCCTGCCATCACCACGTGCTGCTGGGCTGTGCGCGCTTTGGTCTGGATTACCTAGAGCAGCAGCAGGAGCGCGTATCGGCGGAGGTGCTGTGGATGCCGCTGGTGGCAGATGAGGCGGGAGAGGAGGGGGGCAGGCCGGTCACTCCACCGCCTTCTCCTTCGGAGCGAGGGAAGCAGGTATGAATGATGATGGAATAAGTATAACACTGTGATTGGTTCAGCTTGAAACTGGGATCAATTAAGTGGACATTGTGATTGATTCATCAAGTAAAGCACGCACGCCCGATGGGGAGACGTGAAGCACAATGCGATCGTGATGGTCTTTGGTTTGAGGTATCGGATGATGGTCTTTGGTTTGAGGTATCGGATGATGGTCTTTGGTTTGAGGTATCGGATGATGGTCTTTGGTTTGAGGTACCGGATGATGGTCTTTGGTTTGAGGCATCGGATGATGGTCTTGCATCTGTACGCGTTTCCTGACAGCAGGTGCCGCAAAGAGGTGTTGCGTTGCGAAACCCTAGTGTGGCATGCCACGTTGGGAGACATGGTGAGGCGCTCCTGGGCGTGGCGTAACCAATGGTGGCCGGATGGCACGAATGCTAGGCCCACGCACGGGCAGGTGCTAGCATACATGTAGGCTTGCGGGTCGGGTGACACGCAGCAGTGCTTGGTGGTGTCTGGCGGTCGTCCACGCTTAGTGCCACGAATGGATGCCG
Organism: Mesostigma viride; assembly: GCA_009746045.1. Taxonomy (NCBI): domain Eukaryota; kingdom Viridiplantae; phylum Streptophyta; class Mesostigmatophyceae; order Mesostigmatales; family Mesostigmataceae; genus Mesostigma; species Mesostigma viride. Next base: position 32,691 of record RPFO01000872.1, read on the forward strand.
CCCGCTAATGAAATTAATGAATGCCTCTTAGCCATGGGTGCGGCGCCAAGGCAAGGGTTGCATCGGCGATCTCTCTGTGACAAGGTGGAAGCATTTTTTTGTCAATGTGAAATTTTATAACTGTCTTTTTGCAAGCCTGAGCTTCGTGTCACCTGGAGACTCAGGTCAGGGAGCCCGTGTACGACACTGCGCTTGCATGCTTCGCCTAGGCATCAAGGTGTCGATATTTCGTGGACAAGTGCCGACCAAAGTATGCCTTCCTCCTGCCTCCTTGCGTTCTAATACCGCCTATCTAACACCCTTCATCCTTACTGCATTTCCACACGGCCACGATCAATCACCCTCAGGTGGTAGGCCAGGTACTGGCGGAGGTGTTCTATTACCCTCAAGTGCCCGAAGAGTTATCCCAGGGCCCTGCCGGGTGGCTGCCATCTGGCGCTGCGCCCCACGTCAGCCCACAGATGGCCCCGAGAACCGTCAGTGACGTGGTCGGTTATGCTTGCGATGCAGCGCTCGGGTACCGCACCGTCCAGGTGGCGGAGAGCAACCTAGCGGCAGCTGGCAACCGGCACGTCCCCAGGGAGGTGACGGCGGGCGGGGCTAGAAATGGCACATCCCCTGCGCCGGAGCACCCGGTGCCCACCCGAGCGAGCCCGCTACCTGGCCTCGCCGAGCGGAGGGCTTGGCAGGGTCAAATACCAGATGTCGCCGAGAAGCAAGCAGGGGCTGAGGCGGGAAGCATGGGCGGGGGAGGAAGGGCGGGTGCGGGGGGAGGTGTGGATGCGGCTACAGGAGCCGCGGGGGTCCAGCAAGGCCTGGTTGCGGCTGGGGATGGCATGGTAGGGGGGCAGGCAGGGGGGGAACAAGTGACTGCGGAAGACGGCACGTTGGGAGAGGGGATGGGCATGTCATCTCGGATACCTGCCCCGATGGAGACGGGTGGGCACGGGGAACCTAGTCGAGCGCGCGGCACGCTTGCGTCCGCGGGGGCAGCCAGTTCCGCCTGGATGTTCGCGATCAGCCCTCCCCTGACACCCCCCCTGGCCAGTAAGGCACTCCACATTCGACCGCGCAGCAGTGAGGGCCCACTGTCCGCGATGGCTGAATCTCCCGCGATTCCGAGTAGCCACAAGCGCATGGCGTGTGCCAGTTTTAGCCCCCGCTTGCTGGCCCAGTTGGAGACTGAAGGGGACCAGCTGGGGGGTGAGCAGCTGGAGGAGCCACTGAGTCCCCCTGATCGCGAGATGCCCGCGTCATCGTCTGCTGAGGTGGAGGAAATCGAGGAGGCCACCGAGGAGGGGCAAGAGGAGGGTGTGAGTGAGGTCGGTGACGTGGAGGGAGAGGGGGGGGTGCTGGAACCGCAGGTGCTGCGGCAGCGGCGCAAGCCAGCAGCCTCAACGCAGTCCACCTCAACCGGTAGCAGCATGGGATGGGACAATGCCTCCTCGCTGGTCACCGAGCCGCCCTCCACTGCCGAGGTCGCCGGGGGGAAAGGGGGGGCCCTGGGGGCTCTGCATCGGGTGCCCCAGCAGAGCCATGCACCTGATGTGGCGGTGAAAGGGACAGCTGGCATGGGAGCAGTCCGTCGGTTCTTGCATGCGGTGGGCCTCACGGTGGTGTTCACTGCGCTCGTCTTGGTGGGTATCCCCGGGCTGATATGCGCGCTGGGACCCGACCCGCGCCTTCGGCCCGACCCTACCCCCACGGATGAAAGCATTCACCGCACGTGCTGCTTCATCGTGGGCAAGTGGGAGTTGTGGGCGCGCTGGCTGGCCAAGGTGACGGGGGTGGCGGTCGCGGCGCGCGCGACCCAGTTGGTGGAGTGGGTGGGGCCGGTACTGGACACCTGGTTCAATAACTGGTTGGTGCCGTACTGGAACTGGCTGTCGAGTGACGTAGTGCAGCCGTACTGGAAATGGGCGTTGAATGATTGGCTGCTGCCGCTTTGGGGCTGGCTGTCGAATGACGTAGTACTGCCGTTTTGGAACTGGCTGTCCAGCAACTGGCTTCTGCCCTACTGGGACTGGCTGTCGATTGAATGGCTGCTGCCTTATTGGAACCGGCTGTCCAGAGAATGGCTGCTGCCAGTTTGGACTCGGTTGTCTGATGATTGGCTGCTCCCCCTCTGGAATTATGGAAAGGAATGGCTGTCCTCTGGTGATAACCAGGTACTCTAGGCTGATCCGTACCAATAACCATGCCAGCCAAGGCCATCCAGTGCTATTTGGATATGGCGCCAGTGGCTGATGCAAGCCTTCTATGCCATCATTGTTGCGTCAAGTAGCTGAAAACCTGCAAGGGTACAAGAAGTTAACAAGGCATTCTTTGTACATAGATTGTGCACAGCTTGGTTGTCTCTTTGGTGTAGTAGAGTCAGGGGCGTTTCTAGTTTCGGCCTGCATGCACCCCCGTTTTTCTTGTCAAAGCAGCATTGTGTTCAGCTAGGCTATACCTTGTTTGGCTGTGGCTCTTGCTATTCTAGCTCAAACATGCATGTGCAATTGTGCATGAGCTTACTCCTTCGCAATATATGGCACGACGGCATCCATGGTAATGTAGTCTATACTGCAGCATTAATATTTTTATACATTTGTATAGATTTCCTGCTTGTACTTCTAAATGTCTATCATGCCAGTTACAGTTTCGCGTTCATGTGCTTGCTCAAATGCAGGTGGAATGTTCAGGCGGTACATTAATTAATTAACTACTCGTGCTCCCGTTGGGGAGTCACGGAGCACCAGAGTGCTTTTAATCCCTGTGTGTGCACAACAGGAAGAAAGGGCAAAGGCGCCCCCTTTCTCCTTCGATCATGCCTGAGGCATGCCACAGCAACAATCGGACACGATAGACGATCCGGCAAGTTCTGTGGGTGCAATAAGACCCATGTGAGCATATCATAACATGAAGGAGCGTGGGCAAGTAATCTGATCATAGCCAGGACGTAGCATGGCTGTACAAAGGCTAAGCTAAGGCTAGTGCTGGTTGTGTACCGTGCGTACATGCATGACATCAGCAAGTTATGCGTGCTGCATGTTGTGACCAGTACTGATCGTTCGACAACATCCCTTCATCTATCGCGGCCATATATACAGGAAATTGGCAAGCTTATCCATGCATGGCCGGGGAGGTAGAGTTTCCTCCCGAGAGTCATCGTACGCGCCGAATCACTTCCATCCCCATTCACAGGATTGGCCACCCCATGCTCACCTGCAGTGACTCCCACGAGTATAAAAAGTTCTGACCACTCGCCAACCTGATCGAGGCCCACACGGAGTACGTGGTCCCTGCACCACAGTGTGTCCAGCCGGTGTGGCCCGGGCCGATCAACACGGGTGCTCGATCAGCAAGAAACAACAGCCTTGGTTGTCTTACTTGACATGGTGGGAGCTAGGCTGCCGCCTCACAGCTATTCTGTGCCTCGCTTTAAAGTTTGCAGCTAGCGCCTCGCCAACTTGCTGTGCACCAGCGTCCGGCCCAGCAGGCCAACTGCCCCGGTGAAATTCAGGTCCGTTCAACGGGTTTGTCAGAAAAATGAGCGCAAATCCGGTGCGGAAGTACAAAAGCTAGATCTGCGACGTCACTACCCAGCGACATCAGCGCAACCCGCAAATGGTACGTCACATGGACGTCAGCTAGCTGACCTCATTTATGCCGACGACATCACGCTCATCGAGCAACCGGAGTCTGCCCAACTTTGGCTGGACTGCCTGGCGCTCGAGGCTCGGGCGGTTGGTCTAGAAATCAGCCCCAAAACGGAGGCCCTGGCCCTCGGTGCATGGCAGGGCCCCCACCCACACTCCGCCTCTTAGACGACACCGAGGTCAACTACCCTACTTCAGACCGCTTCAAGCTGCTCGGCAGTTGGCTTCCGGCGACTGCGAGGACGACCTGACGACACGGATCGGCATGGCGTGGGCGCAACTCCATGACCACCGCCGCTGGTGGAGCAACCCCGCCCTAGGTACCCCGGATCGTCAAGCGTGACCTCTTCAAGGTCGTCATTCTGACGATCCTGACCTACGGCGCCGAGACCTGGACACTGACGCAGGAGCTGGAGTAACGACTCGACGGCAACGTTCGTCACCAAGATGCTGCGCAAGGCCCTTAACATCCCCTTTGGTTTGCACGTATTAGTAATCAGAGGATTTGTACGCTGATTTGCCCTATGTTTCCCACATTAGTAGGCACAGGCGCCTGGTCCTAGCCGGGCACCTGGCCCGCACAGATCAGGTAGATGTCCACATCAGATAGACTAGCTGGCACCAAGCCCGCCCAGCCTGGGCGATATGTCCTTACCTGGCGTGCCCCCGGCCGCGCGCGGCAGGGCCGCCACCCGTGGACTTTTCGTGATAGAATCGGCATGGACATGTGCTACACTAGACGTGACGGGCTCACACCCGGGCAGCCTCCTGGTTTGTCTGTAATATGGAGGCAGATGGTGCGCAAGGATAGATGGCAAGTAGTGATGAAGGAGACCACCCCCAAGCCTGTGGGGGCTCCGCGTGTGACCAAGTATGGCATTCATAGCAATTCGGGCCGCGGTGCCCACACCCCTGTAACTAGGACCTAGATCTAGCTTACACCATCCATTCCATCCCATGTTCCCCTCCCACTGAGGACTTATGCTCACGTGACGCAGTCACGTGTCTATTATTAATTGATTGGACGTCAGAATTACGCCCTGGAGCTTGGATTGTGCCGGCGGTATAATGAACGAGCTGGATGCGAGAGCCGTGCATGCGTAAATTAGTAGTGTACGACAATGTGTTGTGGATCGATACCGTGACTCAATGCACAGTAAAGGCAATAATAAACCAAGTGCTATTGAACGATTGCCATCACGACTTTCCAGTTTCTATATTAATTAATTAATTAATTAAACTCGTGCTCCCGTTGGGGAGTCACGGAGCATTAACCCCGATGGAGTAACTTTCTATTAATTAATTAATTAATTAAACACGTGCTCCCGTTGGGGAGTCACGGAGCACTGAAGTGCTTTTAATCCCTGTGTGTGCACGTACAGGAGAAAGGGCAGAGACCCCCAGTCTCCTTCATGCCAAAGGCATGCCACAGCTGCAATCGGGCGCGGCTAGCTAAAAGGACAGGCTAACGATCCGGCAAACTGTGGGTGCAATCAGACCCATGTAAGCGGGGCATAACAAGTATAGCGTGGGCAAGTAATCTGACCATAGCACGGGCGTAGCATGGTCACTTAACTTTGGTCACGTAACTTTCTATATACTTTCTTTTAGCATGGTCACGTATATACGTCTTTCTATTAGCATGGTCACGTAACTTTCTATATACTTTCTTTGCTCAAAGGTGAAAGAAGCTAGGCACAATGTGCAGGTGATCGAGCTGTTCTCGATTCAATTAACAAAAAGGCTCACCTGAACATATCGTGCCTTTATCAAGGAGACAACATATCGTGCCTAGTTTATAACTGCATGTTCATGCATGGGCCGCGGAGGGACCAATATGTACCAATACTGAATATACAGCTTTCGAAACCGCAGATCGAATCAATCGATTATAATCAATCGATTATAATTCACACGTAACTGCGTCACACCCGGGCAGCCTCCTGGTTTCGCTCTGTAATATTGAGGCAGATGGTATGCAAGATACTAATTAATTAATTAATTAATTAATTAATTAATTAATTAATTAGACTCGTGCTCCCGTTGGGGAGTCACGGAGCATTAACCCCGATGGATGGATTGATGGATGGATGGGTGGAAACAGTCCTACCGGTCTAATCTATCTACATCAGCTACAAACTACATCTATCTCACAGCATGCTAACTACAACATCTATCTAGACAGCCGCACGCTGCCCTAGGGGAGCTGTCTGGCGTGCCTCCCACGGGATTGCACACGCGGGCGCTTCCCCACTGGGGGGGGCTCGTTGTCCTCTATGACCTGGGCCCACTTGGCCTTGTCTGGACATCATCTTCTTCCAGATCCACGCTTACATGGCGGTCTTACTGCACCCACAGTTTGCCGGATCGTTAGCCTGTCCTTTTAGCTAGCGCGCCCGATTGCAGCTGTGGCATGCCTTTGGCATGAAGGAGACTGGGGGTCTCTGCCCTTTCTCCTGTAGTGCACACACAGGGATTAAAAGCACTTCAGTGCTCCGTGACTCCCCAACGGGAGCACGTGTTTAATTAAGGGGACGTGGCGCGCCGAATATTTTCCGCGCCAAAAAATTCGCGGTACCGTCCGTACGGTGTATAATGTGTGCCCGGACCGCTCAACCCTCGCGGAAGTGGCCATGGCGGCATGCCTTTATGCAATATTAATCGATATGGCATCTAAAAAGCTAGAAAAAATGCTTGAATTTCGCAGAAGATTAGTTGATGACCTCATTGCGTGGCGGAAAGTTTACGGTTTGCAATATCGCTAATTTCTCGAACGGCTACGGGCGCGGGGGTCCAGGATATAATTTCTCTTGCGGATCATGAAATTTAATGCAGGTTTACGGCAGCTATTGTGAGGCAACGTAGGCTCTAAAGAGCGATTATGAAGCTAACTTAATGGTGTTGTCGAGTTTGTGCCGAAGCTTCCCGGTTTCTTTTACATTTCCGGCATTCAAGGTAAGAACCTACGCAGGCCTGCGCATGTCGCCTTCGACGTATTCACGGAAGGCGCACCTTCCTTGTTCGCCTGATCAATGGATGATGTCTTTTATTGTTCGAGCTTGCGTGCCAGTTTATGCATGAAAAATTTCCACGCAGGCAGGTGCATTAACGTCGGCCTTTCGCCTTTTTTTCGGGCAGTTTCCCTGCAGGAAGCGCTCCATTTCTTTCGGTTGCATCGTCAGATTCCTAGCTATTTCGTACAATTTCGTGTAGTTTGTGGCTGGCATGCTAAATGCGCCGAGGTCAAGTTGTTGGTAATGTGTTGACATTTGTTTTCCATAATCCTTTGGACGTGACCTTGCTCAGACGCTTTGTTATGTGCCGGATCTGACACGCCTGTTTTAGAACGACATCCGGCATGTGCCTAGAGGCTAACAAGCTGGCATCAGCTTCTTAGCAAATTGCCCTATTGGAAAGGAAGGTGAGAGTGGTTCTTTTGCTGGCCATACTGCATGAGTGGCATTGCATTAGATAGGTGTTTCCATTGCTTTCCTTGAGCTATAACCATTAAGACTTCCCTGCTATGTGTGCAGCAAGGCAAGCTGGATAGGATGTGAATGCTTGGCATACAACATGTATGATTTGCTGCCAAGTTTGCAGGCTGCAGTTGCCTCTATTGCTTGGGCAGTCTTTCTAAGGTTTTTACACGTATACTTGCTGAGTTCTTGGCATAAATTTACATGGTAACCTTGGGCTGAGCTTAGTGTATGCTCTCTTGGTGCGTGTATGCCTAGCGATGGTGTTGCTATGCGCACGCTGGCAAGGCTGGCCATGCTGAGGGCAGGGGAGGGCAGATGAGGTGCCTAGCCTTTTCTTATGTTGTGTGATCGAGTTGGGCATGTTTTTTGGCTTCTTGGATGGAAAACATGATGCCTAGGTGGCCTTATACACAGAAAAACCTCATTTAGCGTATGTTCAGGTTTTAGCACGCCAAACGCAATAACTTGAGCTAGACTTGTCGGAATGACCTGGGACTTGGACCACTGCTGTCCCCCTGTTAGCCGGATTTTCGCTACATTTTGTTGCCTAATCTGAAGTGTTTATGACATGTTTATTCCCAATGTCCGGTAAAAAAAGGGTACTTTTGCGGGGAAATTAATAACTGTTCAAGGTTTTGTCATTTTCATGATGTAAATAGCTCAGCAAGCTACAAACTCAGGGAACTATAGACGCTACATTTTTTTTTGCCAACAAATGAGTGCATGGGCTGGGGCATACATAGCCCTAATTAGCGTCTTTTTCTATTTATAGCGCTATATTGGCGTATATGTGGGGGTAGTACCCCCAACAAGTGCATGGACAACTCACTAGAGATGTTATTTAGTGCCCCCAATCATAATTTAGCATGGTGCAACTGAAATTCAAGTGATATTAGCATGGGTCAAGTTTTAAGGTTTTTGGGGTGCCACCTCCCCTTAAGGGGACGGGACACATCGGAATTTTTTGGCGCCAAAAAATTCGCGCCGGTACCCCCGGACCGTGAAATTGTGGTGCACAATGCGCCCACCTCGTGCGGAGGTGGCCATGGCGACGTGCGTTTCGTAAAAATTTGCCTAATCGGCCAGGCGACAAGCGAAAAATGTACGCCGGTGGTTTTAAACGATGTACTAGTATGATGTTTCATAGCCAGATATGCACAATTTGAAAAGTCGGTGCCTTTCTTAATCCAGATTTGCACGGGGGTCTAATCCGGAAATCTGGCCGCATATATTAATTTAGAATGCGTGCCTGCGACGGTAGAATTTAAGATTTGTGGGTTATATTGATGCAGGAAGAAGCGTTTAGTAATGGAAACCGTGAAAACATCCTAAGCGGCTTCGATCTGCGGCCATTTCCCGTTATTTCTGAAATGATATCGTTCAGGCCTGCGCGATCCGCGGTCAAGCCATCCATGGCTGGCTGGCTGTCTCGCGCGCCTGGGTAGGAAATAAAGCCGGCCGTGGTGCGTTCATTTGCCGCATGTCACCGCCCAGTCTGTTTGCGCTCTAAATGTTCCTGGCATGAAGCTTTGGCGCCGATTCCGGGTGTTCGTGCTATTTTGTTCGCCACTTGTTGCAGTTGCGCTATCTGATTTTCCGAAGGTTTCAATGTTTTGCCTTATGCTGCGTATGCCATGCTTCTTAAAGCTAGCAAGAGTTGATTGGGCAGTTTTGCGGCTCTGCTACACTTTGTTTTATGGAGTTTTTCATATGGTTGACATTGTATATTGCGTAGTCAAGGACCCTAGCTGCCTGGGAGCGGCATCAACGTTGCAAGGAGCTGGCGAGCTCATAAACGCTTGTCTTGGCTCTTCAGCCTGCTGGAAAACAAGGTGTGAAGTTGTAGGGAAGGTGAGAATGTATGATATAGTTATCTCCTTCCTATATGTTTTGCTTCCATTAAACATGGCTGGGGCTTCCTAGATGATAAGGATCAGGTGCTTATTATGACAATATTAAAGGATGGCCCTTTAATCCTTTAGCATTGAATTGAATTGAATTGTAACATAACTCCGTTGGGAGTATATGTAGCACACAGCCCTTGAGAGGGGGGCATATGGCCTATCATACATCCTAAGCTACTTCCTGCAAGGGTGGGGATGTAAAGGACCCTTGCTCTAGGTGCACCAGGGCACTTGCATCCCCATGATCTTCAAGCTATGCCCAGCGAAGGGGGAGCCTGTCATGGGGGGGAAGAGCAGCATAGCTATACAAAGAAGCTAGGGCATGGCGTCTCAGCAGAGAGTTACTCCCTGCATGGGCACAACATAACTAAATAAAGCTAGGCATCATCTGGGGTGTGGCTCATCATAGGCACACATGTACATGATTAAGGAAAGCGCGTGGCTTAGCTAGGATAGTGCCTCTAGGAGGCGTACATGTACATGGCCACGGTCTATCTATTCTGCACTACTACTGCCAGTGTATTCCCCTAAGCATCATGGCTGGGTATTAGCTATGAGGTGATTCCCGCAAGTGGTCATGCCTGCTTGCGTAATGATTTAAGAGTCGGTGGATGTCTTCTTCAAGCTTCTAGCATTTGCTTTACGTGCTTCTGCCCAATTTGCAAAGGGCAAGCTTAGGAATGTGCTTATGGTGTCCCTCATGCCACGGTGTACCAAGCATGCAGGGTGGCAGCTATAACATGATGTACTAAGGGCAAACTTGCTCAGAATGACCTGGGATTTTGTGGCAAGCTTTTTAACATCATAAATGAATTAATTTGACTTGGTTTGGCCCAGTTGGTGGTGGGCTAGGGTGTAATAGGTCTGTTGTTTGTGCTCATAAGCGGGATTTTCTGTCATTTTTTTTTTGCATGTTTACACCCATCAACATGAGTAAACGTGCTCAGAATGAGCTCAAACTTTGTGAGAGTGGAATTCCCACCCTAGGCCTAGTATAAATGTCATCACTAAAATTTTTGCATGTGTCTACTATTTGATTTATTTTTTTAGGACCAAAAAAATACGTGTTTTGGGCTAAACCCCATCAAATAGTCTAAACGTGCTTATTTTGTGGTCCTGAGTAGCCAGATTTATTTGCAAGGGTGGGGATTTTAGGAAAATATGTGGTTTGGTCACTTTTGGTTTGCCCAGTATCCTAGGAAAAATCGGCCAAAAATAGCGTCTTTTTCTATTTTTAGCTCATAACTGGGTCATGCTGGGGGGTAGTACCACCCCCAAGTGGCTGGAATTTTTTTTTTTCACATATTTATGGTTCCCAAGCATAACTGGATTTTTATCCCATGCACAGGTCTGTTTTCCAGAAAAGTGCACTTTCAATGTGTCCCATCCCCTTAAACTTACTTACTTGCGGTTTCGTGACGTGCAGTTTAATTAATATTAACTAATAGTAGACACGTGACTGCGTCACGTGAGCATAAGTCCTCGGTGGGAGGGGAACATGGGATGGAATGTATTATGTAAGCTATCTAGCTAGGTCCTAGTTACATGGTTGTGGGCACCACGGCCCGAATCGCTATGAATGCCATCTACGCGGTCACACGCGGAGCCCCCGCAGACTCTGGGGTGGTCTCCTTCAGCATCACTACTTGCCATCGATCTACATCTTGCATCACAGCCAACGGTAACACGCCTTTATTTGCGAATCTGCTGGCAGAATCTGCGCTGGTTGCATGCCATGTTTCTTTCGCACGCCCCGCTGAGCAGCTGGCCACCTTTTTTTGGCCGTCGGATCGGGTGGTGTGCCTTGAGTATGTATGTCTGCGTACGTCGGGCTCAGCGCCCCTCAGTTGTTGATGCTCGCGTCCTGCAAGATTCTGTCAGCACGGTGGAATCTGATCACCGTCTCGTGCTCGCTGAGCGCATCAGATTGCGGTTTCCTGGGGTGAAACCGTCGCGACAGCTGGCGCCTCAGCCAGATCTGAAGGTGCTCCGGATTGTGCTGAAGGATGCCGACAAGATGTCAGCAGCAGAGCAGGCCGCTATGTCGCACAGGGATGATTTCCTGGCCGTCTTCGACGCCCGGGGCAGCCGACAGCAGTTACACGCCATTCCGCCGCCGGGTGATATTTCAGTGATCCTCCGTGGTGTCGCTGCCAAGTATCGCCTGGCTGCCCGCACCCTCCCCACCTTGCCTCCGCGCCGGCAGCTTGCTGTCCACCGTCACGCACCGACAGTGGTCGCCGCCAGGCAGATGCTCCGCCGCAACAGAGATCCGATCGCCAAAACTGGGCTGCAAGCAGCTCTGAGGGCCGCCTACGAGCAGGCTGAGAAGGCAGATGCTCAGCAGATGGTCAAGGACCTGCGCAGCTGCCAGCAGAAGCACGACGGCAAGGGGGCCTGGTTCTGGTACAAGCGCCTCGGGCACCCGGACGGCCTCTGCCGGCCCCACCGCCACGACGTCCCCGGCGCCCCAGCCAAGCGGCTTTGTACCTGGGCCACGGCCACGGCCGAGGTCGTGGGGACAGCTGAGCCGCCCCCACCCCTGCTCCCAGCCGCCGCCGCCCGCCCGGCCGCCCTGGCCGGCCCCGCTGGTCCTCCGGCCCCTCGGTCAGCGGCGGACTACCTATATAGTCCCCCCGCTGGTCGGCCCACTCGGCGACCCGTCTGACATGCCTCCTTTCACCTCTCGCGAGGTCACGGAGGCGGTCCAGCGCCTGCGTTACGACGCAGCCACCGGCTGTGACGAGATTCCTGCCGCAGTCGTAAAACTTGCAGCCGAATTCGAGGACACCGGTGTAACATTGCTGCTCTTCCGGGACATCTGCAACCGCCTTCTGCTGTCGTCGCAACCACCTCACCAGCGGCCTGGCAACACAGTTTTCGCACGATGCTGTACAAGAACAAGGGGTCGCCTGCCGACCCCGGCAACTACAGAGGGGTGTGCATTCAAAGTGCCCCCCTCAAGCTCCTTATGCGGCTCATCCTGAACCGCCTGCGCACGGCCCTGGACGGTCACCTCAGCGAGACTCAGCACGGCTTCCGTTCAGGTCTCAACACAGTACAGGCGCTCTTCGCTACTCGCCGACTGGTGGAGGAACTGCAACGCCTTCAGCCTGGTGAGTCCCCTTTGCATGCATGCCTTGTGCTGGTGGACTTCATCAAAGCCTTCGATTCGGTTTTCTGGCCTGCGCTTTGGGACATCCTCGAGTTGAACATTCCGGATCCCCCGCCCCCTGATTGCTGTCATCCGCACCCTGTATGAAGGGTCCACCACTTCGGTGCGCACTTCTTACGGGACCACGCCCCCATGCCCTTTACAGAAGGGTGTGTGGCAGGGCTGCGTGCTGTCGCCCTACCTGTTCATTATTGTGGTCGAATACGTAATGATTCAGGCGCGCAAGCGATTTGCCCGCATCGTGGGTAGGGAACCAGGGGTGCAGGTTGCTAACAAATTCTGGCATGGTGGTGCGGACACGGAGATTCCGGGCTGGCAGACATCATCTACGCAGACGACACCACCCTCTTCGAGGACACTGAGCACGTGCAGACATGGCTTGACTGCCTGGCTACTATCGAGGCCCGTGCAGTGGGGCTTGAGGTCAGCAAGAAGACAGAGGCCCTGGCGGTTGGGCTCACCAACTCACCGCCGCCCCTCTATCTCCTCGACGGATCTCGAGTCCTGTATCGGGACTGCGTCAAGCTGCTGGGCAGCCTGCTCGATCCCAGCTGCGAGGTTGATGTGGACCATCGCATCTCCCTCGCCTGGCACGCTTTACGCCAGTACCGGGCCCTGTGGCGCAAGCCCCCATGGGCAAGATCGAGAAACAGGACCTGTTCAAGGTCCTCGTGGACTTCCTGTTCTCACGTATCAGGGCCGAGACGTGGACCCTCACCGCCGACCTGGCCCGCAAGCTGGACGGCGCGGTCACCAACATGCTGCGTTCCATTTTCAGAGTAGGATATGCTGCTCATGTCCGCAATGAGGACCTGTACCAGGGCATGCCCTATATCACCAGCACCATTAAGCAGCGACGCCTGCAGCTAGTAGGGCACCTAGCTCGCACCAACCAGGTAGAGGGCGTCCCCAACATCTACTGCTCCAACCTAGGGCCATTGCTGGTACTTTTGACGTCATGAAAGCAGCATTTTGGACTAGTGGAATATGATTTTACAGCATAAAAAGTCCATTTTATCATGAATGAACATGGCCAACAACCCCAAGTGCCCCTAAATTTCTCAATATTTGTAGATAAATGCTACTTCTCATAAGCTAAACCTGCACAAATGCACCATTTGGGGCATGCATGTGAAAGTTTGAAGTACAAATTCGCAATAAGGTTTTACATTTTTCAATTAATAATGGTATCTCATTCTTCAATCAATCAATTTGCAATCGTCCAAACAATTTATTCATTTCATACATGTCCGAATGCACCGGCGGGCTTCAAAGTGCCGGACGGCAGGCGGTACCACCATTCCGTGGCAGCTTGCCCCAGTTTGCTACCGGCTGGCACACGTTTTCAGTGAATTTTGGGCTCCAGATTTAAATGCAACGTGCGGTTTGAGGCAGGGGAAAACATGCGTGGACGATAGGAATTATAGCACCGGCGGGCTTCAAAGTGCCGGACGGCAGGCGGTACCACCATTCCGTGGCAGCTTGGCCCAGTTTGCTACCGGCTGGCACACGTTTTCAGTGAATTTTGGGCTCCAGATTTAAATGCAACGTGCGGTTTGAGGCAGGGGAAAACATGCGTGGACGATAGGAATTATAGCACCGGCGGGCTTCAAAGTGCCGGACGGCAGGCGGTACCACCATTCCGTGGCAGCTTGGCCCAGTTTGCTACCGGCTGGCACACGTTTTCAGTGAATTTTGGGCTCCAGATTTAAATGCAACGTGCGGTTTGAGGCAGGGGAAAACATGCGTGGACGATAGGAATTATAGCACCGGCGGGCTTCAAAGTGCCGGACGGCAGGCGGTACCACCATTCCGTGGCAGCTTGGCCCAGTTTGCTACCGGCTGGCACACGTTTTCAGTGAATTTTGGGCTCCAGATTTAAATGCAACGTGCGGTTTGAGGCAGGGGAAAACATGCGTGGACGATAGGAATTATAGCACCGGCGGGCTTCAAAGTGCCGGACGGCAGGCGGTACCACCATTCCGTGGCAGCTTGGCCCAGTTTGCTACCGGCTGGCACACGTTTTCAGTGAATTTTGGGCTCCAGATTTAAATGCAACGTGCGGTTTGAGGCAGGGGAAAACATGCGTGGACGATAGGAATTATAGCACCGGCGGGCTTCAAAGTGCCGGACGGCAGGCGGTACCACCATTCCGTGGCAGCTTGGCCCAGTTTGCTACCGGCTGGCACACGTTTTCAGTGAATTTTGGGCTCCAGATTTAAATGCAACGTGCGGTTTGAGGCAGGGGAAAACATGCGTGGACGATAGGAATTATAGCACCGGCGGGCTTCAAAGTGCCGGACGGCAGGCGGTACCACCATTCCGTGGCAGCTTGGCCCAGTTTGCTACCGGCTGGCACACGTTTTCAGTGAATTTTGGGCTCCAGATTTAAATGCAACGTGCGGTTTGAGGCAGGGGAAAACATGCGTGGACGATAGGAATTATAGCACCGGCGGGCTTCAAAGTGCCGGACGGCAGGCGGTACCACCATTCCGTGGCAGCTTGGCCCAGTTTGCTACCGGCTGGCACACGTTTTCAGTGAATTTTGGGCTCCAGATTTAAATGCAACGTGCGGTTTGAGGCAGGGGAAAACATGCGTGGACGATAGGAATTATAGCACCGGCGGGCTTCAAAGTGCCGGACGGCAGGCGGTACCACCATTCCGTGGCAGCTTGGCCCAGTTTGCTACCGGCTGGCACACGTTTTCAGTGAATTTTGGGCTCCAGATTTAAATGCAACGTGCGGTTTGAGGCAGGGGAAAACATGCGTGGACGATAGGAATTATAGCACCGGCGGGCTTCAAAGTGCCGGACGGCAGGCGGTACCACCATTCCGTGGCAGCTTGGCCCAGTTTGCTACCGGCTGGCACACGTTTTCAGTGAATTTTGGGCTCCAGATTTAAATGCAACGTGCGGTTTGAGGCAGGGGAAAACATGCGTGGACGATAGGAATTATAGCACCGGCGGGCTTCAAAGTGCCGGACGGCAGGCGGTACCACCATTCCGTGGCAGCTTGGCCCAGTTTGCTACCGGCTGGCACACGTTTTCAGTGAATTTTGGGCTCCAGATTTAAATGCAACGTGCGGTTTGAGGCAGGGGAAAACATGCGTGGACGATAGGAATTATAGCACCGGCGGGCTTCAAAGTGCCGGACGGCAGGCGGTACCACCATTCCGTGGCAGCTTGGCCCAGTTTGCTACCGGCTGGCACACGTTTTCAGTGAATTTTGGGCTCCAGATTTAAATGCAACGTGCGGTTTGAGGCAGGGGAAAACATGCGTGGACGATAGGAATTATAGCACCGGCGGGCTTCAAAGTGCCGGACGGCAGGCGGTACCACCATTCCGTGGCAGCTTGGCCCAGTTTGCTACCGGCTGGCACACGTTTTCAGTGAATTTTGGGCTCCAGATTTAAATGCAACGTGCGGTTTGAGGCAGGGGAAAACATGCGTGGACGATAGGAATTATAGCACCGGCGGGCTTCAAAGTGCCGGACGGCAGGCGGTACCACCATTCCGTGGCAGCTTGGCCCAGTTTGCTACCGGCTGGCACACGTTTTCAGTGAATTTTGGGCTCCAGATTTAAATGCAACGTGCGGTTTGAGGCAGGGGAAAACATGCGTGGACGATAGGAATTATAGCACCGGCGGGCTTCAAAGTGCCGGACGGCAGGCGGTACCACCATTCCGTGGCAGCTTGGCCCAGTTTGCTACCGGCTGGCACACGTTTTCAGTGAATTTTGGGCTCCAGATTTAAATGCAACGTGCGGTTTGAGGCAGGGGAAAACATGCGTGGACGATAGGAATTATAGCACCGGCGGGCTTCAAAGTGCCGGACGGCAGGCGGTACCACCATTCCGTGGCAGCTTGGCCCAGTTTGCTACCGGCTGGCACACGTTTTCAGTGAATTTTGGGCTCCAGATTTAAATGCAACGTGCGGTTTGAGGCAGGGGAAAACATGCGTGGACGATAGGAATTATAGCACCGGCGGGCTTCAAAGTGCCGGACGGCAGGCGGTACCACCATTCCGTGGCAGCTTGGCCCAGTTTGCTACCGGCTGGCACACGTTTTCAGTGAATTTTGGGCTCCAGATTTAAATGCAACGTGCGGTTTGAGGCAGGGGAAAACATGCGTGGACGATAGGAATTATAGCACCGGCGGGCTTCAAAGTGCCGGACGGCAGGCGGTACCACCATTCCGTGGCAGCTTGGCCCAGTTTGCTACCGGCTGGCACACGTTTTCAGTGAATTTTGGGCTCCAGATTTAAATGCAACGTGCGGTTTGAGGCAGGGGAAAACATGCGTGGACGATAGGAATTATAGCACCGGCGGGCTTCAAAGTGCCGGACGGCAGGCGGTACCACCATTCCGTGGCAGCTTGGCCCAGTTTGCTACCGGCTGGCACACGTTTTCAGTGAATTTTGGGCTCCAGATTTAAATGCAACGTGCGGTTTGAGGCAGGGGAAAACATGCGTGGACGATAGGAATTATAGCACCGGCGGGCTTCAAAGTGCCGGACGGCAGGCGGTACCACCATTCCGTGGCAGCTTGGCCCAGTTTGCTACCGGCTGGCACACGTTTTCAGTGAATTTTGGGCTCCAGATTTAAATGCAACGTGCGGTTTGAGGCAGGGGAAAACATGCGTGGACGATAGGAATTATAGCACCGGCGGGCTTCAAAGTGCCGGACGGCAGGCGGTACCGCGACCGCAGCGCGTTGGGGGGCTGCCGCCCCCCAAACCCCCCGCGTGGGGGGCTCCGCCCCCCACACCCCCGCCCCCCCCCTCGGTGGCTGCCACGCCTGCCCTGATTGTTCATGGACGACCCACGACCCCCTTCGCCCAACGGCTCCCCCGCTCCCCGGTTGGCGCCTCGGCGGTCCTCTCGGCTTGCGGCCCTTCTTGCGGAGGTGGGCGACCCGGCTGCGGGGGGCTCGGGCGCCCCGGTCTCCCCCTCCTTGGTCTGCGAGGTCTGCCGGAGCGGGCACCGCGGGCACCACATGTTAGTTTGTGATGCTTGCAATTCCGGGTGGCACTTGCAGTGTCTTACTCCCCGGCTCTACCGGGTCCCGCCGGGCTCCTGGACGTGCCCGCGCTGTCCCCCCCGGCGGGCCCCCGGGCTGCCCTCCCCGCTGGGTGCTCCGGCCCCCTGCCCCGTGTGCCCCCCTGCCGAGGCCCTCGGGGCGGGCCGTGGCCTGCCCGATGGGGCCGCCGTTGCTCGGGCCCTGGCGCCCTCGGCCCCGGGGCCCCACCCGTCGCCTGGCCCCGCCGACGGGGGCGCGGCGCTGTCGCCTGGGCTGGCCCGGCCGACCCCCGGCGGGCCTGGCGACCCCGGCGCCCGCCCCCGGCCCCTCGCTCCCCGACGCTCTGGCCTCCCTTCCCCCGGCCGCGGTTGGCCACCCAGCCGCCACCCCCGTCCTTGCCGCGTGGGACGGCGGCCCCCGGGCCCACGCGTTCACCTCGTGGCCGCCCTCGCACATTGTCGGCGTGGTGGGCCGCGCCACCTTTTCTTGGGCGTACTGCCCTTTGTTGCTGGACGCGGTCGGGCTCCAGGCCGCCTTCCCCTCGCTCCCTAGGCCCCCGGCCTTCCTGGCCCTAGTTGCGCAGGTGCGGGCGACATTTCTTTCCGCCGCCCCCCGGTGACGGCCTCGACTCTTTGGGGGTATGTCTTGGAAGGATATCACGCCGGCTGCCGGCTGCCGTGGCATCTCCCGGCCGCCCGGCAGGAAGAGCTGCTTTCCCTGGACGAGCGGGTGGGTCAGGAGGTGGTCGAGTTCGTCACGGCGGTGGCTCGAGACGCACAGGTCTCGGTGCGGGCGGCCTACCTCGCGGGCGGCGCCGACCTGGGCCTCATGTCCCCGCGGCAGCTTCGCCTCTTCTTGGACGCCCAGGCCCCGCCTCCCGGCCCGGTTGCCAGTGGGGGCTTTCTCATCACCTCCCTCAGCCTGGCGCAGGCCGCCATGCTGCGTGTGGAGTTCGGGGCCCCCATCGCGGTTCAGGGCGGCCAGGCCATCTTGGTGGACTCGGCCGGGCGCGCCCAGCCCCTAACCGCGGGGACGCCTGTTTCTGCCTTCCTCCACGACATCCTGGAGTTGGCAGGCATCCCGCACGAATGGCACCCCGCGGCTGACCAACCGGTCGGCATCCTCTCGCGCGCCCAGATTGCCGCTCTCCCGGGTTGCTGGGAGGCCGGCTGGGACCCGCCCCCCCCTCATGTCCGGTCCCTTCTGGAGGGGGACGACCCCGAGTCGGGCTCCTGTGCCATCTGCCTTGAGCCCTTCCGGCCGGGGGATGGCTTGTGTCGCCTGCCCGCGTGCGGCCACACATTCCATCAAGCGTGCATCGCGCGCAGCTTGCTCCACTCCGTGCCGCGCTGCCCGTTGTGCCGGGCTGTTGTGCCGCCCCCTGGGACTGCGCTTCCTCTCGGCCCGCCCCCGGTCTCGCTGGGTCCCCTGCCGGGTCCCCACCGGGCCCCGGGGCCAGCTGCCTCCCCGACCCCTCGGCCTCCGCCCCCGGCCTCGTTGCCGGGGCCTGGGGTGGTCGCGGGCGCGCTGGCGAGTCCCCCTGGGAGGGGCGCCGGCGTTCTCGATCCCCCTCCGCTGGGGGTCTCCCCGGTGGGCACTGCCTCCTCCGTGGCCCCGGCGGGCCTGCCGGGCGCTGGTCGGGTCGTGGTGCGCGCGCCTGCCGGCCCGGCTGGGGAGACGCCGCAGGCCCCACGTCCTGCCTTTGCTGGCGCCGCTCCCCGCCACTCAGCGCCCGCCGACGGCCTTCACCGGTGTGCCGTGCTGCTTCCCACGGGGTCCCCGTGTGCGGGTGTGTTCCACAACCGTAACCTCCTCTGCCAGCACCTTCGCGCTGTGCACCCCGATCTCGGCGCGGCGGATCTGCAGGCCATGAGCTGTTACCGGTGCCCGGAAGCTCACTGCCAGCGGGTGTACTCCATTCACGGGCGCGCTCAGCACGCGCGCGCCTGTGTTGCTCAACGGCCCCTCAACCGGCCAGCAGTCCCGGCCCCCTCCCCCCTCCCGCCTCGGCTCCCCCGGCTCCCAGCCCCCGCCGCCCGACTACTCGGCCAGTTGGCGTTGGCTTGACACGGTTCCCTGGGATGCATGCGCCATCAACCCGACGTCTACCCTGACCGACCTCCCCCACCGCGCGCGTAGCCTTTTCGCGCAATGTGCAATCGTTTCTCTCCGGCGCATGCACGCCGCTCCGGACGACCCGCTGGGCTTTAAACTGCACATGGTGACCCCCCGCCTGCTCCTCACCCCTCTCGGGCGTGGTGTGCGCGGCCTCCAGGGTGCGGTTATTGCCCGTTGCCGACGCTTTCTGCAGGGGGACTGGGAGGGGCTGTTTGGCGTGCCGCCCCCGCGCACGGCCCGGCTGTCGGGGGAGGTCAACTTCGAGCGGGTGGCCGCCGACGTCATCCGCCTCGTCCGCGAGGGGCAGCTCAGCCGGGCCATGACCCGCTTGGAAATGGCCAAGCTCGCCCCCGCCAATGCGGCTACCCTGGCGGCCTTGGAGGCTCTTCACCCTGCGGAGCCCGGATTCCAGCTGCCCGTGCCGGACCCCCTGCCGGCCCCCCTCCGGCTGGACCGCGACTGCTTCCTGGAGGTGATGCGTGCGGTCCCGCGGGCTTCCTCTACCGGGCCGTCGGGCTGGCGCTACGAGCACTTGGAGGTCCTGGTGGGGCATGGGGGCGAGGACATTCTCTTTGACACCCTCATTGACCTGGCGGCTGGTCGCGTTCCTCCCGCTGCGCGCGAGTGGTTAGCGGGCGCTCGCCTCCTCGCTCTGCTCAAGGGTGTCTTGCCCCCCCCGAGGGCAAGGTGCGCCCGATCGCCTGCGGTGAGGTGCTCCGCAAGCTCGTGGGCAAAGTGATCTGCCGCCAAAAGGCGCCCGAGCTCCGTGCCTTTTTCTGCCCGCCCCTCGCAGCGGGTGAGACCTCGGTGGCGGCCCAGCTGGGGGTGACGACTCCAGGCGGGGCGGATATCCTCATCCATTCGGTGCAGGCCTACCTCGAGGCCCACCCCACCCACGCTGTCGTCAAGGTCGACTGCCACAACGCGTTCAACAGTCTGTCCCGCGCCAGCATGTTTGCGGCCGTCATGGAGTCCTTCGAGGACTTGTACGCTTGGACAGCCGTGTGCTACGGCCAGCCCGGCCAACTGGTTCACATCATGGAGGACGGCACTCGCGGCGGCCTGCTGTCGCGGTCGGGCACCCAGCAAGGGGACCCCCTGGGACCCCTGTACTTTGCCGCCCCCCTCCAGGGTTGCCTCCAAGCGGTCCATGCTGCCCACCCGGCGGTCGCTATTCAGGCCTACTTGGATGATATCTACCTTCTGGGCCCTGTGCCGGACACCACCGCGGCTCTGCTGGCACTGCAGACCGCGGTGGCCGACATCAACCTCCAGTTGACCCTTGCCAAGTGCGCGGTGTACTCGCCCCAAGGTGATTGCTCCGGCTTTCCGCCCCAGCTCTTGGGCCGGGACGAGCGCCTCCATGGGTTGGATGTCCTCGGCGTTCCGGTTGGCGACCCCGCGTTTGTCATCGATGCTCTGCGGGCCGCCCTCGAGGCACGCACTGAGGTACTGCCCTTGATTGCGCGCCTTCATGATTCGCAGACCAAGGGTCTGCTTCTGTGGTTTTGCGCTCACCCTCGCGTCGTTCACTGGCTCCGGGGCGCTCTTCCGTCTCAGGTCCGGCTGGCCGCCGAGGGCCACGACGAACGCATCCAGTCGGCCTTGGCGCAGCTGGTCCCGGGCCCCGACCTCCCGCCACATGCTATTCGCATTGCCTCCCTGCCTGCACGGATGGGTGGCTGCGGTCTGACTCGTGCCGCCCGGCTGGCCCCAGCAGCCTTTTTGGGCTCCGTCGCTCAGTCGTGGGCGGAAAGCTGCCGGCTCCTGCCCCTTTTGGCAACGGCAGCGCCTGACCTCCTGGACCCCAGCAGCCCTTTGCCCTTCGTCACCGCCATCCAGGAGGCCTATGCTGAGATCCAGCAGGCCTGTTCTCCCGTCCGTGCCGCTCAGGCGGTACAGCGCCACCTCCCTCGCGGCACTCCCTCGGTCGCCTCCGTTCAATCTCCCGCCGCATTCCCTGCTCGCGTCATCGATAAACACCAGAAAACCTACGCGGGTATTCTGCACACGGCTGATTGGATTGCTCTTTTCGCGGACCTCAACGCCCAGGGACGTGCGTGGCTGTTCTCGCTTTCCTTGCGGAGTGTGGGCTCGGCGTACCTTCGTGCTCTTCCCATGGCCCCCCCATTCGCCTTGGCTCCCAGCCACTACTCGGTGGCGCTCCGGCACCAGCTATTTGCCCCGCAGCCTCTTGTTCCGGCCGGGCGGCCTTGTGGTAGCTGTGGGCAGCCGCTGGATCCCACGGGGACTCACTACCTTGCCTGCATGGGGGGCCAACAGAATCAGAATTGGTATTTGTATTTGCACACTGTCCTCCTGACGGTGGTGCTCGCCATGATTCGGTCGGTTTTCCCCCACGCGAACATCCGGTCCGAGGATGCGGATGGCGCTGCCTTCTATTCCCCCAACCACCGGCCTGACATCGTGGTGCTGGACTTTGAGGGGGGTGGCCGGCATCTGCTTATTGACGTTTCGGTGGCGCGGCCCTTGGCTCTTAGCCACGTGGCTGGGGCCTCCCTCACGGCAGGTTACACGGCGGACCGGGCGGAGCGGGCCAAGCTCCTGGCCTACGGCGACGTCGGGCACCATCGTGTGGTGCCCTTTGTCCTGGAGGAGTTTGGGGCCATGGGGCCCCTGACCTCCGCCTTCTTCAAGGAGTGTTGCCGGCTCCGGGAGGACCGGCTGGACCTGGAGGGCCAGCGGGCCCCATGGTCGGCGCGGACCTGGACGTCATATTGGCGTCAGCGCTTGTCGGTGGCGCTGACTCGGGCCATGGCGGACATCATGCTCCGCCGTACGCGGGCTGATTTTGCGGTGCAGCAGGGCTATTAGGTTCCTCCCGTTAGGCGTTTCCATTGGTCTTATCGTAGTATAGAGCTTTGACATGGCTCTGTATATAGGTTTATAGCTGGGCGTTTGCTTTGGTTTGAGTGATTTCACTCTGCTGTAAGTAATTATATTTTTAATATATATACATTGGACACGTCAACCCAGCTACTAAACTGCCACTTCCAGAAGTCGCGGTCACTGATCGAACTACTATGTACATCTGCATTTCTCAATGTTGCGGTGGGCAAACGTGCAAAACGCGACTTCGTGCAAAGTCCTTGCCCATCATCGCTTGCCAGGTCGATGTGAAGGAATGTTGTCCCAGCTGGCGCCTTCCTTCAGGAGAGTAACATGTTCGCTGGCGAACTTCAGGGGGAAACGAAACCTTCTCTCGCTCTCATCACTCCGACCGAGTTCGTACCCTTCATCAAACCATCTGATCACCACCTTCTCCTTCTCGCGGCCCAGGAGGGTGCCAAAGAGCAGAAAATCTTCCTTGTTGGGGTACTTGTGCTGCCAGTTTAGCCACATGTCCTCTACCCATTTCGAAGTCCAACCTCCGCGACCCAGTTTCGCGCCATCCATAAAGCGCATCCGGACGTCTGGCTCAACGTCCCTGATTGGGTCGACCGCTGTGCAATCCGCCCCCTTTTCCGCAACTGGCAGCCCCCCACCATCTCTGCCCTGACCACCACCCTTCTGCGGCTGTGAAGGTTCGTCGGCACCCTCCGTCTCCTGCCCCGCCCCTCGCCTGCCCCCTCCCCGACGTTTTGCCTTCTGCCCCTGCGCAGCCGCCGCCTCTGCCATCAAGTCTTCGTACGTTTTTTCTGGCTGACCGCACGGTAAGGCTGGTGCGTGGGTTGGTGCGTTGGGTGGGAGCTCGTCCCCTCCCGCCCCCGGTTGTGCAACTGGTTCGCCGACCGCGGCCTGGCCAACAACACGGCCGGCCTCTCCGGACACAGTCCCAGACGCGGATCCACGGGGAAACCGAACTGGAGTTTCTTCTTCGCCTTTCCCTGCACGTAAGCAGATGCCAATTAACATGAATACGGAAGGGTCGTGTGAGAAATCAATGAAGCCATGGACTGATGCAAAAAAACTTATGTAGAAATATATTAAGGTACTTATTAAACTCGTTTATTGAAAATGAAATTTACCGGCCGAATGTACCGTTGGAGCGTGGAAGGGCATCCTTCGTGGACGCATGGTGTCACCCAAACCCGCGGTCAATTCGGTATAGTATCCGGCCGATGTCCCTGGCGGCGCCTCAACATCGACCACCTCAGTCGGGCGCATCAATCCGGCAAACGCCGGCCCTCCACCTGCGACTGTCCGCGGACCCTCCACGTTACGAGCCTCCAAAAACCTCTTCTGCAGTGGGGTGCTCGCAACAAAATCCGTGTCAGCCGACGGCTCCGGATCGTCATCCTCATTCAGCAGTATCGTGTCCGGGCATTGCTCCATCCCCGTCGAGCGGGGGGCAAAGTCATCACAACCGTCCTTCCTGACGACGGTACGGGATCGTCATCCAGAACCAAAGAAACCGAGGCGAGGGCGGGGGTCCCCTCAACCGGCGGTCCCCATGAATCCTGACGAGGCCTCATTCCCATCTGTCGGACACGACCGCCTCCCGTAAATCGGGAACGCCCGCCGGCTCTACCAGTAACAGGCCGCGAGCCTGCTTCCTGCTGGCGATCCCCATCCTCATCACAGATACGCCCGCCGGCGTTACCAGTAACAGGCCGCGAGCCTCCTTCCTGCTGGCGATCCCCCTCCTCATCACAGATACGCCCGCCGGCGTTTCCAGTAACAGCCCGCGAGCCTCCTTCCTGCTGGCGATCCCCCTCCTCATCACAGATACGCCCGCCGGCGTTTCCAGTAACAGGCCGCGAGCCTCCCTCCCGCTGGCGATCCCCCTCCTCATCACAGATACGCCCGCCGGCGTTTCCAACGACAGGCCTCGAGTCTCCTTCCTGCTGGCGATCCCCCTCCTCATCACAGATACGCCCGCCGGCGTTTCCAGTAACAGGCCGCGAGCCTCCCTCCCGCTGGCGATCCCCCTCCTCATCACAGATACGCCCGCCGGCGTTTCCAACGACAGGCCTCGAGTCTCCTTCACCAGCACGCTGGCGCTTACCTCCCCCCCTGTTGTCTTCATCCCCCCCCATTGTCTCATCACGCGAGCCTCCATCATCCCGACGGCGCTTTTTCCCTCCCCTTCCATCTCCTCCCCCGTCCCTCTCCCCCCTCCCCCCTCCTCCCTTCTCCCCATCCCCATCCCCTTTCTCCCCCTCCGCCTGCCCCTCACCCGGACCCCGGGCGGGTGCCCCTCAGCAATATCCTCCTCCTCGTCCTCCTCGTCCTCCTCGTCCTCCTCGTCCTCCTCGTCCTCCTCGTCCTCCTCATCCTCCTCCTTCTCATCCTCATTCTCATCCGCCTCCCCCACTTCCTCCTCCCCCTCTTCCCCCTTCTCCGAATCATCACCCTCATCAGACGAAGAATCGTCGTCCTTAAAGTAGGCGAGGTCTTCCCACCCATCTTCAGCAAGCCAATATTTGATAAGGCGGACCAGGCGCTTCCACCGGCGGATATGGGCTAGCTCCCCGAACACCAGCAGAACTCTGCAGGGTCCCCTAAAAAGGGCGTTGGTCATCTTGTCAACCACATCCCACACGACCGGGTTCAAATGCGAGGAGGGTTTGGGAATGTGGCGCTCCTCCGGAATGCAGTCTGGGTCCCACTTGCGCAGGTTCCTCCACTTCTCGTTGCTGTCAGCTGCCAGGTCCAGCACAGCAAACGCCTGGTCCTTCAGCGACCGAGGAATTTTGTCAGACCCCGTGCACAACTCGTCCACCACCTTCGTCACAACCAGATCCTTTCTTTTTTCGTTTTCCTTCCATGTCATTGTCCTGTATGCGATCCAGTCGGATCCCATCCTCACCCCCTTCCAATCGCTGTAGGCTTCCAACCTGTCCCGCCACCCCTTCTTGGCCTTGGTAGTCCCCTTGCCCTCCTCCGACGCCTCCTCGACCTCCTTCTCGACCTCCGCCGCCGCCTCCTTTGGCACACCCAGCAGATGTTTGGTCTTCACACCCAAATCGTCATACAAATGACGGGGGTGGGAAGCGAGCAGCCCTCTCGGGAACTTCCAGTCCTTCTGGTCGACCACTTTCCTTTGAGCCGGCGGAAGGTCCCTCAACGTGAGAATGATCGCCCTCGTGGCCGTGACGACCACCCGCCAAAAGTCTCTGGTCAGGCGGCACTCGGCGATGAACTTCGTGGCCTCAACGTCGAGGTCGGTGGCCTTCAGCTTCACGCCAAACACGTGCTCCCTCACCAATACGGGGTTGAAGGTCCCGTCTAGTTGTTTGCAAGCGGCCATCAGCTCGGGCTTCTCCAGGAACTTGATGTGGGCGAATTGCTTTGCCGCCTCTATCAAATTCTTGGCGACTTCCATTATTTTTATCAGGTTGCTGGGAGGGGCCTCACAGGACATGATCGGCGCTTGGATCAGGCTGTCGAAATACTGGAAACTCGCAAGTTCCCGATGCGCGGTGAAAATGGACAGTTTGTGCGCCTTGTCTTTAGGGCGCGCGTCAAGGAAGTCTTGCCGAGCCGCGATATCCTCGGCGATCGCCGGCTTGCCGTCGACAACGGGCTTCAAAGGGTCCTCACACCAGAACAGCCAGCGCTGCATGAAGTTCTTCTGGTCCGGCCCCCACTTGTCCGTCTCTTCAGCCCCCCCTGCCTTGTCGCCGGCGCCGTCCCCTTCTGCCTTGGCTTGCTCTCCTTTCTGCCAAAAGGGCTTCACAATCGCCCAGATCTTGCCGTACAGAGGAGTTGGGATAGACACGCCCTTCCCTCTCTTGACGGGTCCATATGCCTGGTAGGCCCGGTGCACATCCCCCAGCGCTGAGCCCCACGTTGCCTTGGCTTGGGCTGTGTCCTCGGCGTTCATGGCGTTCCCGAGCTGCCTGACAACTTCGATCATCTTGCCGACTTGTTCGGAAACCTGCATCGCCGTAGGGCAACAACGCGCAGAGACACATCGATAGTCCTCCCAAATAAGCACAACTCAACTGAGAACAAGAATACGACTGACAGAAACGCCGGCGGTCGCATCTTGACCAAAATATGGCATACTAAGGTGGAACATGAAAACCCCTTATAGAAACGCCGGTGGTCGCATCTTTACCAAACTAATGGCATACTGAAAATAACACGAGAAAACCACTTATAGAAACGCCGGCGGTCGCAACTTGGCTTACCTTCTCTTCACGGATCTGCCACCAGGTCGGCAGGATGGTCTCACCCTTGAGCATCTGCACGTCCACCCCCCGAATTTCGTCCAATCCATTGCCCACTCCTCCAGCTTCTCCGCGGCCACGGTCTTCGTGACTTCCTGCTCCTTCCCTCCCCGCGCAACGACCCTTAGCTTTTCCGCCTTCATGAAACCGTTCAGCATTGCCTTGTACCACACAGATCTTTGGTCCACCGTCATATTTGGGGCGACCAGTTCGAATTTCACCGATTTGATGAGTGTGGTAAAGTGGTTCCCGTCCAGCACGAGAAAGCCGCAAATGGCTGGCGGCAACGGTGGCTTCTTCTCGAGTGGAGCCATCTCCCAGGCGGACTTGCACAAACTGTCCAAAAGCGCGGCCTTTCTCACGTCCACGGGCTTAAGTGAGTCCAGCACATCGGCCCGTCCTGTCAGAACCTTGGTGGAAGCAGCTTCGGCCATCTCCTTGGCCGAGCTCGTTCGCAGGTAGATATCAATCTCTTTGTCAGTCATTGCGCGAGCGTAGCCAGCCTTCATTGTCCGTAACCCCCCCATCTCCCCGAAAAGTTGCGCGACCTGACGCTGGGTGTTCTCGTTTTTCATCCACTCATGAAAAGTGTTGGGGAACCGGTCAGCCAAAAACTGGAACGAGTACCGCCACACAGGAATCACCAGCTTGTCGTGGCCGTAGTCGGACTCCGAACTGGCAAAAATGGTGGCGTTCTGCTCGCCTCTCGACAGATGCAAGTCTCGTGCGAGGAGCTTCTGAGGCCCAACGAACAGGTTCCTTGTCCACACCCGATTTCGATGCACCAAGGCTTTGGACATCTCATCGAGGTCCCGAGGCTGAACGGCAAGCTCCTGCCGCAACCGTTTGCCCTTCGCGATCTCATCGTTCACATCCAGGATGTCATCATCATCCTGCGACACCGGGGACTTCTCCCATTTCTCAAGCAGAGACACGGGAGCATCCGCAACCTCCACCTCCTTTCCTTTCCCCTTTCCCTTCAGCGCCTTCCCCTTGTAGGTCGCAAGTGCTTCGGAGAGTCCCTTCTGGTGTTCGTCGACGGCAGCAGTCCACGTACTATCTATTTTCATGTTCTCGCGGCGCGGGTGCTGGTCGAGCCTGATTGAGAACATGATGGCCGCGTGGGTCGCCCTCTCGGCCTGCACGTACTGCAGTGATGCGAAAAAATCAGGAAAGCATAACCAAAAGGAATAAAGTAAATGTCGATTGAGAAACGCCGGCCGTCGCAACCTACATGAAACCTGAACCTCAACATCAAAGCCCCCCTCACAACAGAGGTACACTTACCTCGTTCCCCTTAACAATGATAGGAAAAAATCAGGAAAGCATAACCAAAAGGAATAAAGTAATTGTCACACTTGAGAAACGCCGGCCGTCGCAACCTAGATGAAACCTAAACCTCAAGATCAAAGCCCCCCTCACAACAGAGGTACACTTGGCTCATTTCCCTCAACGATGCGAAATCAGGAAAGGAAGTAAGTGTTAGTCAAAAGGAAGTAAGTGTCACACTTAAGAAACGCCGGCCGTCGCAACCTACATGAAACGTGGACCTCAAGAACAAAGCCCCCCTCACAACAGAGGTAGACTTACCTCATTCCCCTCAACCGCTGCTGCTTCAGCCGCTTTCTTCGACCCCTTCGCGGTCTTCGGAGACTTGTCCCGGCGGGCATCGTGTTCCTTCAACATCTTGATCAGAGTCTTGGCGTCCTTCTCCGTCACCGTCAACAGTTTACACTTCCTCTCCTTCCCTTTGCCCTCGAACAGGTTCTCCTGCATCCACTTTATCAAGGCCTTGGCGCTCGGGATCTCCTCAGGCTGTGTGGCTCCATCGGGCGCGCACGCATTCTTCACGATCAACTCAGCGACTTGATGGAGAGTCATCATCTGGTTCCGTACCTCAGGTGGGGCTGTTTCCGTTCTCACCTCGGCCACAACCCGCTTTGCCAACGTCCTCAGTTTATAAGCATCCGCTTGCTCCTTAAAGCGTGTCATTTTCGCAGTATCGCCGTCGCTTCCAACCACGCCCTCTGACACAGGCTCACCGGCAGCGATAGCCCCCTCTCCCTGGAGATTTGCCCCACCCTGACGACCGGCTTCCTGCAAGAACATTATCAACGGAAGATTTTTAATGTAAGAAAAGTGTAGAGAAACGCCGGCCGTCGTAACTCTGTCAATTGAGGACGAACCTAAACTTTCAATTTGTAAGTCAACGGTAACCAGGCCACCAAAGAGGGTGGGAGTTAGCATATTGGTGATGCAATATGCTAAGCATATCATATCTGAAGTGGCCTTTCCAACGCCGTGCTAAACGCCTCATTTGGACAAGGAACTTGAGAGTTATCAAGTCCCGAAGTAATGCCGCCGGACGCTACAGCAGTACCAGGACTAAGGACACGTGAGGGACAGGGCACGTGGCAGTGTTGGGTGAACCATCACACGTTACGTGTCACAGGACCGACTGTCACTAGGAGGTACTGTGGTCAATATTGGTTGATGGTACCAAGAATGTCACAGGACTTCAGGACTGGCAGTCCTGCAGGCCTGGGATGGACGGGTACTTGTCATGACGGATAAATCCAGAGCGTTACTGTCATTCATGGAAGGACAGACGTCCTGGATTGATGCAACCAAGGAAATTGACAGTGGCGGACCTGCCAAGGCGTGCAAGGCCTGGCAGCAATGGTGAGACCTAGAAAGGCTCGGACACAGCAGTGGCCAAGCGTCTTTTCCCAACACCGTCCGTGGGTGCTGCCGCCTCAGGCTAGTGACCACAGGGTAGTGAGGCAACTGTGGTAAAGGTTAAAAGCCGCTGGTTGAAACCATGGCTCCATTCATCACATCTTGGGAAGACCAGAAACTCACTGATCCGCGTTCATCTAAATCGTATTACAGTCTGGTCGACGGATATGTCGAATTCGGACTCTGAAGCTAGGACAAACACCTTTGCGCGTGCAGCAACGGTAGCGGCGTCCAGTCCAGTACCCGCAGGAGGGCACGAGGACTCGGAGGAAGTGCGCCGAAATATTCGTGCGGTGTCGGCACCGGGCGAGTACGTCCGAGGAGCAGCCGAGCAGCTGCTGAGATTTCGCGAGGACCTCGCGGAAATCATCAGAAGGCTGCCAGCGTCTTGGCGGGCTGGCCACACAAACGCATTCGCGTTTGAGCAGGTGGTCACTCTGCTTTTGCAGATAATTGCCATAAGCCTCGGGGGTGCCCGAGAGATAAACGACCTTGTCGCCAATCTCCGCCTTGGGGACGACTACACCGGCGTGCCAAACGTGGTGCAGGTCGCCCGGGACAGGCGGGAGGCCATCGTTCGTGGCAGTACGCAGGCGTTGGTGGCAGAGTGCCAGAATCTGGCGCACTCTGTCTTAGAGTTGACCAGAGGCGCTGCTGATCGTGTCTTCATTACTCTTAATCCCTTCTCCATCTACACTAGTCGGGATACTCCACATTCTCGCCGAGAGTTAAACCAGCTAAGTTTGACTGTCGACGTGGTTGGCGGTCGAGAGGTCTCAGCCGACGACGCCTTCTACGACTTCGTAGATCAGCCAAGGGGCGGTAGTACAGCCGGCCCAGAGGCGTCACGAGGGCGACGGCTCTCAGGAGGGCCGTGAGCAGGCGCAGCGGGACGAGCTTAATCGCTACCACATTGACGACAACGTTGGTTTAGGTGAGGCTCATTTGCTGAGGTGGGGGCGTTCTCGCTGGATACGTGATTACGCGTATGGTTTGAGGCTTCCGGTGGTTATTAGGCCTGTGCCTACTCACGACGACCAGGGGCAGCCATTGAATCCGGTGGAGGGACCGTTCCACGAGCCAGCACCTGCACCGGTTGCAGGAGAAGCTTCGTCTGAAAACGAGGCTTGAGGGGGTGGAGGATAGGTGGAGAGTTTGCTGTTTTCTTGTTGCAAAGTTGGTCGCAGCCATTGTATATAATGCCTAGGAGGGCAAGCCGGGGTGCGGCGACATTCGAGGAGCAACGGGAGCGAACGGCAGAGGAGGACATCGCCAGAGAGGAAGGGGAGGCGATGGAGGAGAGGGGCGTGGAGGCGCCAGCTGGGCAACCTATCCCAGAGATGGACCCCAGAGCCGGGAGAACACACAAGCGGTGGCGTGATGGGCAAGCTGAGGCGGAGAAAGTCAA
This sequence comes from Mesostigma viride, assembly GCA_009746045.1. Lineage (NCBI taxonomy): Eukaryota > Viridiplantae > Streptophyta > Mesostigmatophyceae > Mesostigmatales > Mesostigmataceae > Mesostigma > Mesostigma viride. The sequence continues at coordinate 63,310 of RPFO01000872.1, forward strand.
GCGTGCCAGGCGACCTACGGAGGCAGTGGTGCTCACAACGCCTGGTGAGGAGGACGCCATCGTCACCCCAGGTGTGCGTGCTGCAAAGCAAGCTGCTGTTCACGATAGGGTGTCTGGTATGTTGCCCGAGCGTTTGGAGGCTAGGATTGACCCTCCCCAGGCACCACCAGTGCGTGTGGGGAGTGTGTTGCCTGGCACCCGTCCATTTTCTGATGCTGTGACAGTCATGAATGGGCAGAAAGCGCTCAACCCTCCCTGAAGCAAGACAACCTGGATAAATGGCTTGATGACATGAAGCTAGTTGTGGGCTCTGTCGCAGCAGGTGTGGATATTGTCAGGGTGTTTCACTCTTCCACCGCAAACAAGGGTCGTCTGAAAGGGTCAATGACATGGCTAGGCATGCTCTGAAGAGGGGCACACTTGGCTGCAGTTCCTGGATGACATCAAGGAGGAGTTTTCTGACAGGGTTCACAATCTCACCATGGAAAAGAAGAGAGAATTTGATGAGTTTGAGATCAAGGGTGAGGTGGCTGCTGAGCTGGCCAGGTTTGAGTTGATCGTGGAGGCAGGCAAGAAGCAGGGCTTCAGTGTGACAGTCAGGGCAGCAGCAGACCACTTCTTGATAAGATGGGCTTGTCAGAGGAAGGTAGGGCTACTGCTAGGCAGCTCTGTGATCTCACTGATGGCACCTGGGGGGCTCTGAAGCGTGTGATACTAAACTTCAGGACCCGGGTCCCTACCTGCAAGGGTATCAGTTCTCAGGGAGGGTCAGCGTCTCAGGCTAGCCAGGGCAAGAACCGTACCCCATCTGGGACACGGTATGGCAGCAGGAGAAGGAAGCAGGCCCAGAAGGAGCAGAACCAGGGTGGCGGAGGGGTCAGCAGGGGAACCAGAATCAGGGGAACCAGTCTGGCAACCGTAACAGCCATCAGCAGGGTAAGGGTGGTGGCCAGGGGCAGAATAACAATCAGGCCTCAGGCAACCAGAACAAGCAGGACAGCAAGGCCCCAGGGGGAGGGTCTGGCAAGAGCAAGTGTTTTGCTTGTGGCAAGGAAGGTCACTGGAAGAGGGATTGCCCAAACAAGAAGAAGGGGCAGTCTGATCAGAAGTGACTAGTGAAGCAGTCCCGTGTACATAGTGAGACACCCTGTGGGGACACAGCTTCACATGTAAATAAATCTGGGCAGGGTGCCACCTCTGATCAGCACCAGGGGTGTACTGATGTTCTCATTCCACAAGATTGCATGCATGCTGCAGCACAACAATCCCCTCAACTGTCAACAGGTGGAGGGTCCCCAGACAGGGTTGGCTCTGGGAGCCTAGATGCTCTGCTGGGAGGGTCTGCTGGGTCCTCTGGATCCAAGATGCAGAAGGTGGATGTTGCGTCCTCACACGCAGGGCCCGTCCAGGCGTCTTCCCAGGTGCGTAATCTGGCTAGGCAACTGAGCTACACGGATGCTGGACGCAGGCTGCACAATATCTTTGGTCACACAGCCATGGCTGAGATGTTTGGTTGGAAGATTGGAGATGAGCCACTGAGGGAAGCATGCAGGGCTGCAGCTGAGCAATGTGCTTGTAAGGAGAATGCTGCCAAGAAGCCAAGGTCCCATGCTAGGGAGCCTGCCAGGGAGAAGGGGGACATCCAGGTAGACGTCCAGCATATCAGGGGCTTATACATTTTGGTGGCAGTGGACAGATTTAGCAGGTACAGGCTGCTCCAGATTCTGCCAGATATGAAGGGGAATACCCTGCTGCTGGGCTTGCAGACTCTCTTACCAGGCTTTGGGGTGTACAAGACAGTACAGGCTGATATTCAGTTTGAGTGCCTACTGTCACAGCAGGAGCAACTGCCATGCAAGCTGCTGGTCACGCCCAGGGAGAGCCATGGACAGCAAGGTGCTGTGGAGAGATCCATCAGGGAGGTCAAGACCGTAGTGCTGGCAGAACCTAAGGTGCCACTGGTAGCATCTGCTTTGGAGAGGGCAGTGTGGACCAGGCAGGTGGAAGAACAGTTGAACCTCAGAATAAACTACTATTATGACGGGGTGGCTGTCAATCCTGTAGCACTGCAGTTTGGATGCTAGCCCAGGAAGTGGTCCAGGCATGCTTGAGGAAAGCAGACAGGGTGTTTGCTCAGTTGAGACGCAAGGATAGGGGCTGGAATGTGCTGAGGCCTCAGGTGGGGCTGAAGGTCAGAATGTGGAAGGAGCCATCAATGCAGGGCAAGAGGGGCAAGTGGCAGAACGGGGTGGTGACCTGTGTGGAAGATGCCAATCGTTCCTGCCTTGTGGCCTTGGAGAGTAATCCCAGGCATGTTTACAGGTTGAGCTGGGCCAACGTCAAGGAACGCAAGCCACATGCAATCTGGCCTGCAGACGGGCCTGGACCCCAGTGTTGGCTGGAGGGCCAGGTTAAGGACCAGGTAGTTGATGTGCCTGTCACTGACGTGGGAGGTGGCTATCCCTCTGATGATGATGAGGTGCAGGAGGCAACTGCATCACCTGTGGTGGAGCCAACGGGGGCTGGGCCTGCACCAGGGTCCAAGAGGCCACTCATGGCAGACATTGTCCGGTCGCTCATGTTCAACAAGCACAAGGATCCCAAGGTATCTAAGTTGACTGAATGGGGTTCTTGCTGGGCTGCTACCCTAGAAGTGGATACTAACTCAGAGGTGTCTATCATCAGGGTGGAGGATGCTCAGGGCCTGAAGGTGAATAAGGCTGGCTGCAGGGCAGTGAGTGACTTTACGGGCACTGTAACAATGAAGATCCTAGGGGAAGTGACTGTGCCTATCCTGGGTGTCCCCACTGCGTTCTGTGTGGTGGAAGGGTACCAGGGGCCTGCCATTTTGGGCCAGAATTTCTTGTGCATGCCAGGAGTGACTCTGTCAGCAGATGAGCTTGCACTAGAAGGTCATGGCAGTTTGCCCCTCCAGAGATATCACTACTCCAAGGGTCTAGCTGTGGCAGTCAAGGCTGTGAAGGGGCAGCAGAGTGTGGGGCCTGAAGGCAAGGAGCCCATTGCTGAGGACTTGTTGATCATCCCAACCACCCTAGATCCACGGGACTTGGGGGTGCACAAGTACCAGATTGCTGGTCACAGTCCTATTACCTGGCACCAGTTGGTAGAGTTGATGCAAAGCCCCAAGATGGCTAAGGCATGGATTCTAGGGTTTGTCTCCAGTGGGCATGACTGGATAGTGTCTAACTGTGCTGAGCCTGTGGATGAGTTGCCCAGGGAGCATCAGTTGCTAAGGCTCTTGTTTGTGCTCAAGCTGAAGGAGATAGACGGTGTGCAGGTGCCACATGTGAGGCCAGTTGTGACTGAGTACCATGGCACGGGGGAGCTGACAGATGAGGAGTTGTATACGCCTGGGATGCTGCATGATACCTGGAGGATTGTTCTGTGTATATATCTGTCTTTCCTGGTCAAGGGCATTGCGTACAGCTCTGTGCTGATTGATTTCAAGAGGGCTTTTCTTAACCCCTAAATGGGCGGAAATGCTGCCGATAAATCGGCAGTAACTCACCTATTTTGTAAACCAGCCCCTGTACAACCTAGCAATATCCAATGGCTGTCCTTGGGGGGCAAGCATGTCCATGAGTTGCCCTAAGCCATGATATATCACAACCTCACATATATTCATCGTAGGCCATGTATAACTGCCGTCAAAGTCAGGGGGGTCAAGACGAGCGTTTTCATTTTTGGTAGAATGTGCATTTTGAATTATGTTGTAAGAGCTAGGCACCTACCACTTCAGGGATGATAAACAATTAGTTGCTGAACAGTTTGAGCCATTGGGGTCATCATTTGGGTGGGTATACCAGCAGTTACACCCAGTACAGCCCATAGGGGTACCGTTGGTAAAAAGCAACCAAGGGGTAGGAGTGGGCATACTACCTACTAATACCTACTAATATGGCCCCCAACCATGCCAAACAATACATTTCCCTTCCACAATGATGGGGAAACATAACTGCATCATCACACTGCCCTTACATGGCACCTATGTGCAGGTGCCACCTTGTCCATGCACGTAGGTAACGTGGTACGGATACCCTACGCAAGGCATGCATTCTAGGAGGCAGCCACCAACAAACTAGTGATTTTAAGCCTATTTCAGCCTGCCCTAGCAAGGATAAACTAGGCCTAAGCTGCTATAGCTTTCCAGGTGATGGCCAGCACACCTGGTGGCACATGCTGACAATGGGAAGCTTCTACTCACCGGTTACATGCTTGATGATGCCACAGAGACCAGCCAACTGCCTCACACTCATGCAATATGTGTGTGGGAAATGTATAACAAACATATATGGAGGTATTCAAACCCATACAGCCTCTAAAACTTATCACCATCACCCTGTGGCAGGTCAACTGACTGAGGGAAGCATCTAAGAAGGGTGTTTTAGAAAGGGGCCAGGCCAGGGTCAAGAAAGAGCATGAATAATGCAAAAAGAATGTGCTACACAAGCTAGAACGTATATATAAACGTCAAACATCGATAGGAAAACGATGCTTAAGCTTTACCAGGCATGGATGGCGTTACCTTGGCCCAGGCGGTGGCCGCAAAATGGCGCATTTCGGCACACCAAAGTTGTGCAGCATGGTCGCTGGATTCGGCGATTTCTGGCCACCCTTGCACGTTTACGACTAATATGTATCATAAAAAGTACAAAGAAACCGATATATCCTTTAAAATACGCCGGAAAGGTATTGCTGTCAACGTTTCTATCGTCCGGCCTGATCGCAGTTTTTTCCAGCAAGAACGCTGCCGACACCTATCAAATGGCATTCCCGCGAACCAAAAATTGGCCTGTATCATCTTTAGGACGTATAAAATCAATATCCTAAGTTTGTCCAGAAAATTCGAACGCAAACGTAAATGCCATGCGTTGGCGCAAGCCGCCATGGCCAGGTCGTCGTTTTCCGGAATGCACGTTGTACGTGAAAAAGTACCCTGACCCCTTGTACTTTGACGGTCTGGAACACCTGTTAAACTTGGTCAAAATATAGCAAACCCTAGTATCATGTTCTGGAGAAACTTATAAACTTTCATTCTTCTCAGCTAAACGTTTCCTAATTCCCAATAGTATTCTCGCAAACTGGTCCCCCGAGTAGGTGCCGACAAATCGGCTGTAAGTCACTTTTTGGCGGAAAATCGGCAGCAAGACCATTTAGGGGTTAAAGGTGATGTGGAGCAGGCCAAGGAGACATGGCGTGATATCCCTCCCTTCTTTGTAACAGTGCCCAAGGTGTGGAGAGCAGAGATCAAGTCAAAATATCTCAGAATACTCAAGGGTTTGGAAGGTCTCAGGTCCAGCCCTATCATCTGGAGAAAGAGCCTGGAAAAGTTTCTGAAAACTCACTGTGGCTTTACTGTGTCTCCAGTTGATCCTTGCTTGTTCCAGAGTACTCATGAAGGGTTGCCTGTGTTTGCATCTCTGCATGGAGATGACCTGCACCTTCTAGGACCTCCTGAGTGGGTGGATTCAGTACTGTCCAAGATCCAGAAGAGGTTTGAGTTAGGAAAGGTCCAGCACATGAAACAGGATGAGCCCATGGTGTTTTGTGGAATGCAGGCCACGCTGATCAAGAGGGCAGGTACTTGGTTTATCAAGATGGAGGGTGGCAACAACTATCCTCAGCAGATCATTGATGCCCTCCAGCAGCCCATTACCCAGGCCAGGTGTGCCACAATCAGGGGAATGTTGGCTTGGCTAGCTAGCATTTGTGCCCCAGATTTGTTGGTGCTGAGTAGGCTCACAGATGCTCAGCTGGTTGAGGTAGGGGCAGAGCAGGTGGTTGAGTCTGTCAGGAGCTCACCTCCACTCATACTGGCAGCTGTGGACTTGTACAAACCACTCAACATGGTGCTTTTTGTGGACAGTTCCATGGACAGCAGGAAGGTGACGGATGTCAGGGGTAGGGCAGCAGCACTCATTACACTACAACAGGAGCACACTTCTCTGGTCAGCTGGTACAGTAGGTTACAGAACAGGGTGACGCCCAGCAGTGACATTGCTGAGTGCAGGGCAATATGTGAGGGGCTACACACTGCTCTTTACCTCAGGGAGTTATTCTACCAGCTCTGTCAGGTAGCTTCCTGTAGCTTGCAGCTGCACACACTGGTCAAGACAGACAGCATGGGCATGGTGCAGTTTGTGCACAGACAGCTCGCCAGGAGCAGGGATCTGGATTATTTGTTGCTGAAGGAGATGTCTTACCTTGCTCATCTTGAACATGTGCCTGGTGTTGACAACCCAGCAGACGCCCTCACCAAGCTGGAGAGCAAGGCTGAGCTACAATACCCTGTGCTCAAAGGGCTCATGGACCCCTTTTCTGGTGGGACTTGAAGTCCAGCCTTTGCCAGTTGGTGGCTGACCAGTGCTGTTGTCCCCAGGGGGGAGGGCAACAGGTAGCCTACCTGTCACCAAGCAGGTAGAAGGCTCAACAGGAGCAAGCTCTTCCTGTAAAGGATTAGCACAGTGGGATGCCTTTGGCCTCGGGCAGTTAGGCCATGACAGGGCAGGCCATGTTGAGAGTTCTTCCAGGTTGTTTGTATATATCTCTCTTGTTTAGTTTTCTTTAGCTGTGAATAAGTGACAACCTTGGATATTATGGTGTTGTAACCTGACAGTTGGGCCTTGCTGGTGCAGGCTGGTCCACTGGGAACACTCAACATTGGTTTTGGTGGATATTCTATAATAAACCATAATCATGTTGTATGCCAATCTCTCTTGTTGTCTGTCATGTGACCAGGTTAAGTTTAACCTGGGGTTCTGGGGTAGGGTTCGATTCCCTAGTTGAGCCACAGCCTGGTATGTATGACTCCTGGGCTTTAACACCCAGTGATGACATGGGCTCCCCATCAAGCAGTGGCACAGTGGTGTTGAAGTGGCTTCCATTGGTGAACATTTGGATGGATGATGCCTGGAACGCTCGGGGCGGGCGCCATGAAACGGGCGCCAGTGATAACTGGGAAGACCAGGAACTCACTGTAATACGTTTCCTGTAGTCAGGGCCTCTCATTCAGATATCCTGGATATGTTGCCTAAGGAATATTCAACATCCTCCTTTAAGCCCAAGCCAAGGTACAGTTGCAAAAGAAAGGGTTGGGGATGACCTGCAGGTCAAGTTAATGATCAGATGGCAGGGTTGAACCATAGATCCCTAAGAAGGATACCATTAAGGTGGCAAAAGGGGTGCTCATGAGGCTTATTATAAGTCCAGGGTAACCAGTTGTCCATTTCACAAGGCAGCAAGGAATGGGTTGGTCATGGTGTGAAGCTTGCAGCTCCAAAACAAGAAAGGGTTGGAGTTAGCATATTGGTGATGCAATATGCTAAGCATATCATATCTGAAGTGGCCTTTCCAACGCCGTGCTAAACGCCTCATTTGGACAAGGAACTTGAGAGTTATCAAGTCCCGAAGTAATGCCGCCGGACGCTACAGCAGTACCAGGACTAAGGACACGTGAGGGACAGGGCACGTGGCAGTGTTGGGTGAACCATCACACGTTACGTGTCACAGGACCGACTGTCACTAGGAGGTACTGTGGTCAATATTGGTTGATGGTACCAAGAATGTCACAGGACTTCAGGACTGGCAGTCCTGCAGGCCTGGGATGGACGGGTACTTGTCATGACGGATAAATCCAGAGCGTTACTGTCATTCATGGAAGGACAGACGTCCTGGATTGATGCAACCAAGGAAATTGACAGTGGCGGACCTGCCAAGGCGTGCAAGGCCTGGCAGCAATGGTGAGACCTAGAAAGGCTCGGACACAGCAGTGGCCAAGCGTCTTTTCCCAACACCGTCCGTGGGTGCTGCCGCCTCAGGCTAGTGACCACAGGGTAGTGAGGCAACTGTGGTAAAGGTTAAAAGCCGCTGGTTGAAACCATGGCTCCATTCATCACATCTTGGGAAGACCAGAAACTCACTGATCCGCGTTCATCTAAATGTGGGTGGGTGGGACAAGAAAAAAGACCACAACAATGTCACTACGCCGCCAAAGTAGTCAAACTGCCCTAGCACGGGGCTGACATCAGCAACCGAGCTTAACTTAACACGCCAACCTGAGAATGTAGCGACACCTACCGTACCACAAAAACAACAACCAATCAAATACCCTTTCCGAAAGGTTCTAATTATCATTCAACAAACCGGTTCAACAAACCCGGCCCTGTCAAACTTTAAGCATAAGATTGTTTCGAGATTGTAGCACAATAGGGCCACTGCCCCTACTAACAATTCCAGGTCGCCAGCCATTAGCCAAATCCGGTTACATCTGCCAAACCCGCCCGGTTCAGCCGACCATCCAGGCGGCTCCCGTGAGCGGCCTTATTCCCCGCCTCACTTCGAGAAACTCTTTTCAAAGAAATCCGATTCATACACCCGTTTGCTCACCATAGTCACCAGCATCTTTGTTAAAACAATAAGTAGATGCATACAGACAGGTAGCGGTTACAGAACCGCTATTAAGAACTCCTTAGGCATGGCTCGCGATTACCCAACCTCCCCTTCCTGGCCCTCCGGTCCGCTAAAGAAGCACCATTTCCTTTCCCGTCAAAAGCTGTCCTGTCGCGATGGGCGCTCTCCGTTGCCAGAAAACAGATTTAATTCCCAGCGACTGTGAATGCACAAAAATTCATGCACTGTCAATCGACACAGCTCGCATTTTTGACCCCACTCGGGGGCCCCCGCTGACCTCGTTGCCGACCTCTTCTCTGGTCCGCTAAGGGGTGCTGTCGCGGAACACAAAGTCAAAGCAAAAGCTGCTGACTGGCGCCGCTGATTCCAGCCGACGCCCAGTTTACAACTTTTTTGAAGAGCAACCAACCTAGTGCCGAGCACATAAACACTCCTTCCGTACAAAAAAGTGGAAATACCACTGATTACGAAATCAAGTTGGCTTTCAGCCCTTGCCTCCTGCGCCGAGGCTCCGTGTCCCACAACGGTGACTTAAATTTTTTACCCCCCGAGCCGCGGCGGCCCTCAAGCCAAGCCCAACCCGGAATGCAAGCATTTCCAGGTACGAGACAACTCAAAGGCAGGCCAGCCTGCCGACAGCCCAACCCGAGGCGCAAGCATCCCCAGGTACGGAACCATCAAGCAAGCTAGCCCTTGCCCAACCCGGCCAGCTGGCCGTTTCTTTCAAACAAACCAGCCATTAAATAATGCATCAGCCCCCGCTTCGCATTTAAACCCCGATCACCCGGACATTAATTCCGGGCCAGTGGCAGCCATGAATCCCAACCGCCTTAAGCAGCCAGGGATCATGGATGCCGGAAATTTGGTTAACAAATTTTAGCCCCGCACCCATGCTGAGCGCAAGGCTGGTGAGGCACTTCTTGTACCGCCATAGCCTCAGCCGTCGGCGCTCAGCCAACGTTTACAAGAAAAAAGACCACAACAATGTCACTACGCCGCCAAAGTAGTCAAACTGCCCTAGCACGGGGCTGACATCAGCAACCGAGCTTAACTTAACACGCCAACCTGAGAATGTAGCGACACCTACCGTACCACAAAAACAACAACCAATCAAATACCCTTTCCGAAAGGTTCTAATTATCATTCAACAAACCGGTTCAACAAACCCGGCCCTGTCAAACTTTAAGCATAAGATTGTTTCGAGATTGTAGCACAATAGGGCCACTGCCCCTACTAACAATTCCAGGTCGCCAGCCATTAGCCAAATCCGGTTACATCTGCCAAACCCGCCCGGTTCAGCCGACCATCCAGGCGGCTCCCGTGAGCGGCCTTATTCCCCGCCTCACTTCGAGAAACTCTTTTCAAAGAAATCCGATTCCCCCCTCTGCAGTGGAACCACCGTAAGATCCACTTCCCCTCCTCTCACCGCCCTCTTGCTGCTCGACAGGACTTCCCTGTAAAAATAGCAAACGCGATTGTCCATTCACAAGAAAAAAATTACTACAAAAATAAACAAGGATATACGCACGCAAACCATTTCATTACAAGTAAACTGCGGAGAGGAATCTGACGCACTCATGTACCTGGGTGCTTCCCGCCATTGAGCGGGCTTCTCTTGCACCCACATCCTCTTGCCGGCCCTGCGAACATTTCAACGGAAAGTAAAAATCCGCTTAGTTGTCGGAAATGACATTTCTGGCGAATATTGCAAAAAAATGCTTATTGTATTTCACGACATCAATTAAATGGGCGGAGACTTACGAAGATCGACGCGCCACCTTCCAAATTGCTCGGCGTCATTTCGAAAACATCTTCCCCTGCATCGCCCCCCTTCCCCCTTCCCCTTGGCCGCGGCGGGGGCATATCGCCCGTCGCGACCGGCTTGGAAGTCGCGGGGGGATCCCTTGCGGTTGAGGGCACTGCGGCCGACTCGTGCACACTCTCCCCCCTCTTTTGGGCTACTGCGGCAGGCGCGGCATGGGAGGGCGCGGCGGCTACTGTTTGTGGCGCATTCTGAGCCAACCTAACCAACCTTAGCTCCTGCTGGAGCATGTTATCCATACGAGGCATGAATTTGCTTTTGGAGAGATAAGGCACCTTTGCGTACTCAGGTTTGTCCCTAAGGATGTCTCGGTACAGCGCGATTTGCTCTTCACGAGTGCCATTCGCGAGTCGCTCAAACCGCGCAAGCTGAGACCGCGCATCCGGATCGTCCACCATCTCACGACCAACGTGGTACTCATCCTTCCCAGTGACCGCGGCAAAGCTGACACCAGATTCCACCATTGGGGGCGGCGTCACCGACCTCGCACGCTTGTGAGGAGGCTGTTGTGAGGAGGCGCCTTGGGCCTGAACTGGTTGCCCTTCAGACACTTCCTCCCTAGGGGGAGAGTCGCCGACCACCTGCGATGTAGGGCCGCCCTTTTCCATCTGCAACAACAAAACAAAAAAATTGGAAAAATCATACGAGTCAGCAGGAAGATGCGCCCCACGTCGCAACTCAATACAAAAAATGCATCATTATGTCAAGGTACAAACAACGTTATAATTCAGAATGAACAGATAGTCATAACAAGAGAACGACGCACTAAAAGATGCGACCGCCGTCGCAACTTTCGTCAATTCACTCTCTATACAAACAACTCTTATGTCCCTCATAAAGAATCATTTGGCAAGGAAATGCAAAAAAATTCGGTTACCAACTCCGTCGACCCATAAGTGGTTCGCGAATGGGAAATCGCTGCTGATTTTCGGTCGGGCCCTTCATGGTATTTTCGAAATCTCGAGGCAAGGTTGCGCGGAAGAGGGCCCTCCTTAATCATGCGTGCGATCGGACTGGCCATGGAAAGGGATAGCTGGTTCCTGGACTGCCTCATCAAGTTTCGTTTAAGTGGCCAGCCGGAGCGGCTGCTTAGGTTTTAGCGGACAAGTGTTCGAAGCGCGTCATTGGTGAATTACTTGGGAACTTGGGTTTCCCCGCGAAACTCCAACCGCACGTTCAGATTTCCAAATCTCAAGTAAAGTTCGGCGCAACTTTCTGAACGGGGGCAGTTGACGAGCAGCATTCCTCCGGACGAATGAATTGCGTTCCATACTTGCGCAAAATTTTGAAAGGTAGCTTGCGTGCAGCCCTACTAAAATTTGCGCGGACGTTCAGATTTCCAAATCTCGGGTAAATTTCGGCGGAACTTTCTGAACGGGGGTAGTTGGCGGGCAGCGTTCCTCCAGACGAATGAAATGCGTTCCATACTAGCGCAAAATTTTGAAAGGTAGCTTGCGTGCAGCCCTACTAAAATTTGCGCGAAGTGTGGGACTGAAAATTCGTAACGGAAACTTTTTGGTAGTTGCCGTCACTTCCTCTTGTGCAAACGTGTGGGAGTGAAAATTCGTAACGGAAACTTTTTGGTAGTTGCCGTCACTTCATTTTGCGCGAGTGTTGGGCTGAAAATTCGTAACGGAAACTTTTTGGTAGTTGGCGTCACTTCCTTTGGTTCGACTGAAAATTCGCTGAAATTCGCTGAATTCGTACCGTAGCCTAATTTTTAGTACCTCGAAGTGACGGGGCACCTAAAAATTTGCCCACAAGTACACTTGGCAGCGCGCTCACTGGGAAAAATTGTACAGCCGCTCCGGCGGGCCACTTGAACGAATTGTAATGTTGCACGGTCAACCATCTTGAAACTTCCCCTAAGAAGGAAATCAGACGTCAGACGGTTGAATATGCGAACGTCAAGATTTGACCAACCCATCATCCATTCAACCACCTTCTCCGCGGCATCATGGAAGACCTGGCTCTCATCCTCCATTCCTCCAGACCCAAACACACAATCGGCCGTGTTGTCGTCGTGCCTCCTAAGGCGAATGTTCACGTCCTCTTTGTCATCATCCATTTCCGACAGCCGAATTACAGCCCTTTTGGCTCCGTCCACTCCATCCTCAAGAAGGACGTCCATCTGCGCCCCTCCCACACAATTGTTGTCAACGTATTGTTGCAATGACGGGAAATCATGTCCTTTCCAAAAGCTACGATGTGTTCCCCACACAGACCCATGTCGGTAATTGACAGCTTTTTACATTTCCTATCCCGGCACTTCTTTCGGGATCCTTCTCAAAAATCCGGAAAACAGCGTCCTGATATGGACGTCCCCTTATGTCGACCGTCAGACTGGACATCTGCGAAACCAGAACATACCGGCCGCGAGTAGTTTATATTATTAAAAAAACTGGCATTTATTAAGTCATCTTCATCTATTTATGCGAGCTAAAATTTGAAGAAAATGCAACAAAGAAACGCCCTGGGGCGCAACTTCCTCAACAACCACTTTCTACGTACAAACGAATGGCAATCACATCGACTACGATTGTCACTACATACGAATGTCCAGACAATATAATGTGTATGTAGAGGGGGGGCATTCAACACCAGAGAAACGCCGGCGGGCGCAACTCATATCAATATAGACTGTCCCGCGACTCGTTCCACTCTCTGCAGGTTTTGCAACAACCGATCGAGCGAACTCTCGGAACCTCTTTCGCCGCCATTTCATCGACACGAGCGAACATCTCTTCTTTGGCGGCCACCAACTTTGCCTCCTTGTTGCCGGTGTCAGGATAGATTTCGGACCTCCTCGTCTTCATCGGGGCCACTCTCTCCAAATACTCTGCACACAGAGAATCCTGCTCCTCCTCCACAATCGCCTTCACGCCGGATACAATCGCTTTGGCTTTTGTTTCCACGCGAAAATCGAACTCTCGTTGAGTTATCAGCGGAATGTCGGCGAGTGCAAAACACATACGCCGATAAAGTTCGCTTACATCCGTGTCACGCGAGTCGGCAAAAGGTGTCGTCATCAAAAAGCATCTCAAGCTACTCCAACCATTTTCTTGGGCGCCGGCAACGTAGCCTCCCTTTGCCAAGTCCGCACCTGTCGCGGAGTCTTTGACTATCCAATCTTCAAGGAAGTACTCGTCTCCCCTGGTGAAATCAAAATTTACACCCACGACCTCTCCGACAGTCATGTCCAGGCGAAGTCGCAGGGCCCCCCCGCCAATCCAGGTCCGAGGGCGCCCGCCATTCCAAGTCCGCGACTGAGGGCATTTTCGATGTGACGAGAATGTTCTTCGTGCTTTCGGCAATACAAGTCAAATCCGAGAGCGGTTTTCTTGCAAGTGGACACATCACACTTGCGCGGCGCCCCTATTGAGCGAGCAACACTCTGAATGACAGTGGCAACCGCTTGGTGTTGTTGAAGTCGTTGCCAATCCTCCATCAGGAGGTGACTAGACGAATCGGACGAATCTTCCGTCGAACCGGACATCTGCGACAAGTTACGATAACATACCGGCCCCGGAAAATAAAATTCAAAAAACGTTTTGAAATTTTTTTATTGTACTTGTTTATTAATACGAAGGTTTAAATTTGGCGCAAAGAAACGCCCCAAGGCGCAACTTGTCGAACAGCAATATGGCGATAAAACATTATCTATTCAATGTGCGATTGATGTGCTGAAACCTTCCAGACTTTGACACTGTCCGGTATCACCGGACTCGGACGAGGAGTCGAGTCGGAAGCGAGCCAGTAATCCTCGACTATTTTTTTGATGTACAATGGAAGACTCCTTCCATTATGTCGAAGTGTGTCGGTCCTTTGCCTTTTGGCCAAACTCTCCTTAACCTCCACCATTTCCTGCGCGTAGGAGGAAAATGATACGTTATAAATAAACATTAATTTATTAAAAATAACATCATATAAACAAGTTAT
>RPFO01000872.1:82500-84920 GCA_009746045.1 Mesostigma viride
CGCGGCGTATCTTTCTGATCTATTCTGTACAGCTGCCGGAACGGCCCGCGGGTGCAACCTAGGACCGTTACTGGACACGGCAAAAATTCAAAATTTTTTAGGTTGGACCAGTCGTTTCACATGATTCGTCGTACGTACGCAAATATCCTCCACGCATGCCATGTCGACGCTGCACTGACACACACCAGGGACTTTGGAAGGTGCCGTAAGAATTGTCTTGCGAAATGAAAGCTTAGCCGTATGCACTGTTCTGAAAAAATCTGATTTGTAAAAATGGAGAAAAAAAAAAAAAGGGAAAAAAACTAAAAAAAAAGAACCCTGAAAACTGACATGCCGCAAAAAGGATTCGACACGGCGACTGCCGGTCTCATCCAGGTATTGGGGTAGGGTGTAGATCCCCACCGGGGGTGTAGATCCCCCTGCTATTCGCTCGAACAGTTCTGGATGTACCAACCTACATGCTATTGTACAATATATAGTGGTAACGGAGAATAAAAAATGAAGAGACGACAAGAATGCCTTTGCACCAATAGGAGTCGACACTGCGTGTTCAGACTCCCAAGTACTCGGGCACCCACACCTGCCGGGGGAGTACATTGTAATGCTATTCACTAGAACAGTTCCGGATGTAGCGTTAGTGATGATGTTGTACAATATATTTCAATCACGTTTGTCAGAGTGTGCGTTTTTCCGACATGTAGGGCAGGTTGTACAACATTCTGTGCGCCAACCATGTGTACTACATGTATCGATTAGTATCACTACATGTATATTCCATCATGATCGCAGGATTAGTAACTACTGGGCTACATGTTAGTGTACCCTTACTAGGCTACTATGTAGAACCTTCAGAACCTGATTCTACCTTCCAAAATTCTAATTATGCGCCATGGATCAGTTCTGAAATGTAGAACGAGCCTACGTGGAGGGCATGACATCAGTCCAGCTGGCACCGCCGCGCACCATGACCGAGGGAACACGCCGTCACGTGCATGTAATGCAATGTTTGGAGACGACGGGCATGCATGCATGGTTAAGGGGACTCGGCGCGGCGAATATTTTCCGCGCCAAAAAAATTCCGCGGTACCCTCCGTACCGTGAAAAGTGGGTGCACGGTGCGCGCACCCCTTGCGGAAGTGGCCATGGCGACTGCTTTTAGACGAAACGTGACAAATCTGGCTCGCGGAAAGCAGAAAAAATGCTCGATTCTTGGAGAAAATTAGTTACTGATTCTAATTTATGGTGGGATAGTTGCGATCTATAATGTCGCGGGCTCTTTTTCTTTACCATCGGCAGGGGGGTCCGGCCTGAATTTCTGTCGGGATGAATAAAGTATAATTGATGCCTGCAGGTGTGATTGTCGATTGTTGCCAGTTTTGATGGTCGTAAGGAAAGCTAGTTTAATGATGTTTCTAAAGCCGTAAAAATTCCCGCTGCTATCTTTACCTTTCCCGTCATTTTGCGGTAAGATAACATTAGGCCTGCGCGATGCGCGCCCGACCTCTCCATGAAAGGGTGGCCTTTCTTGTGCGCCTGGGCACGAATAAATGCCCGTTATGGTACGTTCTTGTATTAAACGTCCTAAGATAGCGCTTTCCTGCTTTCTTAGCTCGTTGAGCGTAAGCTTTTTGCCTTCTTTCCGGCCAGATGCAGCCATGAAGTTGCGGGTCCTGGCGCTGCATCGCTGGATTCCTGGATGTTTTTAAGCAAGTTCGTCTGTGACGTGGCTGGCTTTCTGCAGCGCGTGGCCCACAACCTGTCGGGAAGGTGTAATGCTTTTATTTCCATGCTTCTCTGAAATTTCTTGTGCTTTATAGACAGTTGTGTTCGAGGAAATTCACGCGGTCTTCCTAAGCAGCGGCATCATTTTCCCCAGACACTGACGAGCTGGCACCTGTCTCCTAAAGAGAGCGGCTCGTGCTTGTTAGAAAGGAGGCAGTGTGCATTTTGCGGGACACAATGCTTTGGTGGCACATGCGTCAGGTAGGCTGTTCCAATGGTCTCTTCACCTTTCCCACTGAGTAAATGTTAGCATTTGTCATGCTAACCAGAGCAGCTAGCCACAGGTTGGCTGGATAAAAAGTCAGCTTATTTTCTCTTTATATACTGCGTGTGTGGTCCTCCACGTGTCCGGCTTGCCATGATGACACCATGGGAGCCTAATCCTCCTCATGAATTACATAATGCCACCATGTACGTGCCATGAGACACCATGGGAGCCTAAATCCTCCTCATGAATTACATAAATGCCAACCATGTACGTAGGCCAGCCATGGAGACACCATGGGAGCCTAAATCCTCCTCATTTACATAAATGCCAACCATGTACGTAGGCCAGCCATGATGACACCATTGGGAGCCTGAATCCTTCCTCATTAATTACATACATGCCATCCATTGTACGTACACGGCCATGATGA
>RPFO01000084.1:0-75000 GCA_009746045.1 Mesostigma viride
GTGGCGCGGAGTACCGGGGAAAGCTACCCACTGGCACGGGCCTCGATTGCCAGGCAGTCCAAGCCACGTCTGCACGTTGGTCTCAGTGCCCTCGAAGAGGGTGGTGTCGTCTGCATGCATAGATGATGTCCGCCAGCCGAATCTCCGTTTCCGCCCCGCCATGCCAGAAACGGTTGTCGACCTGCACCCCTTCTCTACCCACAATGCGGGCAAACCGCTTGCGCGCCTGCCGAATCATGACGTATATTCGACCACAATAATGAACAGGTAGGGCGACAGCACACAGCCCTGCCACGTGGCCTGTGCACACCGCCTTCTGTAAAGGGCACATGGTGGCGTGGTCCCGTAGGAAGTGCGCACCGAAGTGGTGGACACTTCATACAGGTTGCGGATGACATGCAGCAATAAGGGGGCGGGGGATCCGGAACAGAGCGAGGATGTCCCACAGCGCAGCCCAGAAAACCAAATCGAAGGCTTTGATGAAGTCCACCATGCAGCACAAGGTGATTGATCGAGGGGAACATGGTCGGGGATGGAATGGATGATGCTAGCTATCTCTAGTTCCTAGTTACAGGGTTGTGGGAACCACGGCCCGCGCTGCCTGATCCGGATCGGTAGTGGCCAAAGATTTGGCCTTGCAGTTTTTCCTGGACAGGAGCTACGTTGAGATAAAACCTGCCACTATCTAGGCTTCTTTATTAACTTCATTAATTAATAGGCAAGGCACGAGATAATTATGCCAGCAATCCGGACCTTGTTGTAACGTAATTTACCACGTTGCTACTCTACAGATTTTTACTACTGCTTAATCCTGGAGTGTAATTCTCCTGTGGGCTCGCGTGTGATTCGAATCGCATGCACGCCTACTGGGTGTAATAAGTCTTCCTGTATGGAGTATTTTAATCGATCTGTGCGGTAGCATTGTAATGTACACGAAACGTACCGGCCGGGTTTCCGGGTTGAGCTGACTCGTATTGTGTGACAAGTATTCTTATTAAGCTGGACCTGGAACGTGCACTGTGACGCATAGCAAGCTAATTAAAGGTCTTTCGCATGCATTGATTATCAATCATCAAGCTGCGCTATTTTAGATAGCCATACGTGTTAAACTGGATCGACTCGGAGGAAAGTTTCCTAGCGGTCTCTATCCCGTCCCGTTTCTCTATCGACACTGTATAATTAAATAAGCTGTAATCGACTGATCCGGATCATCAAAGGAATTATATGAGGGCCGGAACTCATATGAGGGCCGGGACCCTTACTAATTCAGCTTGCAGTAATAAATTGTGCATGGGGGTCGGTCGGATCCTCACAATCCTAACTGTCCATACCCGTTACCCATATTGTCTATTTGTCATGAAAAAGGCCTCAATTGAGGCCTTTTTTTTCAGCGGGTGTTGCATGTAATTACAATGAGCCAACAAACTTTATTCCAAATATGAGTGAAGGCCATGCATTATTATGATTGTTTTGGGGCTCCCAGCGCTTAACATCAGTCATATAGCCCCAATACCTATTTAATTATGATTTAATAAAACAGGGTGTCACTGCGACGGCACCATCAACACAACATGACCATAGATACAAGCGACAAAAAGGCGCCAGTACTCAGTTCCATCTGCATGTAGCGTGTCTTTTGGACCTTACGAGGTATCCCCACGACATGGTAAGCATGGCATGACATGGCATGCTCCCCAAGGGACCCCTCACACACACTTGCACAGCCGGGGCTGTCGCGCAGCACTGCAGGCACCAATAGCCTGCCATGGGCATTGCACGTAAACATGAGGAATCCAATGCCTCTATTACAAACACGCACAATGATCATGCATTATAATGATAGGTGTGACCTTCCAAGCGCTAAGCTTCACTCACAAAGCCCCAATATCTAGGTTGTTACGGTATCTTCTGACAGGGGTTTGCTGCCGCGGCAGCAGATGAACAGCACATGGCAAGATATACAAGCATAACTGGACACCATTTCCACACTTTTCTAGACCAATAGCTTGATTTTGGGCTTTGCAAGGGTTGCCTGAGACATGGCCAGCGTGGCAGGAACTGCCATGCTTCTTATGGAAAGCAAACACGTCTACACGGCGGGAGCCAGCCGCAGAGCACTGCACGAAGTACTATAACCTGCATTACGTCACATCGGCACTAGGCGCCGATAGGCAGCTAAAAACTGACGATATCACAAGCAAATCGATGCCATTACCTTTCTACCACCAGGACGCACTTACATTTCACACCCCTCACACCCGGGATCACTAAGCACGCATATGCGCTGGCGCTGAACGTGGCTGCATCAGAAAAGCTGTTCAAGCTCGGCGTTTTCAAGTTATCCGGAAGGGATGCAGCCCGCAAATCTGGCCGGACAGACGCTCCATGCGTCGTCCATTGACGTATGAAAGCGGCTGCAGCGGCCTCACTAGCGCTGTTCGCATAAAGGCGCTCCCATAGCTGGGGGCGCGCGCGCGTTTATTGTCCGCATCCCAGTTTTTCCTAGCTGAAAACACCCCTTCCTCTACCTACGGATCCACGCCAAAAGGCTCGAAAATAGCCAGTGCCCCTTTAGTCACGGCTGCCCCAACATCCCCCCCGCCGTTCCGCTAGTCTCCTTCCCAGCATATCGAAGCACCGGCCTGCTGGCAGGCGCACTATCAACGCCGATTACGCCCCATCTGAATTTCACTAACCTGGCATTCAGCACACAAATAACGACCCCACGAATTTAGAAATCGACTTTCGACCCATTTAGCGATCGGGCTAGCTTCACGGATAATATATCTACCCGACGCGCTCCTTACTGCTCGAAATGATGCACGGATGTGGCCATACGGTCTATTTTACTCGAGGCCGCCATGGTCGTGCATTCGTTAAAATTCGTCGTCCGGTTGCACGAAAGTGGCCAAAATAGGTACTTTCCTCCACCACATAATTTTCTGTAACCGTCGACCCCTGTCGACCCCAACGGGTCAGGACGCTCAGCACATATACCAGATTCGCGCCACTGGGCCCGGACGACCCATAGGACCGGTCCTTCCCGCCAAAATAACCGTCCCCATGTGACCTTGGTGAAAGAGGCCTCAATTGAGCCAAAAGGCCTCAATTGAGGCCTCTTGACAAATAGACAATATTGCAGTTCCTTGACGCACCAACCTGTTCTTGTCCGGTTGACTTAGTAGTTAATAAGGGATTCGTCCGGAAACGAATTTCCTTATATTATGCAAGCCGCACCCACTATACCCGCAATGATGGGTACGAGCCGGCACCCGGGTGAGGATGAGCGCAGCCCCTCGGCAGGTTACTGGCCCGCGCGGGCACATGCATAGCTCGCAAGGTGTGCCCGGGCCAGGGAGACCCGCGAGTATCATGTGGGCCATCATGACGATGATACTCACAATGCAGGGCGACTACCACCGCGTTGCCCAAGCTGTCGGACATTCCCAAGGTTAAAACCGATTGCTCGTACCAAGAGTTTGAGTCTAGGAGATTGTGCACAGTGTCTCAGAAGATCGACATCTGGGAGACATACAACCGCAAGCTCTTGGATGAGGATATCAAGGTCAAGCTGGTGTCTAGCGAGGCACTCAGCTCCCGATGTGAGACAAGCTCGAGATCCAATGATTGCGAAAGCGCCCTGGCCAATGGCTTCCCCAGCAGCTTGGCGGAATTATTTCGGCGAGCACGGGCCAAGTACCTGCCACCCGGCCAATCTTGACAAGTTGGACCGGGAGGCTTTTGGGGCGTTCAAGCAGGGGAACCTGAGCTATCGGCATATATGACCAAGTTTGAGCTTCTAGCGGGGCGGGTTGATGACCTGATGAGCCAGAAGCCGTGGCAAGGTTCTATGAGGGCTTGCAACCAGAATTCCGGGATGAGGTGAAGCAGAAATTCGCCCACCTCTCCTGGGCTCATGCAATCATGGAACCTGCCGGGACATCAAGACCTACCTAGCGGAGATAGCTCCCTTGGTGCAGCGCACCCCAAAACCCCGCGTGAATGCACTGGAACTCAATGAGCTGGGATTCGCCCCCGGCCGTGTGCCCAGGTGGATGAGCTACAGTGCGAGGTCCTGGACATTAATGCCTTAAGGGTACACTTCCCCGAGTCAGTGCTACTACTGCAACGGCGTGGGGCACATCAAACACGAGTGCCCTGATCTCCCTCCGCTGAACCAGGCACCGCCTGTGCAACGCAACAACTTCCAAGGGGCCTCCCCGCAAATGGCCTCGAGGCTACCACCGGCGCGAAATATTTGCGGACAGCTCCCAGTGCGGTGAGCGTGCCCGACGCTTGCAACAAGCGCGCCAACAGCTTCGGCTGTACCAACCACCCAAGGCGCCCCCAAGCGCCTACCAGCAAGCTGGGCTGGTGGTTTGGACGCTAATCTCCAGCCCCACCGCTAGCCTCCAAGCCCAGAGAGTCCAGCCAGGTCGATGAATGTGCTCGGGGCGCTCGATGAGGGTGGTATTGAATTGAATTGAATTGTAACATAACTCCGTTGGGAGTATATGTAGCACATAGCCCTTGAGAGGGGGCATATGGCCTATCATACATCCTAAGCTACTTCCTGCAAGGGTGGGGATGTAAAGGACCCTTGCTCTAGGTGCACCAGGGCACTTGCATCCCCATGATCTTCAAGCTATGCCCAGCGAAGGGGGAGCCTGTCATGGGGGGGAAGATCAGCATAGCTATACAAAAAGGCTAGGGCATGGCGTCTCAGCAGAGAGTGACTCCCTGCATGGGCACAACATAGCTAAATAAAGCTAGGCATCATCTGGAGTGTGGCACATCATAGGCACACATGTACATGATTAAATAAAGCGTGTGGCTTAGCTAGGATAGTGCCTCTAGGAGGCGTACATGTACATGGCCACGGTCTATCTATTCTACACTACTACTGCTGTATTCCCCTAAGCTGGGGCGTCTGGAGTCGTTGGGGCCGCGGGGGTCGCCTGCCAGGGCTTGTGGCCGACGTAGATGGCCGCCCCCTTCCAGTACACCGGGAGGGTGGTATCATGCGCATAAATCAGGTCGGACAGGCGATAATATAACCAGGGCCAGTACCGCCTCCCTCGCTGTGGTGGTGATGGGCATCATTGGCATAAATGAGTTCAGCTAGTAAATTCTGCTTGTTGGTCGACTATAATTCATAAATAATAAAATACTTATGTAAATGAAAAGGCAGGGAAAAGAGCAAACAAGGGAAGCACGGAAGTTCGAGCCAGCGAAAGGAATGGCACACACCTATAAGCATGAGCTACACATGAACTACCCGATTGAAAGCCCTGGCGGCAACCTGCCACTGATGATCGAATGATCTAGGAAGCTTGGGTGGCAAGAAATTCAGTAGTATTAAATAATACAAATGATACATTTCATAGGGTCAGGAAGAACCCAGGCCAATGCCGACAAACAAGTCACTGCCTGCATCTTCTGGGCAAGGTCATGGATTATACCACAAACCTTCCCGGATACCAAATCAAAAGTGGCGAGTCGTCATGGCGATTCCTCCCACGTAGAGACAAGGCACCAAGCAAACATTAATTTACAAGTAACTGCACCAAACATTAATTTACACGTAATTTGATTTACACGTCACTGCGTCACGCGAGCATAAGTCCGTAAGCAAACATAAGAAATGCTAATCAAGTCACCGCGCGCGCTCGACACCGAAAAGATAAAAAGCTGCCCAGCCAGGGACCAAATAAAACGTTAATAAGTTCCGGTTGTGATACCGGGCCTTACCAGATCGATCAAGCTTGGATGTGGGTGAAGAATGCGGACGGTGCCTGCCGGGCCAAGACCCTCACACATACCAAAGAGACCCACCAATGATGTAGTGCACGGAGCGCACCAAGGAACATGTCCGAGCGAAAGCAGAGCACTAGGGTCATTCAAGTTTGTCGCACTTGATCGTGGCACCCTGGCACACCAAATCGAGGCCCCCCGGTGGGCCCCGGCCTCACAGCTACAATTGTATGGCCGGGGCCTGCCACCCGACATTGCAAGTGCCAGGGTGCCATTCTAGTGTCCAACTTCCTAGTCAGTGCCCTGGACATGACCTTCCAACGCCGTGGCACATGTTCAATGCATCAACCGCGATCAATCCCGCAAATGCAGGGCTCCCCAATTGGAGACTAACCCCCCCCACAACCCTCAAAATCCCCCCCGTTCCCCCTCCGCCTTAAATGGGGGATCTCAGTAGCCCCTTCGTCTCACTTCTCGCTCAGTATTCACTGCGTGGCAGAATCATCCCACGCCGCGGGCGCGACCACACCCACCGGTCCCTGCGCGTCCCAGCCAGGGACACTTGGCAGCTTCTTGGGTGACGCCTCCTCCCAGACCAGGTGGTCCAAGCCCCCCCCTCAATGCCCCCCCAAGTGCCCACCTTGACGTCGACAAACGGGTAATGTGCGACCTGCTCTTGCAAGTGCCCCGTGACCCCCTCACCCACAAGGCCCCCATCGTCCTCCCCCTCGACCATCACAAACATACTGTGCAAGTCGTAGATGGCCATGTCGTCATCTTCGGCCGCCTCGCTGACGATGCCAGCATAAAGGCCACCCTGCGCAGCGGTAGGCTCCTCGCATTCAAGTGCGGGGCCGACGAGTGCTGTCGGAGTCAGCACAAGCGCCGCGTCGAGCAGGCCGGCCTCATCGGGAACCAAACTTGGTGTGCCGGGCAGGGCCAGGGGAGGCAAGGCCATCAGTCTCCCCGCTGTCATCCCCCCCCCCCCCCCCCCCATCCCAGGCCTTGCCATCGTCCCGTCATCACTTCTGTTGCCGCCTGTGGCACCGGCGACTGCATCATCCACCCCTAGCCCCACCATGTGGGGATTCGCGGCCACTGGGCATGGGGATGCACTAGGAATCTCCACCAAGGACACCCTGGGCAGCAGGAGAGGGATGTCCATGTCGGGCACAACCTGCCACGGCATGCCGCTGCCTTCAAGGCAAGCAGGATTACAAGAAAAGCCACTCATTAACCCGGCATCATGGACACACCCTCCCTCCTGCTGCTGCTGCTGCACTGCTGAGTCATCGCTGCTGATTGGACCAATTGCTGATTGGTTTGCCGATATCTTGGTCGTTAGCTGGTCTGCCCATACCTTGGCCACTTTCGGGGCACGGCCCACGATAGCCCGCGTCATGCCTCCGGACGATGGCGCCAGGCGCTTGGTGGGCTGGCCACTCTTGGACCTGGCAGGGACCCCGCCAGGGAAGCCTGTCTGGGTCCGGTCCTCGGAAATGGCCGAGGGGGCAGAGGCAACAGCGGTGCCAGAGGCAGACGTGGTGGAGCCTGCAGAGGGCCGAGAGATGGTGGTGGCGGAGCCAGCAAGCTTGTTGCTGGCACCGGTTGCCTCATGGGTGATGGCAGAGGGTGAGGTGGTGGCGGATGCAACCATTACGATGGCAGTGGGCGAGGCACCGGAGGTGGACATGGGGACGACCGAGGCTGCCGAGGCGGTGGAAGTAGTGGAGGAGGACTGGACCAGCGGCGCCCCCGCAGCTGCTGTTTCTGCTGGCTCTGGCGTCTCCACATTAGAGCCTCGGCCATGCAGATGCTGTCGCATGGCATCGCTCTTGATCACAACAGCCGTGGAGTTTAATGGGTCGGTCTTCTTGGTTCCCTTGTCAGCCGTTGTTTGATATTTCTTCTTACTTCCCTTGGCCAATAGTTGGTCATTGTTTTTGGTAAATGTCATGGCGGTTGCTGCCGCCCCCGAGGGCAGGCTGTCGGTGTTGCCACTCGTGGCCACCCCCGAGGTCAAGTTCAGGCTGTTGTTGTTGTTGTTGTTGTTGCTGCTGCTGCTGCTTAGACCAGCCTCGAGGCTGCTGCCACTACTGCTCATGCTAGCCATGATGGCTTGTCTCTTCCTGCGGGACATGGAACCGGTGCCCGAGTGTGGTGCCTCGTAACCACGCTGGCTAAGGAAGTCGTCCACAGATAGGTCCTCGTCCAGCACGCCTTGCGCCTTGACCTTCCGGTGCCAGATGCGGAATTTCTGCGGGCGACGGCGATTGATAACAAACCAACGTGCGACAAAGGAAAACAAGACAAACAAGTGATTTGTAATAAAGAAAGGAACACGCCAACATGTGACAAGTGAAGACAAGACAAATTTAGGATTAGACCAAGCAAAGATGTATCAGATGAGACAAACGAGATAACACCAAGAAAAGACGAATTCGATGCGATGAACGGGATAAGACGATGGAGATAAGATCAAACAGCAGCAGCACCAAAAAGCACAAGCATGGCAGCAGGTCAGCAGTGCGAGTGGTTGAACTGGCTGCGGGGCTCTAGTAAGGATAAGAAGATGGGTCGGGACGAGACAATGGCTCATACAGCATACTAGGGTGTCGTAGATAACGACAGTGCGCTTGACAGGGATAAGCTTGGTGGTGGCCAAGATGGCCAGTATGTCACCATTCAAATTGGCGGCAGCGTCACTATCGGGGATGTCCACATCAGGAAATCTTATGACGGTGGTTATGATGATGGGGCTGCTGCTGCTGCTGCTGCTGTGGTGGTGGCGGCGGCGGCATGGGCGGCGGCAGCGGTGGTGGTGGTGGTGGTGGCGGCGGCGGTGGTGGTGGTGGTGGCGGCGGCGGCGGCGGTGGTGGTGGCGCCCCCCGCACGGTGGTGCATGGTGGTGGCGGTCGTGGTGCTGCTTAAGCTATGGGTGGCTTGCACTGACACCCGCGCGCATCCCTGGCAGCCTCACCTGCAGGTGGCTGGCGATGCTCTCCCTGCTGACGCCTGGCGGTGACCCCATCGCGTGAAGTATCGTCTTGGGCACGACAACTGCGATCCCGATTGCACATGCATAAATGGTATCCAGGGAGGTCTTAGCAGACTAGTCAGGGATGTAGGTGCGAGCCAAGGAACATCATGGAGCCCAGATAGGTAGAACTACGTGTTGTTTCATTCCGCTAAGCGTGCCTGGCATGCACTGAAAACGACTCGTCCTGCTATCGAATGATGCAGCATTACTTACTGGAGTAGTACGACTATGGTACTGGGAAGCATGTCAGGGAGAGAGTTTTGCAAATTAAGAGGCCATTCCTTGAGTTAACGTGCGGGGCTTACTGAACCATTATTTTTTTTTCCAAATTTTCAGAGCCAGCAGAGAGTACTCCTGCAAAATACCCCACACCATGACAACCCCAGCAAGGATCTGCTGAAAACAATAATCTGACAGTGTCCTGGTATCAGCTCCGAATACAGTGACCACGGCCCCTTCTTCTTTCTGTGCGCTGATCCCAGCCTCAACCTGCATGAATGATGCATACATTACCTGCATGAAAGGGGCACACATGTATAGACTGGGCAGATAGAGAGCTGTGGCCTAGGGAAAACCAGGCATCCTGCATCCTCTGTTATGTTTAATCTAAGAATGTTACCTATCATGTATTATCGGTCACCAGCCAGGCTGCATGAGCCACTGAGCAATTAGGGATTAACCACAGGCCATTAGAGACTGTCATGGCACGTCAATGGCAGACCCACAGCCATGCATTCGCGGCCTAGAAAAGTATGGATCCAGTATTTTTAAACCCCTTTACAGGGCAGCCGGGGAAGGGGGAGGCCACACTACATGTGCCCCCCAACTACTCAGTACAAGTGCGCAGCTAGGGTTCGGCAACGCCTACGGCGATGGGGGAATCCAGGACGCATGCAGATAGGAGTGCAGCAACAACAGAGGGAGGGTGGTGGGGGTGGGGGTTGGGGGGGAAGACCCTAAAAGTGTAGTATACAGCAGGTAGGTATACTATAAATGCAAGTAGCCGCCGAGCACTCACGGTCTATGCCCACGCGCTTGATGGCATCCAGGAAGCACGCGTGCAGCTCCCGCGTCCACACCACGCGATTCCTCTTCTCCGTTGAGCCAGCACACGACTCGCCACGGAGGCATCCCTTCTCGGCTGCACTCGCAGCATTGTCATCATTATCAATATCATGACTGTTATCATTATTATTATCATTATCATTATCGTCATCGTTGCTGTGATTATTACTGTCAATGTTTTCACTAGTATTGTTCGCCATCGCCGTGGTCGCATCATAGCTGCTGCAGTAGCTGGTACTGTTGCCCTCGGTGCCGCCCACGGTGGTGTCACTCCCTGACCCCAAAGCCCAGCTGCTGGGCTGACTGTGCCCATGACCATCACTGGGGTGACACTGCCCCTCCTCGACGGTCATCAGGAGCTGGCCAGTGTCATCCAGCTGGGTGCAGGGGGCAGACGTGCAATGTGAAAGGGGTTGCGCGGTGGTGCGCAGGTGCGGGGGGTGACAGTGGGACCGGCTGGGAATCTGCAACTGTTGGGCCGATGTTGTCACAATAAAGATTGGTGTTGGGACGCGCACATGAATGTGGTCATGAATGAGGGCATGGGGCCGGACATGCTGCATATTATATGAGGGCGTTTGGGCACACATGCTGTCAAAAATTATGATCGAGGAAGTTTGAGGGTGATGTTGGGAGTGCTATATGCGGTACAAAAAAAAAGACATCTTTTTCGATACAACTTTCACTGCTGTCTAGCCGACTAGCACGATAAACGATTCCTGGCATAATGCAGGGGGGATGTGCGAATGATTATAGTAAGGCCACAGAGGGCCGGATCAAGAGATGCACATACCCCCATATTTGAAAGTGCTCAGTGTCCCTCAAGCTACGCCTGTACAGGGTTAGATTCTATGATTTATGCCTGTACGTTATGCTTTATTGAGTTGAGCGCTAAGCTTTATGAGTAGTTAAATGGACCTGTACAGTTCATCATGGCCATAAACCAACATCAATAATAGCAATACACAGGCCCAGAAGCTCATAAACCCAATCAAGTAGATAATACATTAATTACCGTCGGCGAAGTACCAAGCTGCCAGGGCTACTAGCTGCTGTTCTGGCATGCTATCTTAGTACAGTTAGACTATGTGCATCTTAGTACAGTTAGACTATAAATACCGCACCCATGATTTGATATTTCACCACTTCTTTTGTTGATTAAGAGACCTCAACAAGGTGAACACCATAGCACGACAAAACCATACCATGCCTTCTAGCCCTTGGGACGGGCATTAATATTGCATGTCAAGATAATCCATCAGCATCTCATAAACTGTTTTTGGATTTCTAATTCAGCAAATAGTAGTACCTCCAGTACTATGGGGCCGGGGCAACCTTCCCGTTATGCTACCACTATTTGATGCGCATGCTTTCCGTTAAACAGAATCTCTCTTCCAAATGCAAATGCATGGCCTTACCGTGAATTTCGGAAAATTCGTGCGAGTGAACCGATCGCTGACCAGCTGCAATAAGTATGCACCGAGCTCGCGGCCACGTATGTTAACTGGGGCCATTCCAGGCTCTGCGTACCTGCATGTCGGGAAAAAAAGAAGGAAAAAAAAGACAAATTCATAACCGCTCGGAAGTTGCGTCACGTGCCTAGCTAGCTATAGTCGCGTGTGTGACACTGCTAAGTCACATTATCTCAGCAGGCAACAACAGTATCGCAGGTGGCAACCGACCGAAGTTCGAAAGTGCATGCGCGCGTGGTACGTGCTTGCATCATGATCCCGCGCAGCCAATTACGGTCGCCGGAGTCCATAAATATATATATGTATGTTATGTACGCACTCACTTAATCGCTACATCTTGTAATATATACTCCTATATATTTCGCCTTTAACTTACGACAGCAACAGCGCCTCCTCAAGCCGCGGAAAGCTACCATGCCCGGATATGCTGCAGCTCCACATTATTGGTTGTAAGCTGCAGGCGCTGTAGTGCAGGCACTTGTCGACGTGCAGTCGCCAATCACGTTTACGTTACTCCATGCAGAGGCGCATTGAGAAGCGCAGCAAGCCGACCATTTCTTGTTGAGGCATCTCCTGTCGGATGAGTCGAGACTCTTGGGGATTTTGTTTGCTCGCGACTGCAAGGCATCGCACCTGCTGTTCTTTGCGGACAAAAAAGAAATGCCAGCACGAGCCCTCAATTGTCGACTTGTCGTTGTCGGCAAATAAGTATTATAAATATCCGCTCACGATATGGCATTTCTCTTGGAATTCGTTTCACACAGATGAGAAATAGTTGTCAATCGGAGCTCGCAGCAGGAAAGAGTTTTTCTAGACCATCGATCAGTGCGAAGTTGCGGCAAGTCGCTTTAGTCGAGTCGGGTTGAGTTGAGTTTATTCCCGCGCCGGTTGTCCGACAGTTGTTGTTGCCCACGACGCACCACGGCAGCAGAGATTCGAAACCACCCACAGATTTGAAACGGCCGAGGGCCAGACCACTGAATCCAGCCCATGATGCCATCACAAACAAATCCGACAGATCCATGGACAGCAGTGTTTTTTTTAAGGTTTTCGTTACTAGTGGCGCTAGGCCACTTGTGGCGTTTCGAACTATGAAAACTTCAGTTTACTCGGCCAATGTGTGGCTTTAAGCCAATTAAAATTGGGCTTGGCACGGCCACGTGTGGCGGGCTGGCTTTTTGGTGCAGCAAATGACCCTACCGGCAGCGGGGTCAGCGCGGCGCGGCGCCGTACTGGCATTCCAAGTTCAAAGTAGTTCAGAACAGTATGTTTAATTATCTTAACCCATAGTCCGCTGACCCATTTTTGGCACTTTCATACCCCTGAAAATGAAAAAAATCATAACTCACAGGCCACAACTCCAAATACCCCCAACCAAGATGCTAGGAGTATCTACACTTCAAGGGCTTTCAGAATATGCAATAATACCTGGGCTTTATCAAAGCATTTGGATGATAGCTTCAGTCAAAGTTGGCCAAAAGACGATCTTTTTTCCCCAAGGAAAAGTCTACCCCACCCTAACTTCCCAGGGAGGGCAGGGAATCTCAATAACAACATTGGACAACTTAGTTGGATAGTCCAATGGTGGTTTCCTTGGGTCAGACCACCCGGATAACCCATTACCCCTATAAAACGTGCTCATACATGTGTGTGGGTTACGCGCGTGTAAACAGCTATCTAGTATGACATGCAACACAATAATGCATTATAACAAGCTATCAAAGGCTGCCAAAAGTGCTGGAATACAAACACGTTGCCTACCTGCACTGACGGAGTGGTATACTCCAAAGAAATGCCCAAAACTGGGCACTTTCAGGGCTAATACCACTCTTTACAACAGGCATGGAACTTGCTGAAATATGCATGGATAAAATCGTCATTTATAATGCATGGGATACATATTCCGCTGCAAACAACTCGCAAATACGTTGTCTTACCTGGCTCGTTCATGCCCTACCCGGATTCCGCTGGCCGGGACCCTCATATCTCACACATACTGATGCTCTACATTCAAAGGCCGCAATAGCCGCATACTTCATGATCCGCCATGACTACCAGGTCGATGTTCCGTGCAAAGATGGCTACTAAACTAGTCCGCATTCTCAGCAAACGCTGCAGCTGACGTCCCATACCCAAACTGGATGCCCGGGCTGGCGCAGATTGCCCGGCCATAGGGAGAAAATCGACCTATGATAAGCTATGACTCATCTGGAACTGACGACCAGGAAAGCTATATTTTCCTACCTGTATTTTCCCAACCCTATAAATCTGGCCGTGCCTGACCTACGAAAATCATGCATCGTCATTCTGAGCAACATTCTGAACCGTTTCAAGCCGTGAGACGCAAAAATTTCGTAACAGCGGCACGTTGGCAGCCATATCTCATTACGCGCGCGCGCGAGCGAAAATTTCCCGCCAAAGTCACGTGATACATTCTCAATGCACGTTGTAATTACCAGGCTATGGCGAATATTACCCCCAAACCTATTCATCACCTTCGTCCCTAAGTGTTCCCGGACCCACCGGACCACTGACATCCGTCACTAGTGGCGCGGCGCTCTCGGCGCGGCGCGAAACTCGACCGTTAGTCAAACCCCCCGACAGGTCGGGGGGTTAACGGACTAAGGGTTAATTTTTTTCGGGGAAATGGGTATATTTTATTAGCCAATTATGGACCAAAGAGGTGAGAGGGGAAATGAGTATCAGCGAATCCTAACTGATGAAGGTGGGCACACACACGTGTGGCGGTGACAGGTGAAAGGCTAATAGGGCGCGTTATTAGACCAGGGAAGCCATTGGACCTGAGTGATGTCGCCATGAGGCATACTGGTGAATACCTGATTACGGCCCAGTAGATCATGAAAAAGCTGGAGCGGGCTGGGCTTGTCGTTATTGGGCCCTGGGTCCCACACCCTGTGTTGTTCCTGAGCTAACAGCCAGTAGCGGCGCATAGCCGCATTCCATAGGTATATAAAGCGCCGGACTACGCCGCCGCGGGTATACTCCTCGCGGACCTTAAAGACTGTCTCGTTGCGTATGGTCCAGATCGCGTATAGCATAGTAGTGCGTAGCCATATCCATTCTGCTTGGGAAACTGAAAGCTCGGACCCTGGTGTGCCAGCAATACCGAAAATGATGGTACGCACGCTGATTGGG
This sequence comes from Mesostigma viride, assembly GCA_009746045.1. Lineage (NCBI taxonomy): Eukaryota > Viridiplantae > Streptophyta > Mesostigmatophyceae > Mesostigmatales > Mesostigmataceae > Mesostigma > Mesostigma viride. The sequence goes on from RPFO01000084.1 coordinate 14,488, forward strand.
AGAGTAGTGGGTGGCGATGCCGTCCATGCGGCCCAGATGTTAATTTCAAACTAGTAGAATTTAGTAGAATCATTCACGCCTTAAGTTGGGTTCACGCCTGAAGTTGGGTTGACCAAAAACCTCGAACCCAACTTAAGGCGTGAATGCCTGTACACAAGGCGGGCGAGCGTCTCCGTCTCAGGCATCGGCGCCGGGCGTACTTGGTAAATTAACAACAACGATTACTACTACAGCCACTGCTTAACAAAACGATTACTGAAGTGCCGAAAGTCGAAACACATTAGTCAATGCAGTACAGTACTGTATGGCTGGCGAGTGACTGGAACTGAGGCGCCAGCCGCCAGGCCGCCAGCCAGCTGAAGCCAGAAAATGCACACAAGCTGCAGTCTGCACAGTGCACTCTGGTCTCTGGCAGCGGGCCACTTGCCACTTGGCACTTGGCCGGGCTCTACGTACATGCACTATGCAGTCAGTAAGTCAGTCAGTCATAGTAGTACTCATGGTAGTTCTAGTACTAGGGAGGCTTGTGGCGGAACGCCGGCCGGAAGACCGGCTGACACCGCCAATTGTGGCGTAGCCTGTACTAGAGTGAACTTCAGGCACGGCCACCCTGTGGCGAAACGAAACTACAAAGTAGAACAGCACGGCCAAATTGTGGCTTCTTGGGTGCCCTGTCCAAGTGGGTGGCACCGCCACATTTTGCCAAAAAAAGTGCCACACCGCCACATTTGGCGGCATATCGCCACTAAAAAAAACACTGATGGACAGATGCGTCAAAATGTAGTCATTCACGCCTTCCGGGTAAATGGGTATTTTTCAATCATAGTCATTCACGCCTTAAGGGGACATGACACATCGGAATTTTTTGGCGCCAAAAAATTCGCGCCGGTACCGTCGGTACCCCCGGACCGTGAAATTGTGGTGCACAATGCGCACACCTCGTGCGGAGGTGGCCATGGCGACGTGTGTTCCGTAAAAATTTGCCTTATCGGCCAGGCGACAAGCGAAAAATGTACGCCGGTGGTTTTAAACGATGTTCTAGTATGATGTTTCATAGCCAGATATGCACAATTTGAAAAGTCGGTGCCTTTCTTAATCCAGATTTGCACGGGGGTCTAATCCGAAAATCTGGCCGCACATATTAATTTAGAATGCGTGCCTGCGACTGTAGAATTTAAGATTTGTGGATTATATTGATGCAGGAAGAAGCGTTTAGTAATGGAAACCGTGAAAACACCCTAAGCGGCTTCGATCTGCGGCCATTTCCCGTCATTTCTGAAATGATATCGTTCAGGCCTGCGCGATCCGCGGTCAAGCCATCCATGGATGGCTGGCTGTCTCGCGCGCCTGGGTAGGAAAAAAAGCCGTCCGTGGTACGTTCATTTGCCGCATGTCACCGCCCTGTCGGTTTGCGCTCTAAATGTTCCTGGCATGAAGCTTTGGCGCCGATTCCGGGTGTTCTTGCTATTATTTTGTTCGCCACTTGTTGCAGTTGCGCTATCTGTTTTCGCAGGTTTCAATGTTTTGCCTTATCCTGCGTATGCCATGCTTCTTAAAGCTAGCAAGAGTTGATCGGGCAGTTTTGCGGCTCTGCTTCACTTTCTTTTATGGAGTTTTTCATATGGTAGACATTGTATATTGCGTAGTCAAGGACCCTAGCTGCCTGGGAGCGGCATCAACGTTGCAAGGAGCTGGCGAGCTCATAAACGCTTGTCTTGGCCCTTCAGCCTGCTGGAAAACAAGGTGTGAAGTTGTAGGGAAGGTGAGCATGTGTTATATAGTTATCTCCTTACAATATGTTTTGCTTTCATTACACATGGCTGGGGCTTCCTAGATGATAAGGATCAGGTGCTTATTAAGAGGATGGCCCTTTTATCCTTTAGCATCATGACTGGGTGTTAGCTATGAGGTGATTCCCGCAAGTGGTCATGCCTGCGTGCGTAATGATTTTGTCGGTGGATGTCTTCTTCAAGCATCTAGCATTTTCTTTACGTGCTTCTGCCCAATTTGCAGGGGGCAAGCTTAGGAATGTGCTTATGGTGTCCCTCATGCCACAGTGTACCAAGCATGCAGGGTGGCAGCTATAACATGATGTACTATGGGCAAACTAGGTCAGAATGACCTGTAATTTGGTGGCAAGCTTTATGATACATTTTATTAATTAATTGCACCTGGTTTGCCCCAGTTAGTGGTTGGCTAGGGTGTAAAAGGGGTGTTGTTTGTGCTCATAACCCGGATTTTCTGTCATTTTTTTTTTGCATGTTTACACTAATAACATGAGTAAACGTGCTCAGAATGAGCTCAAACTTTGTGAGAGTGAAATTCCCACCCTAGGCCTAGTATAAATATCATCACTGGAATTTTTGCATGTGTCTACTATTTGATTTATTTTTTTAGGACCAAAAAAATACGTGTTTTGGGCTAAACCCTATAAATAGTCTAAACGTGCTTATTTTGTGGTCCTGAGTAGCCAGATTTATTTGCAAGGGTGGGGATTTTAGGAAAATATGTGGTTTGGTCACTTTTTGGTTGCCCAGTCTCCTAGGAAAAATCGGCCAAAAATAGCGTCTTTTTCTATTTTTAGCTCATAACTGGGTCATGCTGGGGGTAGTACCACCCCCAAGTGGCTGGAAATTTTTTTTTTTCACATATTTATGGTTTGGAAGCATAACCGGATTTTTATCCCATGCACAGGTCTGTTTTCCAGAAAAGTGCACTTTCAATGTGTCATGTCCCCTTAAGTTGGGTTGGCTTAAGTATTCGACCCGTTCACGCCTTGTTGGGTCGCATAGGATTTTAGCATTCTGATTTCAAAGTAGTTCAGAATAGTATGTTATCAAAGAGACAACCAGCGCAGGCCAGAAATCGGGAGAATCCGGACCATGGTAGCTCGAGCCTGCCGTTATAGTATTAATTAATTAAACTCGTGCTCCCGTTGGGGAGTCACGGAGCACCGAAGTGCTTTTAATCCCTGTGTGTGCACTACAGGAGAAAGGGCAGAGACCCCCAGTCTCCTTCATGCCAAAGGCATGCCACAGCTGCAATCGGGCGCGGCTAGCGAAAAGGACAGGCTAACGATCCGGCAAACTGTGGGTGCAATAAGACCCATGTGAGCATATCATAGCAAGGAGCGTGGGCAAGTAATCTGAACATAGCCAGGGCGTAGCATGGCTGTACTAGGACTAGGCTAAGGCTATGGCTGGTTGTGTACCGTGCGTTGGCGGCACGTGACTAGGTGTGTTGGCACAGCTAGGCATGGCTGCCTTAGCGGCAGTGACGCCAATGGTTACAAGCTAGGGCTATTGCTATTCTAGCCCGCTGGGGGCGTCCACATCTTGTGGTTGATCATCAGGTCCCCGCCCCTCCAGTACACCTTGGGCTTCTGGGGGTCCTGCTTATGGCGGAGGTATTCCGGCCACAGGTCGCGTCGCTGCTGTTGCTGAGCGGGGGTGAGGTCGTCATCCAGCGTCCAGGTGAGGTCGTGCAACCGCTTGCGACGAGAGAGGAACCGCTGCTTATCCTCAGGGGAGGGGAAGGTGAGTAGGACTGGTGGGGGGGCCGCCTTGTCCCGTGAGTGGGGAAGGCGGTGGCACCCACGCAGTTCTACCTCACCTACCAGGCCCATGAGGGTAAGAAGCTGGTTCTTGAGCTCGTCAGCAAGAGAGGTTGACGTCTCACCTGGCTTCTGGGGGAAGCGACGTAGCACCACTCGGCACTCGCGGCGAGCGCGATCGGTGACCTCCCGTTGCTGGGCCTGGCGGTGGTCCTCCAGCTCCTGGAGCTTTGTGGCGATGGCGTCGGTGGTGGAGGCGGTCGCTGACCGCAGCAGGTCCGCGTAGGAGAGCGGCGGGAGGTCGCCAGCATCCTGCCGGGGTGGCTGGGATGCAATGGTGGCCGTCTGCTCCGCTATCTTGGGGACCTGTGTGGCCAGGGCCTCGGTGTGGGCGGTGATGGCCTCAAGCTTCTTCAGGAGCACGCCACACTTGCCCTCCACCTGGTTAAGGCGAGAGACAAGTGCAGCATGCGTTTCCGAAGCCTGCGCCGTGGTGTGTAGCGCCGTGAACTGGGGTTGTAGCTTGTGGACGACCTTGGTTTCCACGTTGGAGACCCGGGCCTCGACCGTGTTGAGCGTGGTGTTCAGCGATGTCAGCTGCTCGGCCAGCGGCCAGGTCACGTGCTCCTCCAGCACTGCGCGGATGTCATCCTTGCCGAGGGAGGAAGCCGATGGCGCTGCCGGCTGTGCGGGGGCTTGGGTGCGGAGCGTGCGGGTGATGTCGCCGAGGCGGATCTGGAATTGGCTGGTCAGGATAATCAGGCGTTGTTGTACTTCGTTCAAAGCATAGAGCCAGGACATGTCTCCATTGTAGTCGATAGCCGCCCCCTTCCTGGGCACGAAGAGCTTCCGCTCCTGTTCGAGGAACTGGAGAACCTCAATGCATTCCTGCGGCGACAACTCTTGCCACTCGGTGAGGGAGAATCGTCGGTCGCCGGGGAGGAACTCGCTCCATTTTCGATCGTGGCAGGGTTTCTTGGGCTCAGGCGAGGCGCTTGGCGAGGGTTTGGCGGGTAAGCCTGTCGGCTGAACAATGGCGAGGGCGAGAGGGTTGGGCTGGGCGCTGGGAAGCTGTGCCAGCTCCTTTTCCAGCCCTCGTTTTGCTTTGGGAGTCGTCATAGCTGGTCACGTGCGTAACTTTGTCTATACTGCGTGGCAGCCGTAACCGTTTATACTGGCAAGTGCGTCTTAGAAAGGCGCATCGAATGCAAGTGGTCTGACCGAATTTAATTAATTAATTAATTAAACTCGTGCTCCCGTTGGGGAGTCACGGAGCACCGAAGTGCTTTTAATCCCTGTGTGTGCACTACAGGAGAAAGGGCAGAGACCCCCAGTCTCCTTCATGCCAAAGGCATGCCACAGCTGCAATCGGGCGCGGCTAGCTAAAAGGACAGGCTAACGATCCGGCAAACTGTGGGTGCAATAAGACCCATGTGAGCATGTCATAGCAAGGAGCGTGGGCAAGTAATCTGAACATAGCCAGGGCGTAGCATGGCTGTACTAGAACTAGGCTAAGGCTATGGCTGGTTGTGTACCGTGCGTTGGCGGCACGTGACTAGGTTTGTTGGCACAGCTAGGCAAACATTCTAGGCATGGCTGCCTTAGCGACAGTGACTCCAATGGTTACAAGCTAGGGCTATTGCTATTCTAGCCCGCTGGGGGCGTCCACATCTTGTGGTTGATCATCAGGTCCCCGCCCCTCCAGTACACCTTGGGCTTCTGGGGGTCCTGCTTATGGCGGAGGTATTCCGGCCACAGGTCGCGTCGCTGCTGTTGCTGAGCGGGGGTTAGGTCGTCATCCAGCGTCCAGGTGAGGTCGTGCAACCGCTTGCGACGAGAGAGGAACCGCTGCTTATCCTCAGGGGAGATGAAGGTGAGCAGGACTGGTGGGGTGGCCGCCTTGTCCCGTGAGTGGGGAAGGCGGTGGCACCCACGCAGTTCTACCTCACCTACCAGGCCCATGAGGGTAAGAAGCTGTTTCTTGATCTCGTCAGCAAGGGAGGTTGACGTCTCACCTGGCTTCTGGGGGAAGCGACGTAGCACCACTCGGCACTCGCGGCGAGCGCGATCGGTGACCTCCCGTTGCTGGGCCTGGCGGTGGTCCTCCAGCTCCTGGAGCTTCGTGGCGATGGCGTCGGTGGTGGAGGCGGTCGCTGTCCGCAGCAGGTCCGCGTAGGAGAGCGGGAGGTCACCAGCATCCTGCCGGGGTGGCTGGGAGGCAATGGTGGCCGTCTGCTCCGCTAGCTTTGGGACCTGTGTGGCCAGGGCCTCTGACCGAATTTGGGGCTCAGACGCAAAAGATCTGAACTCCGCCGTCAGCCATACCGCCGTCAGCCATTTTCGTTCAACTTGTAGTGTTTGCACATAAGTAATGAGGATTTACAAGTGCGCTGATTTGCCCTATGTTTCCCACATTATAGTATGTTATCAAAGAGACAACCAGCGCAGGCCAGAAATCGTTATAGTATGTTATATTCTCTTTAGTTCAAATTAGTACAATTAAGTAGAGTCACTCACGCCGGCTCATGTTTGGTTCACGCCTCAATTGGGTTGTTGTTGTGTCCACATTGTGGCGTGGGACACAACCAGAACAAACAACAACCGCAATTGGGTGGACCCCTCGAAAACCTCGAACCCAAACCTCGGGCGTGAATGACTGTACAGGCAAGACTTTTCCGGGTAAATGGGTATTTTTATTAACCAACGTATCACGTATCGACCAGCTCGGCTGGTTAATTATTAATTAATTAGACTCGTGCTGGGTGGTTTTACCGGATTAGGATACATTTGCACGGCTTCAAATGTATCCTAAATGCACCATTGGCAAACATGGTTTCTGGACATGGTCGATATCATTAATATGTTTGGCAAGCATGATATGATCATGCTTGCCAAAGATGTTGTCTCTTTTCATATTTCACACATATATTATCGGCCTCGGCGTGCCATGCTTCCACGTTTGTTGTCTCTTTTTATACATTGTAAATATGATCAATAAAATTCCAAACATGACCATGTTGGAGACTTCAAGTGGAGCATCATGATTACTGTTTTCACTATTACGTAACCCATGGTTCATGTTAACATGGCATAATGAGCAATCCTATTGACCCCATGACTAATGGTGAAGTTAATAAAGTTACATCGTGGCACGTCACTATAGCATCAAGTTGCATCATTGTGCATAAAGTAGTTTAGCACTGAGTTGGCATGCCAACACCAGGTACACTAAATAAATTAAAACCAGAATTGATAAACAACCCAGTATCCAAATACAGTATCCATATATATGCAGGTCGTACTACAGGTACAGCCACGGCTGCCACGCGGCTTCTGCAGCGATCACGCTCTTTCTCCTAGACAATTGCTCTACTGGTCCCTACAGGTCGGTCGACTTGGACCATGATGCGTCAAGAACAGTTAATTGACCGACTTAAACAAGATGTTTGTCTACATGCAGCTGTCTGCACCTAACTAACGCGAAACCGCGTGCTACCAAATATAGGGGGAAATGCATGAGTAACACATCAACGCACAACCGGTGGAAATCACGCGATACCAACCGCGGCAACAGTGGTGTGAACATAGCGGGCACTGACATGCAAAAAAGCACCAGCAGCGGCATCAGTAGCAAATTGTAGTAGCGGAACAATAGCCACTACATCAATGCAACAACACATCAGCCCAGCAACACAGCAGCAGCATGACCGTAGCACAGCAGCAGCACAACTGTAGCACATCAACACGGCCGCATAGCAGGAGCACAAGTCAGCGCAGCAGCAACTTAGTATGCCGATTCCTGAATTTCCTATCAGTGGACTATAGTCCATTGATAGGAAATTCACTAATAGGCAGTACTAGCTCAGCAGCACGGCAGCAATGCAGCAGTGCATCAACACAGCAGCACGACAGCAATACATCAGCGGCACGGCAGCAATGCAGCAACACATCAGCACAATAGCACAGCAGCAGCACGGCAGCAATGCAGCAGCAGTAGCATGGCAGCACAGCAGCAGCAGCAGCACATGAGCAGCTCAATGACAACAACGCTGCTTGCGCTTCAGCAGTCGTCGTCGTCGTCATCGTCATCGGCAAGGATGAGCGCTCGCTTCCGACGCCGGGAGGCGCCTGCGTTGTTGTTCTCCGCCACAACGTCGCTGGGTGGAACCATCTCGCGCAATCGAGCCTCGGCCAGGGTGATATCCGGCGCTTGCAACGCAGGGACGACCACACCGGGGCACCCGCAGATCTGTGCCTCCAGCTCGTGGAGAGGCACGCAAGAAACCGCGTCCTCCTCCCAACGGGCACCCCAGTACATGGCTACCATGTCGTTTTGCGTGTCGACAACAGCGACACGACCATGGTACCTGCCGTCCCGGCTTTCGGTGCGACCGTCCGCGGATGTCACACGCTCCGACGCCCAATGACACACGACTTGCCCTACGAGGTTGCGGCTGCCACTCTTGACCTGCAGCGTTACGCCTTCCCAGCATGCCTTCGCCATGCCGACGATGCCCTTCGAGCATTCAGCATCTTGCCACTTCACGACCGGGTGTTCCGCGTCATAGGGCACCTCCTTCAGCGCCTTTAGGCACTCCTTGGTGAGCTTTTTGTTCGCACCCAAGGAGACTCCATGGGGCGGCTGACCTCGCTTGCCCACCACTTGTGTCAAGATGAGGTCTGAGGCGGTGATGATCACCGTGTGCGCCGCAGTGGTTGGCGGATGGGGCCATTGCGCAATGTCTGTATTCCACGGGTGCCACGTGTCATGCAAATGCTTAGCGCGGTATACAAAGAGCTCAATAGAAGGTTGGCCGCCATCCTCCTTCGCAACCACCTCCTTGATGATGCCAACGAGGACTGGAGTCCACGTGAGCTTCGAGTTGCAGAGAATACCAGCTGAAGGGTGCCAGTATAGAACAGCGGAGCCTTTCTCAACGCCTTGCATGCGCTTCAAGTAAGCGACCTTGGCTGCCATGGCCCTGTCTTCTGCCGCCCATTCCTGCTGTGTGTGGCCATCATGACGAACTCGGTCTACCAGCGGGGTGACGCGCACCGCCTCTGCGTCGACCAACGCCATGAAGTGCTCTTCTTGCGTCGGTGGTGGTTCAGGCGCTGCATCGTGCTCACGCAGGGCGGAGATGTCCGCGCGAGATGGCCACGGCAAAGGGCGCCACTCCTCAGGCACCTCCTCAGGGGCATGTGGGACTTGACTTGCGAAAAAAGGCCTTGTTTGGCTTGATGGTGTCGGGCGGAAAGTACCACTGCCAGATGCCATGGAGCAACTTCTCGACCCTTGTTTTGATCGACTCCAGCTCCTTCCCCCGAAACTCCATGTTCAATGGTGCGAAGGCTGGGGTGTCCTGCAACATCGGAATGCGGTCTGGATCCACAAGTCGGACGCCAAACAGCGGCCGCCCCTCCGCATCAAACCTGTATGGCTGTGTCATCGCCTTCCCGCACCGTGGCGCGCCTTCCTGTCGAGTCCCCGCGGGCTGCCACGGCGTCTTTTGGGACTCCGTGGTCCGGTAGGACAACCAGGTCTCTGTGTTGCCCTGTACCTGGAAGAAGACGGCGTGGTGCACCTTCATTGAGCGACCGCGTTTTTCAGGCACCGGCTGTGCCGCTCCGCCGCTCCGCCGCTCCGCCGCCCGCCGGCTGCGCCGCCGGCCCGCCGCGCGCCGGCTGCCCCGCCCCGTAGCCCGTCGACAGGCTGCCCCGCCCCGCCGCATGCAAGCTGCGCCGGCCCGCCGCCCACGCGCGCCGGCAGCGCCGTTGGCCCCCCGCGCGCCGACGGCCCTGCCTCGCCGCCCGTTGACAGCCCCGCCCCGCCGCATGCCAGCTGCGCCGGCCCGCCGCCCATGCGCGCCGGCAGCGCCGCTGGCCCCCGCGCGCCGACGGCCCTGCCCCGCCGCCCGTCGACTGCCCCGCCCCGCCGCCCGTCGACAGCCCTGCCCCGCCGCATGCAGGCTGCGCCGCCGCTGCCACCTCGCTGCGCGCTGGCTGCGCCACCTCGCCGCCCGCCGACGGCGCCGCCCCGCCGCGCACCGGCTGCCCCGCCCCGCCGCCCGTCGACTGCCCCGCCCCGCCGCATGCCAGCTGCGCCGGCCCGCCGCCCACGCGCGCCGGCAGCGCCGTTGGCCCCCGCGCGCCGACGGCCCTGCCTCGCCGCCCGTTGACAGCCCCGCCCCGCCGCATGCCAGCTGCGCCGGCCCGCCGCCCATGCGCGCCGGCAGCGCCGCTGGCCCCCGCGCGCCGACGGCCCTGCCCCGCCGCCCGTCGACTGCCCCGCCCCGCCGCCCGTCGACAGCCCTGCCCCGCCGCATGCAGGCTGCGCCGCCGCTGCCACCTCGCTGCGCGCTGGCTGCGCCACCTCGCCGCCCGCCGACGGCGCCGCCCCGCCGCGCACCGGCTGCCCCGCCCCGCCGCCCGTCGACTGCCCCGCCCCGCCGCATGCCAGCTGCGCCGGCCCGCCGCCCACGCGCGCCGGCAGCGCCGCTGGCCCCCGCGCGCTGACGGCCCTGCCCCGCCGCCCGTCGACTGCCCCGCCCCGCCGCCCGTCGACAGCCCCGACCCACCGCATGCCAGGTGCGCCGGCCCGCCGCCCGCGCGCGCCGGCAGCGCCGCTGGCCCCCGCGCGCCGACGGCCCTGCCCCGCCGCCCGTCGACAGCCCTGCCCCGCCGCCCGTCGACAGCCCCGCCCCGCCGCATGCCAGCTGCGCCGGCCCGCCGCCCACGCGCGCCGGCAGCGCCGCTGGCCCCGCCCCGCCGCCCGTCGACTGCCCCGCCCCGCCGCATGCCAGCTGCGCCGGCCGGCCGCCCACGCGCGCCGGCAGCGCCGCTGGCCCCCGCGCGCTGACGGCCCTGCCCCGCCGCCCGTCGACTGCCCCGCCCCGCCGCCCGTCGACAGCCCCGACCCACCGCATGCCAGGTGCGCCGGCCCGCCGCCCGCGCGCGCCGGCAGCGCCGCTGGCCCCCGCGCGCCGACGGCCCTGCCCCGCTGCCCGTCGACAGCCCTGCCCCGCCGCCCGTCGACAGCCCCGCCCCGCCGCATGCCAGCTGCGCCGGCCCGCCGCCCACGCGCGCCGGCAGCGCCGCTGGCCCTGCCCCGCCGCCCGTCGACTGCCCCGCCCCGCCGCCCGTCGACAGCCCTGCCCCGCCGCATGCCAGGTGCGCCGGCCCGCCGCCCGCGCGCACCGGCAGCGCCGCTGGCCCCCGCGCGCCGACGGCCCTGCCCCGCCGCCCGTCGACAGCCCCGCCCCGCCGCATGCCAGCTGCGCCGGCCGGCCGCCCATGCGCGCCATGCGCTTCGCAGGTCCATTGGGATCATGAGGCCTGCGCAAAATCTCACCTCGGAGGCCCGTGCTACTTCTAGTAAGATGCTTGCATTTTCAATGCGTCACCTATATGCAGGCATAGAGGGTGGTACATGGCGCTAGACTCATCAGGGGATAGGAGCCATGCCCTCAGCAATTACTCACCTCCTGGCCCTTGCTGTTGCGGTCTCGGATGAAGATGATGGTCTACACGCCGCCGCATGCAAACAAGGAATGAGAGACAAAGCCGTGCGAGGCCAATATGGGCACAGTGAGAGAAACAAGTCGACGCGAACCTACATCACGAGTGTCAGCGAAGGGGACCCATGGGAGAAGTCTCCCTCCCATGGTATCATTCACGGACACACGCAGCGGCCATGGGAACAGCCAAAACAGCAGGTTCACACACGCAAGGGCAACGACCTGCAGTGCCTGACCAGCATGTCGGTCAGTTGTGATTGGCAAGGCAGAGCCACACACACCAGGTACACGCTGCATGGGCAGGGAAGACGCTCTTACATGAGAAAAAGCGAGGAAACGTGCGCGAGAAGGATATTAAGAGCGATCCGCGCTAGAAGGATGCTACAATAGCATCATATATTCAAGAATTAGCAAAGAAAGATGTAGAAAAGAGACAAAAGAAAGAAATACGAGAGAAAGCAAAGACAGGGAGCTGCCAAACCGGGCAGACAAAAGGTTACGAGCGGCAAGAGTTGTGAACGCTGCACTTGATTGCTTTCTCTGACTTGTCAACTGCGAAGAGTGACTGACTTACCTCTCTGGAAATGGTATGCTCAGCATCCCATGGTAATGAAATGGTGAGCTATGCTGTCAGACATGCCTATATAACATAGCTACCCTAGGGTCCTAATACAAAACTAGAAATCAAACCATACCGTGAGTTTCCCGGCTCGCACGGCCTCCTCCCTTTGTGCCAACGCCTGCAAACACAACGGGCCGTGGAGGAGGGTGGAAAGGTGGGCAAGTGTGGAGGAGTTTGGGGGGAACGGGTTGAGCAGCGGTGGGGGAAAGATGTGCCGGTCATGATGTTGTCAACTACAGCTGTTGTATCGTGATTCACCTTCAATAAGTCTACTGTTCTACATCCGGTGGTGGATGGACACAAGCAATAAAGGCCCCGCCCACAACTCAGATTTCTTTAGAAAATCTACTGATCTACATTCGATGGCGCCTTCACAGAAGCAGGAAACTCCGCCCACCGGTCAAATGTGACGCCCAACAAAGCCCCAACTTATTTCTTCAAGAAGTATACTGTTTTACATCCGGTAGTGCTTGGACAGAAGCAATATGTAAAGCCCGCCCACAAATCGGATTTCTTTACGAAAAACCTGTTTTACATTCGATGGGGTCTTGACAGATTCAAGCAGCAATACTCGTTTCTACCTGCGTGCGACTGCAGCGGCCGAGTGCTGCAACTTGCCTTCACGTCCCAGTCTTCACGTGACAGTCCTGGTCTTCACGTCTTCACGTCTTCACGTCTTCACGTCTTCACGTCTTCACGTCTTCACCTGAACTTGCGGCGTATCGTATCTTTGATACCTTGCATGCACGTCTTCACGTCTTCACGTCTTCACCGCGTCTTCACCTGTCTTCACCACGTCTTCACGTCTTCGCGTCTTCACGTCTTCACGGCTTCACCTGAACACCTGAACTTCACCTGAACTTGCCGTATCGTGTCTTCACGTCTTCACGTCTTCACGTCTTCACGTCTTCACCGCGTCTTCACCTGTCTTCACCACGTCTTCACGGCTTCACGTCTTCACGTCTTCACGGCTTCACCTGAACACCTGAACTTCACCTGAACTTGCCGTATCGTGTCTTCAAGTCTTCACGTCTTCACGTCTTCACGTCTTCACGTCTTTACCGCGTCTTCACCTGTCTTCACCACGTCTTCACGTCTTCGCGTCGTCACGTCTTCACGGCTTCACCTGAACACCTGAACTTCACCTGAACTTGCCGTATCGTGTCTTCACGTCTTCACGTCTTCACGTCTTCACGTCTTCACGTCTTCACCGCGTCTTCACCTGTCTTCACCACGTCTTCACGGCTTCACGTCTTCACGTCTTCACGGCTTCACCTGAACACCTGAACTTCACCTGAACTTGCCGTATCGTGTCTTCACGTCTTCACGTCTTCACGTCTTCACGTCTTCACGTCTTCACCGCGTCTTCACCTGTCTTCACCACGTCTTCACGGCTTCACCTGAACACCTGAACTTTGCGTATCGTATCTTTCATACATTGCATCATTTGCATGCCTTGGAGCTGCACGTCTTCAAGCAGTGTCACCCAGTTCCCGCTTGATTCAAATGCACTTCGCGCTTGAATTCGTGACTTCGCCCCGCTCAAGGTGGAAAGAATGATGGGCACTAGCCACGGGAACTATGCCCGATGCTGATAGCCGAAGCGATGACATGGACGAATTGATTGATTTGTGTTATGCCGGGGACGATTGTAGAAAATGGGTGCTAGGAAAGAAATCTGGTGCCATGAAAGTAGATTTTTTGGCCGGTGCAAACCACCAATGCGCCGGCCGATGTGGCAAGGTCCTGCACGGCAGCCAGAGCGCACCCAGCCAGAGCGTACCCAGCCGCTGCCGCCGCCGACCCCCGTACTGGTGGGCGTGGAACAGACGATGAGAGAGATGCAACGAGCTATGGAGAACCAAAGCAAGAAGGTTGAAGAGCTTGGTTTGCAGCTGCGTCAAGAGGTGCAGAAACAAGTGGTCCAGCTGGAGCAGCAGCAGCAGCAGCAGCAGCAGCAGCAGCAGCAGCAGCAGCAGCAGCAGCAACTGCAGCAGCAACTGCAGCAGCAACTGCAGCAGCAGCAGCAGCAGCAGCAGCAGCAGCAGCAGCAGCAGCAGCAGCAGCAGCGCTTCAGTTCCCGCAGGCAGCGTCGGCAATGTCGCAGTTTCCACAGGCATTGTCGGCACTGCAGCAGTTTTCGCAGGGACCGTCGGCAGCAGAGCAGTTCCCGCAGGGATCATCGGTGGTGCAGCAGTTCTTTGTGAGTCATTCGTGTAGTGTTGAGTGGGTGGGGTGGGGGTGTGTGTGGGGGGGGGGTGTAGGGGGGTTTGACTGTGTGACTGCGTGGCTGCTTGGCTGGAAAGGAGGGTGCGTGGCTGTGTGGCTGCGTGGCTGCGCTGCTGCGTGGCTGCGTGGCTGCGCTGCTGCGTGGCTGCGTGGTTGCTTGGCTGGAAAGGAGGGTGCGTGGCTGTGTGGCTGCGTGGCTGCGCTGCTGCGTGGCTGCGTGGCTGCGCTGCTGCGTGGCTGCGTGGCTGCGTGGCTGCGTGGCTGCGTGGCTGCGTGGCTGCGTGGCTGCGTGGCTGCGTGGCTGCGTGGCTGCGTGGCTGCGTGGCTGCGTGGCTGCGTGGCTGCTTGGCTGGAAAGGAGGGTGCGTGGCTGTGTGGCTGCGTGGCTGCGCTGCTGCGTGGCTGCGTGGCTGCTTGGCTGGAAAGGAGGGTGCGTGGCTGTGTGGCTGCGTGGCTGCGCTGCTGCGTGGCTGCGTGGCTGCGTGGCTGCGTGGCTGCGTGGCTGCGTGGCTGCGTGGCTGCGTGGCTGCGTGGCTGCGTGGCTGCGTGGCTGCGTGGCTGCGTGGCTGCGTGGCTGGAAAGGAGGGTGCGTGGCTGTGTGGCTGCGTGGCTGCGCTGCTGCGTGGCTGCGTGGCTGCGTGGCTGCGCTGCTGCGTGGCTGCGTGGCTGCGTGGCTGTGTGGCTGCGTGGCTGCGCTGCTGCGTGGCTGCGTGGCTGCGTGGCTGCGTGGCTGCTTGGCTGGAAAGGAGGGTGCGTGGCTGTGTGGCTGCGTGGCTGCGCTGCTGCGTGGCTGCGTGGCTGCGTGGCTGCGTGGCTGCGTGGCTGCGTGGCTGCGTGGCTGGAAAGGAGGGTGCGTGGCTGTGTGGCTGCGTGGCTGCGCTGCTGCGTGGCTGCGTGGCTGCGTGGCTGCGTGGCTGCGTGGCTGCGCTGCTGCGTGGCTGCGTGGCTGCGTGGCTGCGTGGCTGCGTGGCTGCGTGGCTGCGTGGCTGCGTGGCTGCGTGGCTGCGTGGCTGCGTGGCTGCGTGGCTGCGTGGCTGCTTGGCTGGAAAGGAGGGTGCGTGGCTGTGTGGCTGCGTGGCTGCGCTGCTGCGTGGCTGCGTGGCTGCGTGGCTGGAAAGGAGGGTGCGTGGCTGTGTGGCTGCGTGGCTGCGCTGCTGCGTGGCTGCGTGGCTGCGTGGCTGCGTGGCTGCTTGGCTGGAAAGGAGGGTGCGTGGCTGTGTGGCTGCGTAGCTGCGCTGCTGCGTGGCTGCGTGGCTGCGTGGCTGCGTGGCTGCGTGGCTGCGTGGCTGCGTGGCTGCGTGGCTGCGTGGCTGCGTGGCTGCGTGGCTGGAAAGGAGGGTGCGTGGCTGTGTGGCTGCGTGGCTGCGCTGCTGCGTGGCTGCGTGGCTGCGTGGCTGCGTGGCTGGCTGGGGGGGGGGGGGGGTGCCGGGTGCGTGGATGCGTGGATGTGTGGCTGGGTGGGTGCGTCACTGCGTGGCTGGCTGGCTCTGTGGCTGCGTGGGCCGCTGGATGGCCGGGTCAGCGTGGCTGCGTGTTCAATGGGATGCTAATATGTTGTTGCCTTTGGATGCCACAGTTCATGGATTCTTTTGTTCACATGCAGGTGCTGCCGTCTTCCCCATCGACGTCGTCAAGACCGATGTCGCCAAGAAGAATGTGCAATCACTCTCGGCCATGTTTAACTCATGTGGGCCTTCATGGCCATACGGGAAATATTATTGAATCAGTTCTTTGACACTGAGTTGGCACTACGCAACACCTTTGATGCACATGAGTGCAGGGCGCATGTGTTGAAACCATGCAACCATGGCGATCCCTCAAAAAGTTTGGTTATGTAATAAGTGACACAATTATTCCGGACGTATGATGGCCCAACGTCCTGTAAGGTTGAGTTGTCTTGGAGGAGGAGCGTGATGACCGCGGAAGCCGCGTGGGTGTCTGTAGTGCTATATCTTGAAGATGTACGGTCTTGGAAGAGTTATGGTCTTGGAATCATATAATAATGAGCTTGGAATAAAGTTGCGGGCAGCCTTCAATTGGCATATGTTGTCTCATTGATGTTGTCTCATTGCGTTAATGGGTCAATTGTCTTAGTTTATATAATGTATATCTTGGGAAACTCATTGCTTCAATAAAATGCATGCTAGGCGCAATCAACCCCCACAAACACATCTGAAAACTGCACAGTGCATCAAATGTATCCTAGACAAAAAAATGTATCCTAATCCGGTAAAACCACCCGCTCCCGTTGGGGAGTCCGGGTCACGGAGCCGAGCGCTAGCCCCGGCCCGATGGATGGATGGGTGGGTGCAAACAGTCCTACCGGTCTAATCTATCTACATTAGCTACCTACCAAATCTATCTAATCAACATCACGAGCTACAACATCTATCTAAACAACCCTAGGGAAGCTGTCTGGCGTGCCAGTCCCGCGGGCCGGTTTGCACACGCGGGCGCTGCGGCCCCACAGGGGGGGGCGCGTTGTCCTCTATTATGACCTGGGCCCACTTGGCCTTGTCCATCATCTTCTTGGCCAAATCACGGAGAGGCCTAGGCCCCCCATGTCCTCTACTAGCTGTTCCTTGAAGGTGCGGGCCTTGCGGCATCTAACTAACATCACCGACGGGGCCCGGCCCATGTCAGGAGGTGCCGGCCAAGCTGAGCTGGTCGCAGTCATCCCGCGGGGGGGCCACGTGAGGAGTCTACCTGGTTGGTGCGAGCTAGGTGCCCTACTAGCCGAGCTGCAGGCGCCGCTGCTTAATGGTGCTGGTGATATATGGCATGTGCCCTGGTACAGGACGTCCTCATCATTGCGGACATGAGCAGCATATCCGGCTACTCACCGTCGGCTGGTTACCCAATGTGTGTAGGGTGATAGGTGATATGTTAAGTGAAAGGATCGGAGCAGCGGTATGTGACCAGGCCGAAGCCCGCAGGTGACCGACACGCGTAAGGTCACCGTGAGGAATGCAAGTAAACACCCTGGTGCATCCCAGGAGAGCATGGGAAAGCTCTAAGGGGTTGGCCTTGTCATTGTTGGGCCCGGGGTCCCGCACCTTGTATTGTTCTTGCGCCAATAGCCAAGCGCGACGCATTGCTGAGTTCCTACAGAGGAAGATAAACCGCCTCACCACGGCTGCTTTGGTGTACTCGTGCTGCACTTTGAAAACTGTCTCGTTCCGGATAGTCCAGATCGCATATTAATTAATTAATTAATTAGACTCGTGCTCCCGTTGGGGAGTCACGGAGCATTATTAACCCCGATGGATGGATTAATTAATTAATTAATAAGCACGTGACTGCGTCACGTGGGTGCCAATACAGAGTAAAGGAACCTTCAACCCTATATACACAGTGAGAAGGAGGGAGGGCGCCCTAGCTTCTCTCACTGCCGCAGGTGGGCAGGCCACAGAGCGCTCTCTCCACGGCATGGTGCCGGGGCGCAACACTGTGGGTGCAATACAACCAGTGCAATACCATAGGTAGGCTGACGCATAGCTTATGCTACAAATGTGAGGTGGGCTCAAGACGTCAGCTAATTAAGGCGCAAGCTGATGGCCACAAGGTGCCAGAGCTAATTGAAGGTACTATAACGCTGTGCGCTAATATCGTTTCAAGTGCTGTAATGCCTAAGCTATCCCATAATCGATTGCCCCCATCTAGACAACTAGCTGGAGTGCTCTATCCCGGGGAAGCCCGGGGGGGCTTCCACAGTTTCTTGTTGACATAGAAGTCCCCGCCCCGCCAGTACACTTGGGGCTTCTCGGGGTTGGTCTTGTGGCGGATGTAGTCGGGCCACTGATCGCGGCGTTGCTGCTGCTGGGCTGGCGTCAGGTCGTCGTCAAGCGACCAGGAGGTGTCCACCAGCTTCTTGCGGCGAGAGAGGAACCGAACTCGGGCTGTGATGTCGCTGAAGGTGAGGACCACTGGAGGGGGCCCAGCCTTGGCCCGTGGATGGGGCAGGCGGTAGGCGCCCTGCAATATCGCACCTGGCAGCTGCATGCACGCCAAGAGCTGTTTCTTCAGCTCGTCGAGAAGAGAGTCTGGGGTCTCCTCCGGCAGCATGTCGAAGCGCCTGAGGATGACCCGGCAGCGGCGACGGTCGCGGTCAGCGGCCTCGCGGCGCGTGTCTTCCAGCTCCTGGAGCTTGGTGGTGATGGCGGTCGTGGTAGAGGATGCCTGGCTCTTGAGCAGGTCCGCCCAGGAGGCGCGAGTCGAGGGGTCATCGCTAGCCCTACCAGCAGGTTGGGCGGCGATGGTGGCCGTTCGCTCGGCGATCTCGGGGACCTGCGTGGCCAGGGCGTCTACCTTGGCAGCAACTGCCTCAAGTTTCACGGCGCCTTGGCCGACTCGGCCTTCCACCTGGTTAAGGTGGGTGGTCACAGTGGCTGTGGCCTCGGAAACAATTTGGTGGCAATGTGCTCTTGCGTAGCACTAAACTGAGGCTGGAAGGGCGACTCTGGCTTCAATGTTGTTGACCTTGGCCGAGAGAGTGTTGAGTGGGCCGTCAGGCGCGTTCAGGGCGGCGAGCTGCTCAGCCATCGGCGCCAGCTGCTCCGCCACTGCGGCTCGGATGGAGTCCGTGCTGGGGGAGGTGCTGCTCTGCGGGGATGCTGCAGCTGCTGTGGCTGCCCGTCTGCGCTCATGCAGGAGGCTCCTGAGGCCAGCGTAGCCAATCTGGGTGATGTCGTGGGCGTCGCAGCGCAGGTAGCTGCACATGATGACTGCCTTCAAGTACGCCTCCGGTTCTTGAAGCAGCCATTCCCAGGCGGGCTTGGTGACCTTGTCGCCAGGGGTAGGCAGGAAAAGTTCGTCATGTCGGGCCAAGAACTTGATAACATCGTCACATTGTTCCTTCGTGAGCGTAAAGATTTCCAAGATGCAAAAATCCCGCTGGCCGGCGCCGAAGCGGCGGACGTCCCATTTGGTATGGGAAGTTCGGGTTTTCTTGGGAATGGCCGACGAATTTGGCGTAGAGCACTGCGTCGAGGGAGGCAGACCGGGGGGGAGAGCTTCGATCAGCGCGAAAAGGTTGGCGTCCGCAGGAGTTGATGTCGCACGTGCTGCTGTCGACGGGAATGCCGACGACAGCTCAAAATGTTTGTCAAGGCTGCGTTTTGGTGGCATTTGCAAAATACTGCGTTACAGCCGTTAAACCGATTATACTAGCAGATGCGTCTTGAAAAGACGCATCTGATGCAAGTAGCCTGACTGAATTTGGGGCTCAGACGCAAAAGTTCTGAGCTCCGCCGTCAGCCATGTCCGCTTGTGGCCATGTCATGATGACAATCTGATGGATGGATGGGTGCAAACAGTCCTACCGGTCTAATCTATCTACATCAGCTACCTACGACATATATCTAACAGCATTCTATAACTACAACATCTATCTAGACAGCCTCACGCTGCCCTAGGGGAGCTGTCTGGCGTGCCTCCCACGTGCGGGTTTGCACACGCGGGCGCTTCCCCACTGGGGGTGGCTCGTTGTCCTCTATGACCTGGGCCCACTTGGCCTTGTCCATCATCTTCTTCCAAATCACGCGGAGAGGCCTAGGCCCCCCATGTCCTCGACTAGCTGTTCTTTGAAGGTGCGGGCCTTGCGGCGTCTAACATCACTGGGCCCGGCCCACGTCAAGAGGTGCCGGCCAGGCTGAGCTGGTCGCAGTCCTGCGGGGGGGCCACGTGAGGTGTCTACCTGGTTGGTGCGAGCTAGGTGCCCTACAAGCTGCAGGCGTCGCTGCTTAATGGTGCTGGTGATATATGGCATGCCTTGGTACAGGACGTCCTCATTGCGGACATGAGCAGCATATCCTACTCTGAAAATGGAACGCAGCATGTTGGTGACCGCGCCGTCCAACTTGCGGGCCAGGTCGGCGGTGAGGGTCCACGTCTCGGCCCCATACACGTGAGAACAGGAAGGACGAGGACCTTCAACAGGTCCTGTTTCTCGATCTTGCCCACCAGGGGCTTGCGCCACAGGGCCCGGCACTGGCGTAAAGCGTGCCAGGCGAGGGAGATGCGATGGTCCACATCAACCTCGCAGCTGGGGAGCAGGCTGCCCAGCAGCTTGACGCGGTCCCGATACAGGACTTGAGTGCCGTCGAGGAGATAGAGGGCATATAGCACTGATATTAGTGCGCGAAGCCATACCCAGGCCAATTGACTGTCGGACAACTCTTCCCCTGGGGTCCCCACAATATTAAATATGATATAGCCTTTGCATCGTGTGCAGCTGTCCTTGGACGTTTGGAATCATGGCATGGTTAACGCAATGACTGACTAGCTAGACCTTTTCAGTGGTTTTCCATTTGCGGGTATTTCCTCGTAATTAATGGTGGGAGAGCGATCGCAGCAATGGTGCTCACCACTAGACACTCGCGGCCAGTTACCGGCTCGAAACACACGCCCTGATCAAGCATGCTGTTTCCGGCCCCACCGTCTAGGTCATTTAGTCGCTCTACATGCACGTAAGCCAGCCATAATTTCAATGCACAAGGCTACACATTTCCATCACCATTCATCTTCATCATCCTGAACGACTCGAACACGCGGACAAGATATTACGGCACGCTCGAGCTACCATGGTCCGGATTCTCCCGATTTCTGGCTTGCGCTGGTTGTCTCCTTGATGATATAGCGCACTCAATAGCATCAATACCATCAAGGAATATGTGCTACATGATCTCCCAACGGAGGCATGTTATAATTTAATTTAATTTTAATTTAATAGCGCTAGGGTGGAATGTGGTAGCGCGGTCCATGCGGACCATATGTTAAACAACCATTTCCGCACCCCGCTCACTGACTTGGCAGTAGAGAAAGCGGTGCTCAATTGTTTCCGAGGGGAAGGTGCACAGGCATGTCGCATCGTGGTCGGTGAAACCGACTGTTGAGGGTCGCGTTTACCCCACTTGCGCGGTGCAATAAAAGACGATGTTCAGCTGTCTGGCGTACCTCCCGCGGGTTTGCACACGCGGGCGCTTCCCCACAGGTGGGGGGGGGCTCGTTGTCCTCTATGACCTGGACCCACTTGGCCTTGTCCATCATCTTCTTCCAAGGAATATGTGCTATGCATGATCTCCAAACGGAGGCATGTTGTAATTTTTTATTTTTTATTTTTTATTTTTTATTTTTAACTCTACTCAACTCAACATGGGCAGCAGAGATGGGTCCTGCCGACATTCAACTTGAACTGGGGTGACCCCAGTCAACCCGTCGCCCCTCGCGTTGGGGACAACGCCTCCACCATCCGCCGGCTCCAATCCCTCGCGTCGCGTCAATGCGGTTTTTCGGATCCATCTATGCGGTTTTTTGGATCCATCTATCATGATGCGGCCGGTTTTGACTGTACAGTTGTTTGATTTGGACTGCGTTATCATCGATCGATTGAATGTTGTTTTTTATTATGTTTTTATTACGTTTTCAGGTGACAGGGACTACACATTTGGGATGTTAGCAAACACTACCAGTCCGGCCGGCAACCTGCCGGAGGAACGCGGACGCTAGCAAACACTAAATGTACAGAGTGGACCAGTCCGGCCGGCGGCCTGCCGGGACGCAAGTTTTATTTCAAGACCAGTAGTTCTCGTACATTACGCCCGACAACATCACCTGCACCACATACGGTGTGCGCCCTATTTATTCCCGTTTTCTCGTCGCCCCTTGCGTTGGGGCACCTCCTCCCCATCCGACGGCTCCATATCCTCCTGGCGCGCCGCAGCAAGGTCCATGTAGCATGTGCGGTACTACAGGCGATTCGACAGCATGCAGCATGCAGCATGTCGGGCCACTGGACTGGGCTATTCGGCTACCACTAAACGGTTTTTCGGCTACCACTATGCGGTTTTCGGCTACCACAATGCGGTTTTTCGGCTACCACTATGCGGTTTTCGGCTACCACTATGCGGTTTTTCGGCTACCACTATGCGGTTCTCGGGTGTACCTGTCCGTCGGTCCGTCGGATTCACACATCTGACGGTCGTAAATCGGTGGGAGAGTAAATGGGCGGGATAGATGTGCATTGTTGTTGTGTGGGCGGTTCCGCTTACGGCACTGTAGATAGCAGCTGATGGGAACATGCAGAAAACTTAGGACCGCTAGCCCCTGCGCGGGTTTGAACTGGGGACTTCCGGATCCGACGGAACGACCAGTAAAAACTCCCACTTCATTATTTGCGCAATGCTTCTTGCCGGGAAGGTGGGCGAGTAAGTTTTCATTGCTATCCAGCCGAGGTGGGTTCCTATAAGGGAGTGTGGGCGGTTCCGCTTACGGCACTGTAGATAGCAGCTGATGGGAACATGCAGAAAACTTAGGACCGCTAGCCCCTGCGCGGGTTTGAACTGGGGACTTCCGGATCCGACGGAACGACCAGTAAAAACTCCCACTTTATTTGCGCAATGCTTCTTGCCGGGAAGGTGGGCGAGTAAGTTTTCATTGCTATCCAGCCGAGGTGGGTTCCTATAAGGGAGTGTGGGCGGTTCCGCTTACGGCACTGTAGATAGCAGCTGATGGGAACATGCAGAAAACTCGGCTTAGGACCGCTAGCCCCTGCGCGGGTTTGCATTGTTGTTGTTGTTGTTGTTGTTGTTGTTGTTGTTGTTGTTGTTGTTGTTGTTGTTGTTGTTGTTGTTGTTGTTGTTGTTGTTGTTGTTGTTGTTGTTGTTGTTGTTGTTGTTGTTGTTGTTGTTGTTGTTGTTGTTGTTGTTGTTGTTGTTGTTGTTGTTGTTGTTTCCCACGCCGCAGTACTGTAGTGCTCAGCCCACCCGGCCCGCCTCCTCTGACGGACTTCGGCTACCTCGAAGTCGCCCGAAGTCCATTTTTCCGGCCAGATGTTTACGGAAAGGTGGGAGCTGAGGTTTACGCCGCCAAAATCTTTGCGTCGTAACTTAACGCGGGAACGTAACCTAATAATCGTAACCTAACGCGGGAATGACTGTACTGTAGCAACTCAACTCCCTCTGTACTGTAGAGTGAAACTGTCTGCAGAATCTGACGCCAGTCTCGAACATTGCCACGTGTTACGGACGCGCGGATATTTCTACGCGGATATGCCTTGCAACGCGCATAAATCTAGCGGTACAAAATCTATCGCCGGAGGCGTGGGATTACACAGTCTGATGACTGACTGACTGACTCGTGAAAAGCCGCCTCTGTCTGACACAAAATGAAACCCAGGTCCTGCCCCGGTGAGATATTTTTCCAGGTAAATAGGTGTACGTTTATTCCAAATATAGCCAATAGGTAATCCCTGCTAAGCCTAGGGTATCGAGATCAAGCCCCGGTGAGATATTACCGCAATTGCTGCCGAGACTCTCTGCTCAGACTGCTGCCGATGTGACCGGCCCTCGGCCACTATAGACTCTGCTGCCCATGTGTGGCGTGGGATACAGCCAACTTAACTAAGCTAAGCGGCGTCATTCCGTCCGCAGTCCGTCCGTCCGTCAGTCAGTCAGTCAGCCAGTCAGTTTTATCCCACTAAACGAAGCGGCGTTGTTGTCAACAACAACAACAATAACCGCAGCACGTGCCATTGCACTTGTGGCTAGTGAGGGCGCCCTTAGAGGTAGTGAAGCGCGCGAAATCCGGGGACCAAGATAAATATTTCACATTTCATGGGCGAGCACAGGCACCGTTCAGTTCAATTCAGTTTTAATCGGCCTCAGTTTTAATCGGCCTCAAATTCAAAATGACACCACGCCCGATCGATGGGATTGTTGAATTTTTTTTTTTTTTTTTTTTTAAGCGGGCGTGGCAGGGCGTGGTGTCTTTTTTGGTGTTGAGTCGAGTTGAGTTTATTCCCGCGCCGACAAGGTTATTTTGGTGTTTAAAACGGACCAATCGGCGCGAAGATACTTAATTCAGCAGAGATTCCAAATATCAGCCAACGATATTACACAAAAATGATTTAGTACCCTGTTCGTACCAGGATTTCTTAAAAACATTGCTTTGCTGAGATGGTGGTTCAGGCTGAACAAGGTTAGTTGTACCGGTGTTCAGTATATACACATCAATCCGGCTTCGCGCCAAAGTTGTGCACGGTAATTCCGGGGAAATTTTGACGAAATTCGGTGCACGCGGGAGATGTTGAGTGCAAATTGCAGTGCGAAGGCTATGGTAGCGTGAAAAATTATTGTGCACGGATTACGACGCCATT
Organism: Mesostigma viride; assembly: GCA_009746045.1. Lineage (NCBI taxonomy): Eukaryota > Viridiplantae > Streptophyta > Mesostigmatophyceae > Mesostigmatales > Mesostigmataceae > Mesostigma > Mesostigma viride. The sequence goes on from RPFO01000084.1 coordinate 38,561, forward strand.
TAGGACCGGATTTCGCTTATTCGATCGCAATTGACATAAGGAATTTTATTCTGCCAAAAAAAGTCGGCAAACAGTTAATTATTCATTGGCCACGAGGGGAAACACGCAGCTGGAGAGTTTCTCAGGGCTCGAGCGCACTGACCCGTGCGTCTTCAAGGTAACCTCTAGAGCAGATAAAGACGCTTGCAATTTATCCCCACAATTTCTAACGATTCATAACATCATTTCGAAGAAACCCAGCACAGGAATTTCCTTATTTTTGCGTTTCCACGTTGCACACATTTTTCGCGTAAAAGTCAGATTTATAGGAGCGCTGACTGGGCCAAAAATGCATGTCGTGGATTGCATCGCTTTACGTCGTTTCTTACAGATATATGACTTGTCTTGGGTGGAACAACATTGTCCGGTGAATAAGATGCGGGCGGGGCTCGCTGCTGACGTCTTTGGTGTGCCAGGGGTGCGGGAAGACCAATGGCTACTGGTTTACAACGTCGTAACCCGCTATTTTTTAGTCATTAACTGGCGTATTATAGTGCTTTAAGCGTCCAGCGACGGGCGAAAAGAGCTCTTACCACGACGCCATGGCCTGCGGAGGCATTCCGAGAAGGACTGGGTCGGGCGGGCAAAATAACACGCACCAGTGCCCGCACGTCGCCAGGGCACCCCGGCGTACGAGACAAAGCGCACCGTTTCTCCCCTGGGCCCATCGCCTCCATCGCCGGGCGGCAAGTCGAGGAGGCGGCTCCTTCTCCCTATTCCGGTGCCTGTTTCATAGTTGTGACCCCGTGACTTTTCCACCGGAGGCGTGTTAATGCATGAGCGGATGCATGCATGAATGAACGGATATGTGAATGATGGCGGGCGGGCGGGAGAGAGGGAGGGAGGGAGGGAGGGAGGGAGGGAGGGAGGGAGGGAGGGAGGGAGGGAGGGAGGGAGGGAGGGAGGGAGGGAGGGAGGGAGGGAGGGAGGGAGGGAGGGAGGGAGGGCATGACTGCGTGCGTGCAAGGGCATGACGTGCGTGCGTGCGTGGTTAGGTGGGTGGGTGGGTGGGTGGGTGGGTGGGTGGGTGGGTGGGTTGGGAAGGTGTGCTTTTATGATGATGATGATGATGATGATGAATGATGATGATGATGATGATGATGATGATGATGATGATGATGATGATGATGATGATGATGATGATGACGATGACGATGACGATGACGATGACGATGACGATGACGATGACGATGACGATGACGATGACGATGACGATGACGATGACGATGACGATGACGATGACGATGACGATGACGATGACGATGACGATGACGATGACGATGACGATGACGATGACGATGACGATGACGATGACGATGACGATGACGATGACGATGACGATGACGATGACGATGACGATGACGATGACGATGACGATGACGATGACGATGACGATGACGATGACGATGACGATGACGATGACGATGACGATGACGATGACGATGACGATGACGATGACGATGACGATGACGATGACGATGACGATGACGATGACGATGACGATGACGATGACGATGACGATGACGATGACGATGACGATGACGATGACGATGACGATGACGATGACGATGACGATGACGATGACGATGACGATGACGATGACGATGACGATGACGATGACGATGACGATGACGATGACGATGACGATGACGATGACGATGACGATGACGATGACGATGACGATGACGATGACGATGACGATGACGATGACGATGACGATGACGATGACGATGACGATGACGATGACGATGACGATGACGATGACGATGACGATGACGATGACGATGACGATGACGATGACGATGACGATGACGATGACGATGACGATGACGATGACGATGACGATGACGATGACGATGACGATGACGATGACGATGACGATGACGATGACGATGACGATGACGATGACGATGACGATGACGATGACGATGACGATGACGATGACGATGACGATGACGATGATGATGATGATGATGATGATGATGATGATGATGATGATGATGATGATGATGATGATGATGATGATGATGATGATGATGATGATTGATTAGCTAAGTTGCATGTGTGTTATTGATGCACATGTTGCCATTGTATCATGGGCGTGTGCCCCTAAGTTTGTGTTCCTGCAATGTCACATAATATGTAATGTAGATGTGTTGTTTGGAACCTGACTAGTTATCCCAAACTGGAATGATTGACATGCAACTATGTGATGAAACCCTTGAAAAACAATTACTAGTGACTGCATTTTTTGTGCTATGATTGCTAGCGTCTGTCACCTATTCGTCATGCAAACAGTCTGAATTTCTTGTGGGCAGTTAATATAGATGTTTTTATGAGCTGTGCAAAGTTCTAGGCTTGACTGAGTTCATTGATATATGCCCCCATGTCTTGGAACCCAGGCTTAAAAAACCATGAAAAACTGCATTTTACGCTAGTAGTATTTATGCCAGCATTCGTCACCAGTTTGTCATCCAACCAGTCTGAAACTTTGTGGGCATACTGCATGGGATGTGTTTAAAACACATGCAAAGTTCCAGGCCCAAATGAGTTCATTTGGTGTCATTATATGTGTGCATCATGTGATGAAACCCTTGGAAAACCATGAACAACTGCATTTTGGGGTTATTTATGCTAGCATTTGTCACCATTTTGTCATCCAACCAGCCTGAAACTTTGTGGGCATACTGCATGGGATGTGTTTAGAACATGTGCAAAGTTCAAGGCCCAACTGAGTTCATTTGGTGTCATTATACATGCGCTAATGTGATGAAACCCTTGGAAAACCATGAAAAACTGCATTTTGGGGGTATTTATGCTAGCATCTGTCACCATTTTGTCATCCAACCAACCAGCCTGAAACTTTGTGGGCATGCTTCGTGGGATGTGTTTAGAACATGTGCAAAGTTCCAGGCCCAATTGAGTTCATTTGATGTCATTATATATGCATACATGCCGAAAGTGCTGAAAATACGGTATTTTATGCAAATGTCACCATGTTACCATGCTGCCGAGTACCAAAATTTTTTTGACCACATGGCATCATAAGATATCTGATTAGGCACCTTGGTGCCAATTTTGAGGCCAAACTGATCATTATTCTATCTCCTGATAATTTTCAGGGGACAAAAATGGCTTTTCGGATTGATAAGGCCGCGTTGACTGTAAACAGAGCCGTTTCCCTTGCAATTCCGCGTCGCGCTGACCGTTCCGGTGTCGCGCACTTGAATTAGAGGCGGAACATTTCACTGCGTGTGCGGGTTAAAAACATCACCCGTGCGCGAGGCAAAGACAGCCTGGCCGGTGATAGGTACTAGTAATGGATAAGAAAGCAGGGATAAAGAAATAAATGAATGTGCTGCACTAGACTTCGATTCCGGGGCATATGAGGGCTTGCAAACACGGCTGACAGTGATCGGAATGTCATTTGTTTGAAATATAGCGATAATTTTAACCCTGTGAAAGCTGCAGTCTAATATTTGTGGATTGGTCGCGTACTTGGGGAGCTCCCAATAGTCAGGGAAAGGCACAGTAATCCCTAAATGAGTAAAGTAGATAGAGTGACCCGCTGCATGCCTTAATTGGTGAGTGTGTTGCTTTTCCCTCCCTCCCTCCCTCCCTCCCTCCCTCCCTCCCTCCCTAGCTCCCTCCCTCCCTCCCTCCTCCCTCCCTCCCTCCCTCCCTCCTCCCTCCCTCCCTCCCTCCCTCCCTCCCTCCCTCCCTCCCTCCCTCCTCCCTCCCTCCCTCCCTCCCTCCTCCCTCCCTCCCTCCCTCCCTCCCTCCCTCCCTCCCTCCCTCCCTCCCTCCCTCCCTCCCTCCCTCCTCCCTCCCTCCCTCCCTCCCTCCCTCCCTCCTCCCTCCCTCCCTCCCTCCTCCCTCCTCCCTCCCTCCCTCCCTCCCTCCCTCCCTCCCTCCCTCCCTCCCTCCCCCTCCCTCCCTCCCTCCCTCCCTCCCTCCCTCCCTCCCTCCCTCCCTCCCTCCCTCCCTCCCTCCCTCCCTCCCTCCCTCCCTCCCTCCTCCCTCCCTCCCTCCCTCCCTCCCTCCCTCCCTCCCTCCCTCCCTCCCTCCCTCCCTCCCTCCCTCCCTCCCTCCCTCCCTCCCTCCCTCCCTCCCTCCCTCCCTCCCTCCCTCCCTCCCTCCCTCCCTCCCTCCCTCGTTCACATTGCATGGGGAACTTGTTTGGCCTTTCAGTCTTTACCAATTCAACTACTCTTGCCATTTCCCGTTGGGATGAAATCGCGGTCGAGTATAAGCTGTCATGATGATGGCGTGGATGAATTGCCCAGTGCACTGCTCTTTAAAGAAAAGTTCGAAGGATGTAATCATAATATTATTGAAGTTAAACCATTCTATTTCACTACGTAGACGCAGTCAATGTGCAACTAATCAGTAATATGTTAGTTTACACGTAAGTCTGCACGTCATGCATGTGAGCATAATTAAGCCCTTGAGCACGGAAATTTATATATTTATAGGATGAAGTGCAATTGCTCTCTTAAGAGGATTTTAGCCGTGGCCGGGCAACCAAGCTCACATGTCGTCGGGCTAGTCCGGCGAGTGGGCACGTGAACCGGCACTCCCGGTCACACATGCACGACACCATAGAGATAGTCAGCTACACCGCCTCATGTCGGCGAAACCCACAGTTCCATCGGAATCGTTTCAGCCGCCGGCACTTCCTCTCCGCGTTTCCTCAACCTCGTTTTCAGGATCATACTCATGGTTCCTGCATTTTCCTCGATCTTCCACGCAGGTTGTGGCTTTTTTGCAAGCCACTAATGTACCCGGGGATGGGATGCTTTGGCTGCCTTAATGCCTACACATTCAATACGATGCCCCCCTCTCACAATCCTCCATCATTCGCTCACCTTGCACTACGTGCCTGTGTTTTGTTCTTGTTCTTGTTTGTTTTGCTGTTCTTGTCATTTTTCTTTTTCTCCTACTATTGAGGGAGCTACTAGGCTGGGCTGCGCGCTGTGTGTGCTACTCTTGTGTTTTTCTGTGGACACTTGAGAGACTAACCAAGGATAGGGCCCCCCACACGGCAATATCAGCCTTTGCTTTTGTTAATACCCTTCCATATCTCTTTACAAAAGCCAAACAAACACAAAGGCAGGAGCACAGTGACTCATCTGGAACATGAAGAAGGGAAATCTTTTCGTTACAGGACAGAGGTGTCAAGTATGACAATGGGCAGCCCCCCCACCGGGAATACACATGTTCCGAGTCCTTTCAGCTGTACGTTGTTAGCCACATCCTGCCCCGGGGAGATGCATCATGGACCACCGCTATTGCGTAACGGGTGTTACGCAGTGAATATTCACTTACCTCAATATGCTCCGCTCTGGTTCTGTTTGATGTCTTAGCTCTCAGTGCATCTGAATCAACATGAAACACCTTATGACTTTCTGGCACGCTCTTACCCTCCACAGAGTACGGCAATCAAGTGGCATTGATTACCGGAAAGTAAACTGCTATTTCTCGGCAGTTCCCCTATCGTTTCTCCTCAAAGGAATGGCTGACGCGTTGTCGCATCAACACGCGCCATAACCATCACTGCAAGGATTACCATACTCTGCGTCGCCTCCAATGCTTACAGCGCAAGCATTTGTCGCTTACCAACTCCACTCGCCCACACCCCGAAAGCACCCGTCGCGTCATTTATGCCATTTACAACCGCAGGTACCCTCAACGTATCTATAGGTCGGCCAGACGCAACGCGGTGCCTGGATGCGTTTTCAGGAACATGTCCGGGCGGCACGCCGTCATCGTCAAGAACTTCAACCTGGTGGAAGGTGAGAACTCCGTGAAGCTTGCACAGGCGGTTGAGAACAAGAATCTTTGGCCGCATGGGCCTCATTGGTGAGATCAAGCTGGAGGCCCACCTCCGCTGCTGCTCATCTTTGAGAACCCGGCGTCCGGACAAGATTTCGTTCCTCAGACGCCGCAAGCGGCTCAAGAAGACTCACTACACCTTGGACGATGACTTGACCCTGGCGCAGCAACAACGGCGTCGGGAGCTATGGCCGACCTACCTCCAGCTCCGGCAGACCGCGGCGGGGAAGCCGGTGTACTAGCTGGAAGCGGGGGCAGCCATCTCTGTCGGCCACAAGCCCTGGTAAGCGACCCCCGCTGACCCGGCCAGCACCCTCAGCAACCCCAGCCTAGGCCGGGGACTAAGCAGTAGTAGTGTAATAGTAAGGCCTAGACAACGTGGCCTTGTACATGTACGCCTATTATGGGCCCCGTACCAGATGATGAATTAGCAGTATTTAGCCATGTAGATGTGTGCCTATGATGAGCGGCCCCACACCAGATGACGCATAGCAGTATTTAGTAATGCTTTGCCCATGCAGAGAGTCGCTCCCTGCTGAGATGCCATGCCCTAGACATAGCCTAGCCATAATTAACACTCTTCGACCCCATGCCAGCCTTTTAGGTAGGATACATCATGGTGGTGCAGGTGCACTTTGTGCACCCAGAGCAGGTGTAGTTTACACCCTACCCTTGCAGGAAGTAGCCCAGAATGTATTAAAAGCCATATGCCCCTTCTCAGGGATATGTGCTACATGTACTCCAAACGGAGATATGTCTCAATTTAATTTAATTTAATTGAATTCCATTCCACCCATTCATTGAGGAATTATGCTTACGTGACTAAGTCATGTGCTGGTTGCCCCCCCCCAAAGGTATGTCACGTGAACCCGATAACCTAGCTTTTGTGGCTACCCTTGATCTCACTATAAAGAAACTGCTCAGAGAACCATGAAATTAATCAATGATCCCAGTGAATGGCTGGACCCCCGTGCCTATGCTCACGGGACTTAGTCTTTCGATGGCATTACGTTAGCTGGTACCATGTTGGGAGGTCAGATACATCCTCTTATATGTTACTTAATGTACGTACTTCAATCAAGTAGTAGGAACAAGTGCTCTGCAAACATGGCCAGCTCACGCCTTGCTTGTCCTCTTAACAGATGCAGCAGACCCGCTCAAAAACGCAGTCAGGGCCAACTTTCGACCTGATGGCTTTCTCTCCGTCGTGCTGTTCTGCAATGCATGCACCTCGGTCCCAGGTGCATGGCCTAAGCTACCATCTTCTGACCCTGGCAGATTACCTTGCCTAGCCTGCACCAGGGTCCATCGGCCCCCCCGTGCAGGCCGGCCGGGTGGCCCCGCATTCGTCCAGAGCATGCCGCCATACGCCCCCCCCTCTCCACCATTATACCCGCTATTTCTGGCATCCGCGACCGTGGTCATCTCCCCAAGATACCCTGCCCCATGCTCGCGAAAACCGGCTTCATGGTCAGAATCCTTTCCATGACCCACTGGGCTACGCGTTGGTAAAGGTGACCGCGGTACTTGGCCTTGCGACACGTGGCCACTACCCAATATGTCCCCCCCGCGCGGCTCTCTGTCCTACCAGGCTCTGGGCTATACTGTGACATACTGTAGCCCGCGGGGGCAAAGTCAGCCCTTCCAGAAGAAGTGCTGCCGCGGCGGCCCCGATCGGCCCCGATCACACTCACGTCCTTTGAAACTAAGTCCTTGGCTACCGCCCCAGCAGTGTCCTTGCCTGCACTTTTCCCTGCACCATGGGCTGAACCGATGGGCCCCTGCAGCCGTCCCAGCCCAAACGTGCCCCCCCCGCAGCCAACTCCGCCCCTCCTCCCCCTCGCCCATCCCTGCCCGCATTAACGCTACCGCTGCTGCTGCCATCCCCCCGCGTCTTGCTGCCACCACCGCCGATGGCCGTCCCCCGAAGAAGCTCCCATTGTGAGTTCAAGGGTGGCTGCGACGCTGCGGATGGTTCTCTCAATGGCACGCTACCCCCCATGCTGTAAGCCCCGGGCCTCATCGCACCACCACCCGTGGCCCAGCCAGACCTCGGCGAGGGCATTGCCACACCGGTGACGTTCCAACTCCGAGGTTCCAAACCCTCCCTCGGTTGCGCCCGTTCGTCGTGTGCCGGGGTCGGTGCCTCCCAGGTGTTCCAGCTGGCGGCCGCCGGGATAGCGGGATCCGCTCCCCTGACCACCTGGCCAGGGACCGCCAGGGACCCCGCCGCGTCCTCGCGCACGCTGCCCGCCGAGGACGGCCGGCTGTGGCCGCTCCTCTCCGGGACGGACGCCAGCGAAGGCAGGGACCCTGCCTGCTTGCCGGACGCGGGCGGCTCGCCAGAATAACCCCCACTGGGCCCGGCCTCGGGCCTGCTGTCGGATCCTCCGTCCTGCCACGAGGCCCCCAGGGAGGCGCGTCGCGGCTTGAACCACGTGTTGTGGGCGACCTGACCCAACGGGTGGTGGGGCGGCCCCTGCCTCGCGTCGGACGAGTGGAAACTCTCCGTCGCGATTGCGATGACTGGGATTCCACCCACCCTGCCTACACCAGTGCTGCCGCCACGGCCCATGCTGGCCGCCCAGCTGGAGGCCCCCTGGCCTACACCACCCTCGTGACGTAGGGAACTGCCCCTGCCTGGGTCGGAGGCAAGCATTGGAGGCGTGCCCCCGTGGTCGCGCCCGCCACCTGCCAGGTCCCGCCACGTGCACGCCGCAGCAGGCCCCGCATCAACCAGCTCATCCACGCTGTTGGGACCAGTGGTGACAGCGGCCATGTCACCGGCCAGAGATGGCTTGCCTATGCGACATATGCTGACACGGTGGCCTTGCGAAGTGATCGAGGAAGTGAAGCCCTGGTCCCCGAACGGCTGGAGATGATGCTCCTCGAGCCCAGCCAATGTGCGGGGCCGGTCCTTCCCTTCCGCCCCATCCCAGCACCAGCCCCCAGGGGGGGGGGGGTTGAGCGAGCCCCACGCTTGGTGGCCCCCCCGTGTGGATGTCCACGTGGTTTCCCTTTCCCCCCCTGCCCCTGCCGCTGCCACTCCCCTTTCCCCCCTCCCCCTGCCGCTGCCACTCCCCTTTCCCCCCTGCCCCTGCCGCTGCCACTCCCCTTTCCCCAGCAACTTGTGGGGCCACCGCGACAGCGACCGTCGCGCGGGCCACCGATGGCCCCTTCTTGGCGCATTCTTCGTGGGTGCGGCTCGAGTGGCGGTGGCTAGCAGCCACGCTACGCTGCCCCGCTGTCATGCCCGGCGACGCCGGCGCTAGAGGTCCGGCAGGGGAGCCTGACGAGGGCGTCCCCATCTGGTGGGCATCCGAGTTTGCGCGGCGGCGGCGCGGTGGGAACGCGCCGTTGTAACTGGAACGCATCACCATGCCGCGCTCCATCGCTCTATTTTTGTCCACAGACTTCCCCTGGCCCTTGTCGCCGCGTCTACTTGTGAGGCCCCCCTGGTCACCCGGAATGTCCCCTGAGAAAAGGTCGCCACTGTCGGCGTCAAGAACGTACCATACACTGGTGCCGGCGCCGCCGCCGCCCCCTTGGTCGCTGACATCGCCGCGTACGTCGGCAGCGCCACGGTTGCTGTGCTTGCTACAGCTGGCGTCCGCGCCGGCCCGCTGTCCAGGATAAGCCGCACCCGGGGAAGGAGACCGGGCAGAAGGGGGAACCTGCGCGGCATCGCCGGCAGTTAGGGAGTCGTAGGCAGGCCCACACGCGGTCCATTGATCCCTGCCCGCTGTCCCCGTGATCCGGCTAGTGCGGGGGTGGTTCAAGGCACCATCCGCTACCCTTGCTTGATGGTAATTAAGCACGGTGCTGCGGCCTCCGATGACGTGGCTTACTGAGCGGCAGGCTGCGACGGCCGAGTTATGGTTAGCAACAAGGTTATTCGTATTGCCGCCCAACGAGGAACCCTCCTGGTAGGGTGGCAGCACGCGCTTACCCTGTCCCTGTGCACGTGAACCTGTGCTGACAACCCCCGCTTGCTCCCGCATCGCCGGTGGTCGCTCCGTGCGCGGTGACAACCCCCCCTCGGAGGGAGCTAATTGCCCGACTCCCTCCCCACTGGCCCCAGCCAGGGGTCTCGTCAAAGCAGAAGTAGACATAGAAGAAGAGGACGGAGAAATGCCTGCTAATGAGCTTGCCGCGCGCAGCGTGCTTCGGCCGAACGCGGCACTGCCCCGCCGCCCCCGCCCAGTCCCAGCCCCCACCCCCGCTTCCCTCTTTGCACCGGCAGCAGCAGCGGCTACCGCACCCTCCCCCCCCCTGCTGCTGGCGCCGACACAAGGGACGACAGGATAGCTTCTTCGGGTGATGACATGACGCGACGGAGCGGCGACAGCACGCCACCTATTTCCTCGGGTGGGGCGCCCGTGGCCTGTCGGGCGGAGCCAGGGCTCCCTGGGTCCTGGGGGCCCTGACGGGACGTGCTGGCATCCTTGCCGGCGGTGGAGCTGATAGTAGCTAGCCCATCGGCGGTATGGGTGCCACCCTCATCATCATGGTGGCCATGGTTGTGATTCTGGTTCTGCATGCTCTGGTCATTGTCAACTGCCATTTCGTTCTTGTTCTCGTTCTTGTTCTTGTTCTGGTTCTGGTTCTGGTGCATATTTTGATGCATGCTCTGGCGATTGTTCTGGTGGACGTCACCGTGCACATTTGCGGACGCCACGCCGCGAGGGGCATCCGCCGCGACGCTGCTGATGCGGCGGCCGCTGCGGGCGGAGCCGCGCGCCAGGGACCCTGGGGCGGCGGCGGCGGCATTGCCTTGCGCCCCGGTCGCGGCTGCCTCTGTCATGTCCGCCTTAAGGGGGTCGATTGCTTCAGTTGTCGCCTCTTGGCTACTGTGCCGGGGCAAGGTGGGATGCTGGGATGATAAGGAGGAGGAAATGCGACCTGAGCTAAAGGGTCTGACATCCCGCTCAGACCAAGGGTCTGATATACCAACAGCCAGGTCCAGGGGGGTTGAACCCTCCCCGGACCCTGATATGGCAGCGATGCGTAGGGGAGTCGAACCCTGCGTCTCGAGCGCGCCGGACCCTGGCGGAGAGACTGAGGGGGGAGAGCCGCTCACCACGCTTGTGCCCGGTGACCCACCTGCACTACTTGTCCGGGGGGAACCACCACCCGCAAGCCTTGTCCTGGGGGACCCACCACCCGTGACGGTGATGAGCACAGTGCCTCGGCCCGCAGACGGGCTCGTGGGGGGCGAGATGACAATGCGTGACGGCGGCGATGTCGGGCTGACCTGGAACTTGAAGGGCAGCACAGGGCCAGGTGGCCCTATACCCATACCGAGCTTTCTGCTGCCCGAATCCTTGGAGTTTGCTGTGTTATCCTGGCGAGTGCTCATATCCTTGATGCTGGCAGCAGAGCCGATGTCGCTGTTCGTGTGGCTTTTATCTTTGGAATTTATTATCACTTCCTGGCCATGGGCGAAAAGGCTACCCTGCGCCCTGACGTCATCATCGGGCGACGTGGCGGCGTCTAAGGGGGGCGATGCCAAGACGATAATGCCATCATCGTCGCGCGCGTCATCATCCATCTTGCTCTTGCTCATGGCGACAGCACTTCTGTCTCGGATGTCACCAGGAGAGGACTGGCCATTTGGCAAAGGCGCCGCATCCCAGATGTTACCGTGGCGGCCCCCCCTCCTCCTGGGCAGGCTTTGCTTTCCACTGGCAACTGCAGATGGGGCGACCGCAGATGGGGCAACCGTGGTTGGAACGGTCGCGGGTGACGCAACCGTGGCTGAAGCAATGGCAGAGGGCTTGGGCCCTGCCTTGCTGGCCGAGAGGGGGGACGTCATCGCCAACAATGAAACTTCCTCCTTGCCCTTGTTACTGCCGCCGTCATTACCGTCCGCCGGGCCCTCTCCGGGGCTGCTGGAGTCAGACCCGTGGGCCTGCCAGCTGGCACGCAGCATCTGCCGCGGCAGGTGCACGCGCGTGGCCCCTGGGGGCATGGAGGGCTCCTGGGAGCCCCCGGCCTTGGACGCGGTTCTCTCGTCTTCTCCCAGCTGCTGCTGCTGCTGCTGCTGCTGTCGCTGTTGCTGCTGAGTCATCGCGTCCAGGACGGGCTCGAGCTCTTGCGCTACCGTCCGCCACACGCGCCGAAACAGCTGGCGCGGGTGGTGATGTCGTGCACGGATGTTGTGTGGAGGCGCAGGGGGGGCACAGAGTGACGTTTCGTGAGGGGGGGGCGCATAGTGACGTGATTCATGAGGGTAAGGGAGGGAATATCACTAGTGGGGTGGGGGCAGGAAGAAATAAACATGGAGAGACAATGCTGTTACCAATTCTTGCGATCAATTCTTATTTCCCCGATAATTAATGATTAACCCCTGTAACTTGTTATTGATTCTTACTTTCCCGGTTATAAGTTAAGTACCCCTGTTTCGGATTCTTGTCATCAAACCCTGTTTTCCAGTTTCTAATTATTATCCCCACTGCTTCTCTCCCACTCTTCCCTTTTGGCCCACCTGGCGGGTATTCTGGATGCCTGCCCGTGTTCCTCGTGTGATACGAAGAAGTCTCGCATGTGCTGGCAGGCCACATCAGGAGTATCGGGCTTTCTCACTAAGTGGGGAGCCCTATGTAAAGAATGGACATTTCGCGGGTTTATGCACTTAGTGGGGAGCCCTATGTATAGAGGACATTTCGCGAGTTTATGCACGAAGTGGGCAGCCCTATGTATAGAATGGACATTTCGCGGGTTTATGCACAAGGAGTAAGGTATCGGCGGCCCGGCAACATTTTCCACATGCAGATGCCCCTGGGATTAAACCAGACCCCACCCCATCTCCGTGGAAACAAGCCACCAAAAGAGGTCATTTACTTCCTGTGCACTACAAAAGGCCCTTCAAATCCAGTCCTTCCTTCAAAGTGGAAATTTCCACGCACCCACCCTAACTTAACAGTACATTGCCAGAACTCAATGCCACAGTATCAGAATGAAAATTACAGTACCAGAACTCAACCATACAGACCCAAAACTTGACAAAACAGAAGTTAAACTCCGGAACACAGTAACAACACTGAAATTTTGGTACCATACTGGATTCGAAAACAGGACATCTTGCACAATTTTGCGACTCCAGGGGGGGGTCTCCTGATTTTAAGCATCCCAGACTATAGCCCAACTGGGAAAACGCTCTTTACCGGAGAGCAGTACACTTCAGAAAACAGAAGCAGATATCAAGAACACAGTAACAAAACTCGACAATACAGTACCAGAACTCCACAACATAGCACCAGAATGAGAACTAGAGGGCCAAACCTCAATCGTACACTACCAGAACTCCACAACACAACACCAGAACGAGAACTAGAGGGCCAAACCTCAATCGCACAGTACCAGAACTCCACTACACAACACCAGAATGAGAACTGGAGGGCCAAACCTCAATCACACAGTACCAGAACTCCCCAACATAACACCAGAACGAGTACTAGAGGGCCAATCCTCAATCACACAGTACCAGAACTCCACAACACAACACCAGAACGAGAACTAGAGGGCCAAACCTCAATCACACAGTACCAGAACTCCACAACACAACACCAGAACGAGAACTAGAGGGCCAAACCTCAATCACACAGTACCAGAACTCCACAACACAACACCAGAACGAGAACTAGAGGGCCAAACCTCAATCACACAGTACCAGAACTCCACAACATAACACCAGAACGAGAACTAGAGGGCCAAACCTCAATCACACAGTACCAGAACTCCACAACATAACACCAGAACGAGAACTAGAGGGCCAAACCTCAATCACACAGTACCAGAACTCCACAACATAACACCAGAACGAGTACTAGAGGGCCAAACCTCAATCACACAGTACCAGAACTCCACAACGCAACACCAGAACGAGAACTAGAGGGCCTAACCTCAATCGTACACTACCAGAACTCCACAACGCAACACCAGAACGAGAACTAGAGGGCCAAACCTCAATCACACAGTACCAGAACTCCACAACATAACACCAGAACGAGAACTAGAGGGCCAATCCTCAATCACACAGTACCAGAACTCCACTACATAACACCAGAACGAGAACTAGAGGGCCAAACCTCAATCGTACACTGCCAGAACTCCACAACGCAACACCAGAACGAGAACTAGAGGGCCAAACCTCAATCACACAGTACCAGAACTCCACAACATAACACCAGAATGAGAACTAGAGGGCCAATCCTCAATCACACAGTACCAGAACTCCACAACACAACACCAGAATGAGAACTAGAGGGCCAATCCTCAATCACACAGTACCAGAACTCCACAACATAACACCAGAACGAGAACTAGAGGGCCAATCCTCAATCACACAGTACCAGAACTCCACAACGCAACACCAGAACGAGAACTAGAGGGCCAATCCTCAATCACACAGTACCAGAACTCCACAACACAACACCAGAACGAGAACTAGAGGGCCAATCCTCAATCACACAGTACCAGAACTCCACAACACAACACCAGAACGAGAACTAGAGGGCCAATCCTCAATCACACAGTACCAGAACTCCACAACGCAACACCAGAACGAGAACTAGAGGGCCAAACCTCAATCACACAGTACCAGAACTCCACAACGCAACACCAGAACGAGAACTAGAGGGCCAATCCTCAATCACACAGTACCAGAACTCCACAACGCAACACCAGAACGAGAACTAGAGGGCCAATCCTCAATCACACAGTACCAGAACTCCACAACGCAACACCAGAACGAGTACTAGAGGGCCAAACCTCAATCACACAGTACCAGAACTCCACAACGCAACACCAGAACGAGAACTAGAGGGCCAAACCTCAATCGAACAGTACCAGAACTCCACAACATAACACCAGAACGAGAACTAGAGGGCCAAACCTCAATCACACAGTACCAGAACTCCACATACAGCATAAAACTCAACAATACCATTCCAGAACTAAACCATCTGGCACCAGGACTCCACAACACAGCGGAACAGTGGAGCCCACGTACCCAGGACATGACCTCCTCTTGCAGGGTCTCTACCGGGGTGACCGGCAGGACACACAGGTCCACCTCGGATGTCATCGCGGCGCCCTGAGCAAAGCCCCACACGGACGACTGCCACGGCACCCTGCGAGGGCCCTGCGCCCGCGTACCTGTCAGGTGCACGCGCCAGACGGCAGAATAGCAGAGATACAGAAGCAAACAGGAATTGGGTCGCAGAAGAAGCAGTGTGGGGCTGGTGCGGGAGGAGGGACCCAGTAGGGGAAATGCAGGTACCGCGAGGGGTATACCCAAAAGTGGGATTGTGCAAGCCTGCCCTCCATTTGGTGGTACACAGCCCCATCTTCTTGCAACCGTCTGCCTAGCTCTCTGCCGTTCATGGCTCTCCACTGGAAAAAGCCATGCTCTGCAAGTAACCCATGTCCCAAGCAAGCAGGTTGCGCCGTCCTGGACTGGCTGGCTCGCAAAACTAACAATTTACAGCCACAAACGCGCAGCGCTTTCTCGCCCTTGATCCTTCCTGTCTCCTCTCTTTGCTTTGCGCCGCTGCCTCCGGCTGCGCACGGCAACCCCCTTTTGTAAGGGGTTGATTTCCGTACCAGTTGGCGCATACAAGGGCAGCAGGGAGCCACCACCAGGGAAACCCATGGCCAGTGGCCATGGTCAAATCCCATTATTACTGTGCCATTATGGCACGGGCGACTGCGGGCGAAAGTATGACATATCGAACAGGGTCGTCTGCAAAACACCCTTGCCCTCGGCCGTCGACAACATATCCCAACCCTAAAACCCACCTCGGCTTACACACCCGAACCATGGCCTACAAACCACCACTAACACACTTCACATGCACAAAAGCCTACGCTACCACCGACAATATACCTTTATACCTAACTACCCCCCCCCATGATGTATCGTTCCCCTCACCTGCGGCTGTGCGGCATCCCTTTCCTTGTGCTTTCTTCTTGCTTTGCAAAACGAGACGCCATTATGCCCTTCCCTTTCAAACCACACCAACAGCACCCCTTTCCTGACAAACCACCACAAACAGCACCCCATTCCTGACAAACCACCACCAACAAGATACTCGTGAGTTACAAACAAAATTATCGCAAGCCAGCCCCTTGAAGAAGATTTGTGAAGGGCGCTGCCTTGCCAAGCCATAGAACCACTGCCGCCAGCTGCGCTACGCCCGTACCTTTCCCCTCGCCCTCATCCACTGTCTTCCTGGGCCCGACCGCCACCCACTCCACCAGCTCTCCCTGTGCTGCCAGCACTTGTTCCCACTCCCCCGCGCCCTCATCCCACAGCCAGCCTTCCCAGCACCCTGGGACACTTGCGCCGTTGCGCCTGCCCCCCGGCACCCTTGTAGAGCACAATTGTCGCCGCACACTGGTCGCTCGCCCAGCCTTATGCCAGCTGCTGGCGTCGCTGGGCTTCTCTACATCCCGCCCTGCCTTATGCTGGCAGTCGGCTCGCTTGCAGCCAGCACCCATATGGCTGTCTCCACTCGATGCGGCTCGCTCCACTCCTCGTCCACCCCCCCCGCCACGCTGTGGTATCCACCACCCACAAGGAGGCCACGGTACAAGCCCCCCAGGCTGACCTCCCTGGGCGTCGTGGCTGCAGCGCACACGCAGGGAGAGGACGAGCACTGGCCGCACTCGGCAGCCCACGCCACCCTGGAATGCATCTGGGCGCGGCCGCCCGTGGAGAAGGCCACACCGCCACGTGAACCCGCCACTCGAGAAGTTGCCCTCCCTTCAGGGTCTTCCTCCGCCCCCCGCGCGTGAGATTGCTGTTCGTCCGGCCCCGACTGGACCTCCTTGTGCACGCGCTGACATTCCATTCCTTCTTGATCACCGGACTGATCCCCGTGCCTGCAGCCACCAGCCAAGCAGGTACAGTCACAGCCGTAAGGGGGGCCACTACACTCCACCCCGTAGTCACCGTACTCGCTGTCCTTGCTACTTGCTTCATCATCCCAGAGGTCACCCGCGGTCGCGTCCTCCGCCCTCGTGCCCCCCCGTCCATCCTCTGCCGACCCACCCCCATGCGGCACCTGGCCAGGGCCCCCCACGCCATGGCCGTCCCCACCGTTCCCATCGCCATCTCCAAACGCGGGAAACGGCGCCACCTGGACACCCAGCGGTATTCTCGACCCAACCACCACCAGGCTACCGAACACATCATCCCAACCTTCCTCTGCGCGAGCGCTCGGGGGGCTTCTCTCATTCATCCCAACTTTTGCCCCGCAACTCCCCCGCCCTTCATCCCCTGTTGGCCCCTCCTGTACCCCCCTTGTCTCCCCACCATTTCACCAGCGCCGCCGCTCTCCGTCGCTGCCCCTGTATCAGACCCTTGCGGCATGCGGCCGACATGAACTTGATTCCAACTGGACGCTCCCTTCACGCCCCCACCCTCCTGCCCAGGCCCTGAAAACCCTCTCCTTCGTCGGCCTCCCTCACCGCCCACACCATGCTTGTCATCACACTCCCCAGACAACCCCCCGCTGTCAGAGCAGTCTGCACTGCGCCCATCGCCGACCTGACCCAAGACTTCCCCCCTCCCCAGTAACCCCCTTTACCCCCGTCGCATTCTGCCTGCGCAGCGCCCGAACCCTCGCCCCCCTCATCCTTAACACCACCCGCCCTTTGCCTACCCTGGTTGTCAATAACGCCTGCCTGGCAATGACTCAATGGATCCCTGGCCCGCAGCAACAGCCAATCGTGCACCGCCAGGGACCCCTGGGCCAGGCCCGCGCCGCCCCCCCAATCCTCGTCCCTGAGCTGGCATCCGTCGCCATCAGCAGCCACACGCTCCCATAACCCGGCCCCGCTGCAACTGCGGCGGAGCCACGAGGCATCGCCCGCACGGCGGCCACGGGGGGGGGAGCGAAGGATCGAGATAGGCCCCCCCCCCCCCATTGTGCTGCTGGTGGGACTGGGGGTGGGAGAACATTTGATGCAACAAGTCACCACCCCCTGCGTGCGTCCCGGGAAAGACGCCAGTGGAGCTAGCACTGTTCAAGGCCTGCGATGGCGGCTCCAGGGACCCCTGCGGCGGCTCCTGCGGCTGCCAGCTCGTTGGCGCGAATGACCCGACGGGCGAGTCCTGCTGACCGCAGTCACTCGCGAGCCCGCCCCAGCCGCCAGCATTATTATTATTGCCGTCAGAGAACAGGGTGCCAGCAGTGCCCAGCTTGCCAATGCCGCCCGTCTGGCTGCCGCCACCACCACGGGCGCGCTGCTTCGGGGGGTTCTGCGAGGCTGCCCTCCTCGGGGAGCCCTTCCGGGACCCTCCAGGGTGGTGGTGGCGGCCCCGGCGGCCCGCCCCAAATGGCCCTGGCTGTGATTTTGAGAACGTGGCTGCGTGGTGGAGAGGGGAGTGTTGCCCAAGGCCAAACGAGGCGCCGCTCCCGCTCCCTTTCTTGGCACCTCGGTGCGACTGTTTGTTGCTGACGTTGAGGGATGCCGCGGCGGCCGAGCTGGTCATGCCTGGGTGCTTGACGCCCCGCACCCTGCAAGGTGGTTCAGGTGTACACCCATGGGAGCATTTGGTTTGGTCGGGTTGGTGAGGTCGGGAGCTTGGTTCGGACGTCGTGGATGTTGTGCGAGCTACATTTACTGACCGGGTGGTGCCGATCCTGGGCCTATGGATGAGGAAGAAGACCACAGCATACGAGCTTTTACAGACATGACTTTTGGTGCCGATCCTGGGCCTATGGATGAGGAAGAAGACCACAGCACACGAGCTTTTACAGACATGACTTTTGGTGCCGATCCTGGGCCTATGGATGAGGAAGAAGACCACAGCACACGAGCTTTTACAGACATGACTTTTGGTGCCGATCCTGGGCCTACAGAAAAGGAAGAAGACCACAGCACACGAGCTTTTACAGACATGACTTTTGGTACCGATCCTGGGCCTATGGATGAGGAAGAAGACCACAGCACACGAGCTTTTACAGACATGACTTTTGGTGCCGATCCTGGGCCTATGGATGAAGAAGAAGACCACAGCACACGAGCTTTTACAGACATGACTTTTGGTGCCGATCCTAGGCCTATGGATGAGGAAGAAGACCACAGCACACGAGCTTTTACAGACATGACTTTTGGTGCCGATCCTGGGCCTATGGATGAAGAAGAAGACCACAGCACACGAGCTTTTACAGACATGACTTTTACATACCACATTGTAGACTGTAAGGCATAGTCGACATAATGCATACCGAGCAAGACACGAGCCCAACCCATGAGGGGTGCTCTCCGACAGCATTACAGCTTCTGCAATGTAAAGGATATATAGGGTGACGTCGGCCCACCCGACCTGGTTGGGAAACACCCAATACCATGACTACTAACAGTACACTTATGTTATGGGAAACACCCAATACCATGACTACTAACAGCACACTTCTGTAAAGGGTTACCAACACCGCGACTATTAACCGCACCACTATCATGAAGGGTTACCAACACCGCGACTATTGACCGCACCACTATCATGAAGGGTTACCAACACCGTGACTATTAACCGCACCACTATCATGAAGGGTTACCAACACCGCGACTATTAACCGCACCACTATCATGAAGGGTTACCAACACCGCGACTATTAACCGTCCCACTATTATAAAGACTAAGACAATTGCGACCCTGGCTGACATTATATGGAACTGGGAACTTGAGCCAACTACCACTACCCCTAGCCCAGCAGAACACAGACAAACACCGTCGCGGGAAGCCACGCTATCAAATCCACAAACAAGTGGATAAGACCCCCCACTAGCATCATCGCCATTAGTCCAGCGCAGGGCCAGCTCTGCTACAGACAATGCTCCGGACAGAGAGCAGCTCAGACAGAGAGCAGCTCAGAAGGAGAGCAGCTCAGAGGGGGCTGCTACAGACTTGATGGTTGGCCCACGTGATACAGGGACAGCAATGGCGGTTAACTGGTCTACTATCATAGACTGGGTCTTGAACGCAACCCCGACCTTTTTTGGAGTTGCGCAATCGACAGATCTCCGACAGAGGATTCTGGGTCATGTCTTGGATACTGAAGGTTGCGTTGCACTTCAGTGGTAGTAGGGCGACAAGAGAGGTAAAATTAGCTGTATGCTGGCCCCTTAGCTTCAAGGGGGCAGAAGTCAAGACAGGTTGAGTAAGACATTGGGGGATCCGGTCCCAAGTTAAAGTAGCGCAATCGACAGGACAGATCTTGATGAGGGCACTCAGAATCCGAGTGTTACATGACAGGAAGTATAAATATTTCGACGGCAGGGGTCGAATCCCGTACTCCCAGCGCAAAAAGTTAACTAACTCGAAAATGTGCCTCCTCTTCTACAGTAGGCCAGTTAACCGCCAATGCTTTCATGTGGCCGCATCGCCTGGGCGACAATGCCTGCATATAAACAACATGGCAGAAACACACCGTAGATCCAATGCTTGAATGATACTTTGTATACGAGTATTATAGTATGCGAGTATAGTATTCCCTGGCCCACCTGACATGTGGCTGCGCCGCCTTGGCGGACGCAATGCTCCACTCGAGTGCGTGCAGTGCCGTGGGACGGTTGATGGCAGAACCGGGAACGTGGGCGGCCGGGCGACGGTAGCGGGTGCGCTCCTCGGCCGCCTCCTGCCAGGCATTGAGCCGCAGGGTTTTTGGGAAAAGTGACGGGCCACACACACGTGAGCATGCATCCACAAGGCCACTTTAAGCCACGCACAGCAGGGGAGATCCGGTGTTTGTGAGGGGGTAGGAGAGAATCGGTTTTAGTCAGGAGCGGCACGGGGGGGTTCAGGTGATGGGCCACGCGCAGGCAAGTGTGTTTCCGCACCGGATGACTGCTTCAGCAAGGCCACGAGCAGCAGGGGAGTTTCAACGGATGTGATGGGACCACACCTCCTGATAAAGGCATTGCTATAGTTGTCCCGCACAGTCAAGCATGTATCCGTGGGCAGAAGCAGGTGGAGGCCGCAGCAAGCCATCAATTAGCCACGCAGCAAGCCATCCAGTAGCCACGCAGCAAGCCATCAATTAGCCACGCAGCAAGCCATCCTGTAGCCATGCAGCAAGCCATCCTGTAGCCACGCAGCAAGCCATCCTGTAGCCACGCAGCAAGCCATCCTGTAGCCATGCAGCAAGCCATCCTGTGGCCACGCAGCAAGCCATCCTGTAGCCTCGCAGCAAGTAGCCACGCAGCAAGCCATCCTGTAGCCTCGGAGCAAGCCATCCTGTAGCCACGCAGCAAGCCATCCTGTAGCCACGCAGCAAGCCATCCTGTAGCCACGCAGCAAGCCATCCTGTAGCCACGCAGCAAGCCATCCTGTGGCCACGCAGCAAGCCATCCTGTAGCCACGCAGCAAGCCATCCTGTGGCCACGCAGCAAGCCATCCTGTAGCCACGCAGCAAGCCATCCTGTAGCCACGCAGCAAGCCATCCTGTAGCCACGCAGCAAGCCATACTGTAGCCACGCAGCAATCCTGTAGCCACGCAGCAAGTCATCCAGGGGGATTGCGAACAGACGGGCCCCGGGCAGGTGCAAGCACTTTCCATGGGCATATCCGGTCGGAGGTCACTTGCTGCACGGGGGCTTCCCGGGGATCGCCGCGCACAGACGAGCACGCAAGCATAAACCACGCATTCGGATTTCCATCCAGAGCCCCCCCCACTTAAGACCACGAAAGGTCATCCCGACTAGAACTGCCGCACTCCATGTGCAGCCCAGACTAGGAGATGGCATATAACTGCCGTGTTGTGTACCGAGACCGAGACTAAAGACCAACAACACAACTATAATGGTCTGGTCCGCAGAGTATCCCACATAGTATCCCGCATAGTATCCAGTGCGCATCGTCAGATAACATGCCCAGCGATTCACAATCCCCAACCATACCCAGCAACGCTCGTCAATATTGTCACCGTTACCATCCCACTGCGCAGGAATGGTGGAGCGATAGCTGCCCATGGACAGAGCGGTGCAGCGACAAGGAACAGAGCTGCAGCGACAGGCAGTGGTACTGCCTGTCGCTGCAGCTCTATGGAAAAATTCCCCGCAGCCTACCCTCTTGTCCCCAGTGCGCCACAACGGCCGGGTTACGGCGGTTAGCAGCACGGGCCGTACCTGTGCGTGCCGCCGCAGCACTTGGGGGGAGACCTCCATTCACCTCTATTAATAGCCTTCATTCCATTGTGTGGCGAGGGTGGTGTGCCACAAGAGCAACCCGTACCTGTACCTGCCGCTGCAGCTCTTGGGGGGAGACCTCGATCTCTGCGGGGCACCGTGGTAGGGCCAGGATTACGAAAACAAGTGAAGCAATAGGTGACAGGCAAAATAAGCGACAAGGAAATAGGTGGCGAGCGCGAGAACAAGTGACAGGAAAAATAAGTGGTCAGCGAAAAAGACGACGACAAGCGAGAGAACAAGTAAAGCAAAAGAGAGAGAGCAAGTGCGCGCCGCAAAGATGAGTGCGCGCCGGAAAGACAAGTGTGCAGGGGCAGGGGCAGAGGCAGGCCCAGGGATGGGCAGATGTCATCATACCACCGTAGCATCGTCGCGGTAACCAGACGAAGAGGTTTGCAGCGTGGGCCTCTGATATACATGCTTGATGCGTGCCGTAGTGGCTGAAAACAAACTGCAAACAATTCTTTTTGACCCCCCCCCCCCCCCCCCCCCCGTTAAATGCTGAACGTACTTCATGTCAGCCCCAAATCTATGCATTACTGGGTGCGCTCAGGGTGCATGACATGTTCCCTGTAAATGTGGGCAGCAGAAGCAGCGTGCAGTACCTCAACAAGTACCTCGAGAGACCAGCAAACCCTGACCCTTTCTTCCTCGTAACACATCGATTCCGCGTTTGATTTGGGTCAAAGAAACCATTTGTTCGCACTTTGTTTGTAGCCAAGCAGACTTGTTTGTAGCCATTCTGGTAGTCAGGCAACCGGACTCAGGTACAAGACTATGAGGCCTTTTTTCAAGCTACGGTCTGTATGCCAAGTGGGGCATGGGGCCAACCAAGTGGTCCTCACCACTTGGAACCCCTGCCAGCTCCTGACAAACACAACATTTTCACATCCACCTTGTCTTGCCTTGCGTGGGGGTTACCTTGCGCAGCGGCAGAAGGAACACACCGCTGTCGTTCACCTCTTTACTTATGAAGCATTCACTCATTTATTCCGCCCTAAATGATGCACAACAAGGAACGCACAGCACTCGCGCGAACACACAACCCAGGATCCCACTGGCAATGCCCTGGCGTGCAGCAATGTCCTGTCTTCTCCCGCCAGACAGGACGCCAGAAATGGCATCCGTGCGCCACCATGGCAAAGCGTCATCATGGCAGAGAGCTCCAGAAACGAACGCAGGGCCAAGGCAGCGTGGGCTGAAATAAAAAACATGGCATGGCCTAGAACCTGGCATGCGGGCTCCATAGCTGGCATCCGGACCCATATGTGGCTGACCGTCACCTGAGCATCCCGCAGATGCAAAACAGGCAGCCACATCAAGATGTGTGTGCTCTTGATGTTTGCCAGAATGTATCATGCCCAGTGCCACGGTGAATACTCACGCTATACACTTTACACTTTCACGCATCCAGCTACGTCCTGCCATTGCTACCATGCAGGAGCTGCATTTCATACATTCATTGTACATGCCATATATCGCACAATATATAAAACATGTAAACATACATAATGAATTCATATGACAAATAGTAGAGTCCATATAGTAGTCCATGCTATGTGACGTTAAGTCCGTGGCACCCACCGCTGTACAGGTGCTGGTCAAACTCGTCCAGCAGATTGGACAGGAGCAGCTCATACTCGCGTTCCGACTCCTGAACAGGAGAGCACGTAAATAGAAGCAAATTTGTGCAAGCAATTCCAGACAAGGCACAGCACACAGTCCGGGGAGAGACGGTGAAATCATAGTACAGAAAGGTCATGGCTTGAATAAAAGCAGCAATGGTAGCGGGTGCGTGGTAGAGGATTTCTGATGCGACACAAAATTTCTGCATAAAGATTGCAATTAGTGGCCTCCATCTGCTAGAGATCGCTATCTCTAATACAGCGCTTGGTTGGTAGCAGGACAATAACTTACAAGGTCTCCGTCCAGGCTTAACGCGCTTGCGTTGTCGGACCATCCAAAATCAGAGAATCCGGTAGAATTGCCAGTGCCCGTACGCAAGGCGAAACGCTCGGGGATTCCCATGGGCCCGCTTGCATTGCTGTCTCCGCTGAACACCAATTTCCCGCCCCATCTGCGTGCACGCGGCGTGCTACTGGCGAAAGGTGAACTCTTCCCCGACATCGAGGTCGGTCAGGCATAACTGGACCAAGAACACGGTTTCAGCCTTCACAAAACAACTTTTCGGGTCATGGGGATATCCCCAACTTCGGGGCTGGGATCATTTGGCGCCAGTATTCGCATATTGATAACACTTTATGTTTGCATAACTTCTAACAAGAAATTTACAGCAGGGCACTATTCTCCAATGTCAGCACAGGTAATCCATAATGAATTACAACAACCACCAGGCGTGGCATTCGCTTGCGTTAGAAGTTGGAAGTGCATGTACGAGATATACGCGGATGGAGGCAGCGTGAATGCATGCTGGGATACCGGAATTAAACTGTACCGTGCTTCACATTGTGGTATGTGTAACAACGCTTAACGGACGCTACAGTCACAAGTAACAAACTCGCAATTATTCTTCGGTGCTTTCAGACTGGCCAGTTCATTTTCACACCGGCTGTACTTTACGTACAGGATAACGCACGTCCAATCCCCATCTGCTCAGCAATTTGTAACCCCTAATTGACGTCGCTATCCATGGCTCTTTCTTACTATAATGTGTCCACCGCCATGAATATGTCACATTAGGTCAAACCATAAACAATGCGATCACGTTGTCATTGTTGTCATTTTAGATGGCACTCCACAGTCGAGTCAAGATTGTCCACAGTCGAGTTAAGAGTCGAGACCCATGATAGGTAAGTCTGCAGCAAAAGCTACCCGCTACATGCGCCTGGACTAGAAATTTTATACTGGGTTGTCCCCAGTTTACAAATTAACCAATTTTACCCCGACTCCCGGAGGCAGTGTTTTTTTTAGTGGCGATACACCGCCAAATGTGGCGGTGTGGCACTTTTTTTGGCAAAATGTGGCGTTGCCACCCACTTTGACAGGGCTCCCAAGAAGCCACAATTTGGCCGTGCTGTTCTACTTCGTAGTTTCGTTTCGCCACAGGGTGGCCGTGCCTGAAGTTTACTCTAGTACAGGTTACGCCACAATTGGCGGTGTCAGCCGGTCTTCCGGTCGGCGTTCCGCCACAAGCCTCCCTAGTACTAGACTACTACTATGAGTACTACTATGACTGACTGACTGCATAGTGCATGTACAGTACGTAGAGCCCGGCCGGCGGCCAAGTGCCAAGTGGCAAGTGGCCCGCTGCCCGAGACCAGAGCACGGAGAGTGCACTGTGCAGACTGCAGCTTGTGTGCATTTCATTAACTGCATTTTCACGACAGCTGGCTCATATAACAGCTGGCGAGTGGCGGCCTGGCGCCTCAGTATTAAGTCACTCGCCAGCCATACTGCATTGACTAATGTGTTTCGACTTTCGGCACTAGTAATCGTTGTTGTTAATTTACCAAGTAGGAAAAATCCATGGCAGACGCTGGGCCGTTTAGGCCACCTGGGCCGCCGCAGGTAGTGAGGGGAGGAGAGAGAAGAAATAGTGTGTTTTATGGCACCGGGCTTGGCCGGAAGCCTTTGGCCCTCCCAGCCGGAATGCGATGCAAACCAATCTTTCCAGGTCCGAATGGAGCCTCCATTGTCGTTGGGAAAACCAAGGCGACGGTAGAGATCGCTCCCGAGGAGGCGAAAAGGCTTAGGTCGAAGGAGACGCGGGCTGCTGCTCGGCGGGTAGAGAGTGAGGGGGCGCCCGAACATCCCGAGGTGATAGGGGCAGACGCGAACTACATCAAGGTCAGCATTAAGGTCATGGACGGGGAAGTGGGGTCCGATGTGCCTTCGAATGGATGTGATGCGCCCCTCATTTCCTTGGTGCTGCTTTCCATTTTCGTAGCGCCACCTGCCAAGAGGGATTGGAAGGGCGCGGATGCCAATAGGAAGTGGAAACCCGAATGGGGGCTGCGTTTCCCATGGTTGCGCTATGACGAAGAGAAGGACGAAGCATACTGCGGCCCTTGCCGTGATGCCAAGGTCACCATCGGGCTGGGTAGGGGGACCAAGGTTTTCAAGATCGACACTTTCAAGACACACGTTGTGGCTGACTCTCACGTGGCCGCCATTGCGAAGGAGAAGAGCGAGTGCCTGCGGGTGTATTCAGGGGAGGAGAGGAGCACGCAGAGCCGGCAGAGGCAGACGGTCATGGGCGAGTTTGCCCCCCCCCTGGTCAGCTGAGCAAGTCCGACCGACTTAAGCTCAAGCAGTTCAAGGCGATGGCGTACACCCTGGCGAAGGGTAAGCCTATGACTGATTATGAGTCGCTGCCAACGCTCCTTTGCGAATACGAGGAGATGAGGGACGCGCTCCCCTCCCACCATTGGACTGACGGCTCAGGTTGGGAGATGGCGGAGGCGTTGGATGCCGTGTTGCTTGCTGACCTTAAGGCAAGGGTCGCCGCGGCTAGGTATGTCGCGGTCACCGTCGATGAGTCCAAGGCCAATGATAACGTAGAATTCATGTCGGTGGAGGTGGCTTTTGTGGAGGATGGAATAAAGCAGCAGGAGTTTGTCACGCTAAAAAAGGTAACTGCGGTGGACGCCCTCTCCCTGCACAACGAGCTGTGCATAGTAATGCGAGGCATGCTCGGAATCACGGACGATCAGCTCGTGGTGAAGCTGGTTGGCTTCGGGTCAGATGGGGCATCGGTGATGATGGGGCAGCGGAAGGGTGTCGGGAAGAAGCTCTTGATGAGCAATGCACCCTTCCTCGTGCCCATGCACTGCGCGCCGCACAAGCTCAGCCTGATAGCGAACGAGCTCAAGGGGAACTCCTTGTTTGCGCGGGTGGAGTCAATCCTCAAGTCAGCACACAACTGGGTGGCGCACTCAGCCATGAAGTCAGAGCAACTGAAGATGTGGCAGGGGATGCTGGGCACGGGTGGCCGGAAGCTGCAGCGCGTGTCCGACACACGCTGGCTTAGCGTGCAGGGGTGCCTCAACACGTTCCGCATTGAGTATCCTGCGATCGCCATGTGCTTGGCCACCTACCAACACAAGGAAGTGGAGCAAATGGCAGCAGCACAGGACTTGCTAGCCAACATGCTGGACATTGACACCCAGCTCGGGGTGGTCGTGTTCGCGCGCATGCTGGATGCCATGAATTTCTTGGTCAAGCAGTGCCAGCAGCAGGACCTGCAGCTCGACACCCTTGCCCATGCGATCGAGGACTGCAAGACAACAATCCGTGATGAGTATGTGGAAGGGCCCAAGGTGTTCACTGGGACCCTCTGGAAGGGGTTTATAGACTTGGATGCCGACACGTCACCCTTTCTCACCGACCGCGGCGAGGTTTTCCGCAACTGCCAGGAAATGGAACACCCGGTAACATGTCAAACGGTGCACGAGGCCTCGGGTTCTCGGGCTCGCTACGTTTCAGTGGCAAGTGTCACGGAGGAGGAGTTCAGACTCCGCGTAATTGCTGCGCAGGAGCAGGCTACCGCTGCGGCCAAGGTGGTGCTGGACGACTTCGATATCCGATTCCCACCAAACGGTCTGCTCTCCGCGATGTCCATTTTGCAGCCAGGCTGGTGGACTGAGAAGGAGCGCGACGTGGCCGAGGTGCAGAAACAAGTTCAGGTGCTCAAGCGCAAGTTTGCTGTGGGGGTCACCATGGTGAATGGGAAGAAGGTGGGCCCACTGATTTCCCCGTCCCTCCTGGATGACCAGCTCGACTCCTTTATGCTCATGATGAAGAGCAACAGCCAGGAGTACACGTCCGCAAGGGCGTTGTGGAAGGTTTTGTTGACCAACCCGCTCATGCACGAGTTTGTGGGGGCGTATCTGCAGCTGGCAGAGTTGATGCTGCTCCTCCCTCTTACCAGCGTGGAGAATGAGCGGAGGTTCAGCCACATGAATTTCATTAAGAGCGATATTCGCAACCGCCTTCTCGAGCGCCATCTGAACGTGGCGGTCCGCATCTTTGCATGCAGCTCTTCATACGAAGACATGCCGATCCAGGCGGCATATGCAGTGTGGTCTGCGGAGAAGGGCCGCCGCGCAACCGGCAGTGTTCTTACTTAAATACATAATTGCTTATATGATTCCTTGCTGCTAGCTACTAAGTTTTCTTATTTTCTGTGCTTTCCGCGGAATCTCAAATTTTGGGCAGCTAGCGTTTTCAAGTTTGTTGCCCGGCCTTCTGACGACAACGTAATTGCTTACATTGTCCCCGCCATCGGCATGTAGTCAAGTGTGCAAGCTAGTCATGGCTTCGCTTTTAGAGGGGCGTAATTATTAATGAACTTTAAATAAAATGATGAGGCCACCAATGAGCAATTGCGAATGAGCCATAATCCTTATTATTCGTTCATGACGGAATCACGGAAACTAGGAAGCCAAACATTACTAAGTCGGTCGTGAGAAGTAATACTGCGCCAATACAACAAATTAAGTAAGTTCAAAGCACACAGTGCTTTTTTTTGAATTTATTCTCGCGTGACGTAGTGATTTCATAAATTTAGTACGGCCGCTTACTGAAGCTTATGAGCTGACTAACTTTCAGTTGACTTTTGACTGAGTAACCTCACTTCATAGTAGACTGAAACTAATTAGGTAACTATAATGCATCCTTAGTCTCATTATTTAACGCGTTAGTAAACACTACACCTTCATAGGTTTTTATACTTTTCATTTAAGTAGGAAGACACAAGTGCAATTGAAGTATGATGAGAATGGGGCTGCCCGCCAGCAGGCCGGGCAGCCGGCGGCCCGGCGCCCGGCGCCGATGCCTGAGACGGAGACGCTCGCCCGCCTTGTGTACAGCCAGTACGGCGCCGCGCCGCGCTGACCCCACTGCCGGCAGGGTCATTTGCTGCACCAAAAAGCCAGCCCGCCACACGTGGCCGTGCCAAGCCCAATTTTAATTGGCTTAAAGCCACACATTGGCCGAGTAAACTGAAGTTTTCATAGTTCGAAACGCCACAAGTGGCCTAGCGCCACTAGTAGCGAAAACCTTAAAAAAAACACTGCCCGGAGGGCGCCGCCCGAGATTAAATAAGAGGTACCTTGAAATTAAATAAGAGGCATGCCTCTATCCAGATATATTTTTGGAGGCGAATTTCTATTGGCGTTAAGTTGTAGTATAGTACGACAACGTGTCAGACCGTATAATTCATTCCGACTTCTACATTCAGTTCACCGCTTGGTCAAAAAAGGATTACTTATATCAAGAAAACAATAAAGATCACTTATATACCCTACTTCTCCGTAAAATCTCATCGACCGGGTTTCGAAACAACCCACGAACGCCGTAGATGCAGATCCAACGGAGCAAACAACGTCAAGACCGACGCGGCGCCAAATAGTCGCCACGGTTCCTTTTCTGCGAGCCATTTTACAACGTACGTCGCGCCGCGTCGTGTACCCAAGCCCTTTTCTGAACGTGAGATCCAAAATCCGCTTGCCAGACCGGGAACTCCGTCCAATACCGTCGTGCATTGAATTGAATTGGAACATAAGTCCTTCTTTCCGTCACCCTTGACATGTTTTCGTACAATACTACAAATTAACGCCAATAGAAATTCGCCTCCGAACATATATCTCGATAGAGGTGTGCGTCTTATTTAATTTCAAGGTACCTCTTAATTAATCTCGGCCCCCGCCTTCCGCTAATTTGCTAATTTGCTAAATTTGCTAAAAAAGAGCCAATTTTACCCCGACTAGAAACTGAGTTTTTGCAGAACCTTTTAGATTTACATAGATTTCCATTCGCCATAATAAGTACTTACCCTCGCTCGTAAAATCAGGCGTAACCTAGGCCGAGTTTACGTAACGCCTACGGTACTCGACGACAATGGACGACTGCTAGACGGCGGCTGGATTCCGTATTTTTTGTGTCAAAAGCCGATGTATAGCTTCTTTAGATGGAACACGATTATGCGCGCACCGGCGCACGTCGCATGCCCTTTCTGACTATCTCAAATCTCAGGTCTGGCTATTCATTGGTTGGCTCATTAATTTAGCGAATCTGCATAATTACAGTACTACGCTGCAATATTTTGACCGATGGCTACACAGGCTGTACCCCTGTTGCTGGGCAATCACGGTTTTCCCATGTCCATGATCACCATTTCGCTCGGCCAGCGAGCGCTCCAGACGGGTTGCAGCCTGCATTTCCTCCTTTCGACAAGGCAAAACGTGTCCTGCAGGCAGGATCTCTCTGCGTAGAACCCATCGGGATTTGGGAATTCACAAGCTTTGACCGTCTAGGGAAAACTGGCATTTGCTAAGAGCCAGGAGCAAAGATGGGTAATTGCTTTAGCGCCGGTGAAGGCACAGGCGCGGCAGGCCTGTCAGGGCCTTCCGCTCATCACAACCTGTCCGAGGCAGACGCCGCTGCCAGCTTGTTGGAAGGAGGAGGGTTAAGCGCCCTAATTGAGGTGAGCGTGCGATGCTTCACTACTTCAGGGGCGTAGCGAGGGAATTCTGTCGAGGATGAGCGTAGTAATTATGCTTACTTTAGTAAAAATCAGCCCTTCGCATGGTATACTTTCTTCCGTCAGGTCGGTTTCCCTCCTCGAGAAGCTCTTGATCACATAGAGTGGTCGGGCGGGTGGCACTCTCTAGTTGGCGGGTTGTTATTCCCGTTGCCCGCTGCCGATTTTTCAGAATCCACGGCCCGCAATTTTGAACTGCATCGCCCCCCCACTATCCACGTCGTTGCCACGTTGGCCCGGCCATCCCAGCTGTCCATATCGGCGAAAGGACTTGTCAACCGGGACGTGCTCTCCAAGGTAAGAGGACCACACGTGGGCGCTGCCCAACGACTTTTGTTTTTGGAACCCTGCTGCAATTCGTAGTCTAGGCGGCGTCGGCTATCCAAGGTAGCCTGCCAGCGAGACCTATAGGCAGACGTTATAAGTTCCTTTCCAAAAGCATTTGATTCCGCACAGTGAAGTCTTGGTGAGGAGGGGTGGAAGGTTGTGGCAGTTACATCCATGGGATGGCGCGGCTGGCTCCTCTGTGCTGCTGGCAACAAGGCACTTCTGATGGCCACGGAGGTGTTGCCTGTAGTACTCTCATTTCTCTACCAATCCAGAAGCATTGCTTGCCATGTACGAATATGCTGCTTAGAATATGCATATGATGCTAATTATGAATATGCTGCTAATTATGAATACGCTGCTTATTATGAATATGCTGCTAAGTATGAATATGCTGCTCCATCTGTCCTGAGATGGTGCCTTCTCGCCCATTGTGGGTAGCTACACTTGGGGTCATCATCGCATACCTGCACTTGGGGTCATCATCGCATACCTGCACTTGGGGTCATCATCGCATACCTGCACTTGGGGTCATCATCGCATACCTGCACTTGGGGTCATCATCGCATACCTGCACTTGGGGTCATCATCGCATACCTGCACTTGGGGTCATCATCGCATACCTGCACTTGGGGTCATCATCGCATACCTACACTTGGGGTCATCATCGCATACCTGCACTTGGGGTCATCATCGCATACCTGCACTTGGGGTCATCATCGCATACCTGCACTTGGGGTCATCATCGCATACCTGCAGTTGGGGTCATCATCGCATACCTGCACTTGGGGTCATCATCGCATACCTGCACTTGGGGTTATGTCACTATTATTGGAACACAGGTTGCCGCTACCTCCTTACTGCGGGCCATGCAGGATATTGCAGTTTCGCTGGGGAGGGAGGGTGGGGAGAAGGGAAGCTTATATAGGACTCCATTGCGTTTCCAGGAGGATGTCCATGGATCCATAAGAGCAGGCTTAAGGGTCTATTTTAGGCTGATCTGACTAAGGGTAATATCAGGTGCCACTGGGCCGGGGACATCGATAGAAAAAATAAAATGGCACTGGCCAAGTGGGTGCTGATCATGAGGGGGCCGGGGGGGGGGGCAGGAAGGGGGATGTTAGATGGTTGACTGGTGGTTTGGGGCAAATGCTGTGGGGAAGCGGGGAGGGGAGGGGGTGGTAACTGTTTAGGGAGCAGCTCTTGCAAGCAGGAATTGTCATTGTTGCAACGTCCAGTCTCGCACTTTGACGACGGGTGGTGATGTCATGCAAAGGTACAAAGGCACCCTGGTCAGGGGCGGTTTTGCTTGGCACGCACATACATGATATGTGTGCTTGCCATGGGGCACACGAACGACATGTCCCCATGTACACAAGTGCCATCGACTTGAATGGAAACACAGCAGACTTTGGGCTAACTAGTTTCGGCACAAAATGTGAGAATGATGTGTTGAGCTTGACGGGTGATAACTTGATTACTTGATCCATTCCGAGGCCACCATATTCTTGTTATCATCTTTTTGTTTGGGGGGGGGGACAGCTCAAGAGGGACCGGTGAGTCTGGCTGTATGTTTGGCTGGATGCATCCGTGCATGATGGCCGTTCTCCAGTTTCATGTGGAGTGTAGGGTTTAGGGTCTATATAAACCCTATTAGGGACTAGGGTTTATATCGACCCTATCTTAGGCCGCTATATGGCTACTGGTGATTCACGGGGTTGGCGATAAAGCTGCCGGGCATAGCCATTGTAGAACCTTGTTTGGGATCCTATTGATGGCTCTGCCTATTGGTGGGATCCTATTGATGGCTCTGCCTATCGGTGGGATCCTATTGATGGCTCTGCCTATTGATGGGATCCTATTGATGGCTCAGCCTATCTTCCTATATCTTTCTAGTGGCGTTTGTTGCTGCCTCATGCCCTCTACTGGCGTCTGTTGCTGCCTCATGCCCTCTACTGGCGTCTGTTGCTGCCTCATGCCCTCTACTGGCGTCTATTGCTGCCTCATGCCCTCTGCTGGCGTCTGTTGCTGCCTCATGCCCTCTAGTGGCGTCTATTGCTGCCTCATGCCCTCCAGTGGCGTCTGTTGCTGCCTCATGCCCTCCAGTGGCGTCTATTGCTGCCTCATGCCCTCTGCTGGCATCCGCCTCTAGTGGTTTTCCCCGTCGTACCTGATGGCAAATGTCTTGCCTCACCTTATCTGCTGCATCTGTGGTTGCCTCATTCCATCTACTGGCGTCCGTCTCTGGTGGTTTTCCCCAGTCGGACCCGATGGCGGTGCTGATGGAGCTGAGGAATGGCGCGTGGGTGGAGCTCGGGCGCACCGAGGTGAGGCATGGGGAATAGGACTGTCTACTACTATACCTGTCTACTACTATACCTGCAATACTACAGTATTTGTTCTATGCTTTTAGTAATGGAGGCAGGGCATGTGGGTGGAGCTTTTGGGCCCACCAAGGTGAAGCGGGTGGCAGGATTGTTTATATCCATGATGCAAACCAGAAAGTCGTAGTTATATAGCCTTCTTCATTAAGAATATAGTTATAAAGCCTTCTTCATTAAGAATGTAGTTATGTAGCCTTCTTCATTAAGAATATAGTTAGATAGCCTTCTTCATTAAGAATATAGTTATATAGCCTTCTTCTTAATGCTTCACTCTTTCAGACGGTTGTCAGAAGTGAATCAAGGTGAGGCTAGGAACAAGGCGGTTGACATTCATTCTACTACTACTGCATATACCCCTAAACTCATACCCTAGTTGCACACCTTGACCCTAGTTGAATACCCTAAAATATGCCTTCGAAGCCCTTTTGTATTATGAACAACTGCAGGCCGAGGTGACGTCAGGGTCAGGGTCAAGACCTTTTGTGCACAGCAGTAGACCGAGGATAGAACGCTTTCGCAGCCCACAGAAGCAGGCAGGGATTAACAGATGTTCATCGAGGTGAAGCAAGGAAAGAGACCCTTACAATTTACACACAGTGAACACAGGGTGACCGAGAAAATGCCACAAATTGCTTGCGCACGGTTCACAGAAGCAGACTTAGGGAATTCCACCCCTTTCTCGGTTCCTCCCCTCCCTCGATAAGCCCCATGCAAAGCCTGGGCAAGCCGACAGCTGGACGAGCTCCCTGGATATGCCTGACCTGGTTCTCTACGCGTCGTTGGTGGACAGCCATTGTTGTTCGACGTACTGTTGTTGGACAGCCCATGGTCTACCCGACTGCTTCTATCAAGAAATGCTGTGGGTTACATGGGTGTGGGTGTGCTTCTAGCCATGTTCCTAAGCCTGTTTGTAGGCAGGGGCATGGGTGTGGTGTGGGCTGGTGGGCGGGGGTGTGGCCGAACATGTGTCTGTTTGTGTGTCTATGGGTGTGTGCGCGCCTGATGTGTGTATGTGTGTATGTATCAACATCACCATGTGCGACTGTGCTTCAAACTTCGCTGTGTCCAGGTGACCAAAAGGCCCATGCTTTGAGAGGGTGGGGATAGTCTCCCTTTGTATCTTCCCTTCCCGCCATTTCGCTGCATACGTTGCCTTGTACTTTGTGATGGCTGTTCACCCTCATCGCCGTTGCGGTAACACTGCTCAGAGCTCACTGTTTCTATATCACTATAGAAGCTACTATAGAAGTATCACTATGGGCGTATACTCACTGTTTCTATATCACTATAGAAGCTACTATAGAAGTATCACTATGGGCGTATACTCACTGTTTCTATACCACTATAGAAGCTACTATAGAAGTATCACTATGGGCGTATAGTGTATATGTATGTAGCAGTATATGGAGTATATGTATGTGTATGTACTACGAGCAATATCAAAATACCTCTGTACACTTGTATGGCTGCGTGCCCTCGCTATTGTTGCGATGTCGACGGCCCTCATGGGCCGTGGACGGAGCCCCCATATTCGGATGGCGTCTCCATATTTGGATGGGGTCTCCGTACTTGGAAGGGGTCTCCGTATTGGGACGGCACCACCGTATTTGGATGGGGATCTGGCCACAGGTTGTCTCTAACAAGATAAACCCAACATTTGTCACGCACATGTGTTGATGGGGTGTGGTACAGGTTGTCTCCAACGAGCTAAGCCCAACATTCGTCACGCTCATCCGCATGGACTACAAGTTTGAGACGGTTCAAACCATCCGGTAGGCTGCTGCTACCCCCTAAACCCTCAAATCCCCCTGATTGATCACGTTAGCTCATCCACATGGACTGTGCAGCTTTGTGGCGTTTGGAAGAATCCGTTGCAGATGAGCCGGTATGACGACTTTGGTACGACGATGTAGACAATCAGGTAGCTCAAGCGGTTCTGGGCAGGCGCCCGGCGCAGCGCACTTTTGGTGGTTCCCGTGGCTCTAGGCATCCACCAGGGTGCACGCCAGCTGGCATAGCATGGCCATGCGTGCAACGCAGGCACAGGATGAGAGGTACGAGTGAGATTCAGCCCGTCATTTTTGTTTTTGTAGATGCAGCCTGCTACTTGTATGATGTAGTAGTATATGTTTAGTGGTATGTCGAGCAGTTGCTATGTTTGTGTGTGCGCGTCGGCGAGGTGGGGGGCCCGGCGGGCGCGCGGGCGGGCAGGCGGGCAGGCGGGCGGGGTAGTGGGGGAGCGGCCGAGCCTGTTTGTCTGTCTAGACCAGCCCGTTGGATGTATTGCACCGCGCGCTTGTTCTACGTATGGATATGTGTGGATTAGTGGATTAGCACGTAGGCTGGATACATGAGAGATTTGTTGATTAGTGTGTTGGTTACATGTTGTTGATTTGTGTGTTGGTTACATGAGAGATTTGCTGCTTAGCACGTAGACTGGATACATGAGAGATTCAAACGAGATATCTGCACCATGGGGAAGAGCCAACTGTACATCTATGCGGAATGCACGTCTGCCTGTTTTTGTGACATGGTTCCCTGCAGGGTCGCGATGTATGACGTGGACACGGCGTTTGACTTCAAGAGTCCCAGGGTGGGTGCCTTGACTGCCCTCCTGGGTGGCTTTGCTGGAAGCTGACCGCTCTAGTGCGAGTCTACCCCTTTCTTTCCTCAATTTGCCCCCCCCCCTCGCTTCCCCAATTGAACTCTCTGATGCCCCAAGCCCTCTTTGAGATTTAAGAGTTTGGACGGGTACACCTTGTGTGTGCAAGGCCCGACCTATTAGGCTTTGTTATAGCATGACACAAATGTTAATACTTAGATATGTCCAAAAGCGTGGTCATTTTTCTCCTCGTCGATGGCTGAAGAGATGGTTTTCTTGCGTCGACTGCCATTCTGGTATGGGCATAGCTGCGTTGCTGACGACAGTAAGTTTGGCCTTTCCCTATTTGGCCAGGCTCGTGGGGTCAGCTCTTGGTGATGGTGTGGCAGAATTATTGTGGTCACCTTACTGTGCTGGTGTGGCAGAATTATTGCGGTCTCCTTACTGTGCTGGTGTGGCAGAATTATTGTGGTCACCTCAGTGTGCTGCGTCACTGTATTGCAGTCACAGTGTCGTCATGGCGGCGTGCGCAAGCGCAGGCAGCCAGCTT
>RPFO01000084.1:77500-162500 GCA_009746045.1 Mesostigma viride
TCGCCACTTTTCCTGCCCTGCCCGCCGATCACCATCGCGCCCGGCAACGTGCATGCATGCCGCCTCTTCTCCTGATGACTGTCACGTGTACTGCCTCTTGCCCCGCCCACTTGTCCTCCCCACCAACAGATCGTGATTGCGCCGGGCAAGCAGAAGAGCGTCGCCATCAAGCGGCCCGGCCACGCCCACAACGGCAGCGTCACCATTCGCGTGGAGGAGGTCGCGCGCTCCAATGCGGACGTGATGCTCACGCTGCGGGCTGAGGGCTTGGACAAGAAGGATACTGTCTCGGGCAGCAGCGTACGTGAACGCAAAAGTTGTTCATGTTATGTGGATGGACCCCACTTGCTGTGCCGCCTCTTTGCCGGTACCTTAGGTGCGGGATACCCTTCATCCCTGCAGCTTTCCGAGGTGTTTGCTGCCGCCTTGCACTCTTGCCGGGCCGTGTGCTGCCTCTTTGCATGCGAGAAGAGTCAGGTGGTATTCTGCTCCCTTGCGTGTTTGCTGGACGTTATGCTGCCATCTCGCACCCTTGCTTAATTGTGTCCTGCCCTCTCGCGCTCTTGTTGGGTGTTGATGCTGCCATCTCGCACTCTTGTTAGTTGTTGGAGCTGCTCTGTGGGGATCCAAGTGGATGAACCCGTGCAGAGCTCTGCAGGCTCCTGCATTCCCTGCGGCTGCTCACTAGGGAAGGACCCAGTGGGCTGCTGTAACGTGGCATCTCATCGGTGTGGCTGCTGGCCTCCGTCGCGTCACTTTATGGGACATGCGGCAGTTTTGGCGCCAGCAAACTGCCTGAGGGGTTGCTGTGTATGTGTACGTGGTGTGCATTACGTAATGTGCGTAGTAGGATATACCCCACGGGACCCTGTATAGCGCATCAGGTCATGGCCTGAACTCATGAGCCTATGCTGGTAAAGTCGACTAATGGTTGTTTTTTAGCTGGTGCCCCTGCCTCTCCCCGCAGGACCCCTTCTTGCGCATCAGTCGCGTGCGCGAGGACGGCACGCCCGCGCCGCTATACAAGACAGAGGTGGTCAAGAAGAACCTGAACCCGCGCTGGACGCCCATCCGCGCCACGATGCAGCAGCTCTGCAACGGGGACGTGGTGAGTACTGGCTCCCGAATGAGTGGTCGGTCGAGGAACCAGCACGCAGCAGCTCTGTAACGGTGACGTTGCAAGTACTTGAGGATGGGCTTGCTTCCACGGGCGGTTGGAGTAGGAAGCCCGCCAAAACCCAAAACCCTGAACCTTAAATCCTAAACCCTAAACAAAGTAGGAAACCAGCATGCAGCATCTGTGTAAAATGTGACGTGTCAAATGTGATGTGGTGGGTGCTTGCTTGCTTCCACCCGTCTTTGGGTTTCCTGCACCGTCGACATGGTGGGTGCTTGCTTGCTAGTATGAGTGTGAACCAAGAAACCAGCATGCAGCAGCTCTGTCATGGTCGTTTGGTGGTTTTCTTGCTTGCACGAGTGCTTTGATTAGGAACCAGCGCGGTTTGATTAGCGCTCAGCGCGGTTTGATGAGTACCCAGCATGGTTTGTTTAGGAACCACAACGGTTTGATTGGCAACCAGCACGCATCACCTGTGTTCTCAGGACGCAGTGTCCAAGGCATTCTGTCTTACCGCCGCTGTCCCATCGTGACTAGACGTTTCAAGTGCCTGAATGTTGTATGGTTTCTTTGACAGCCATTTCCCTTGTTGACATGCGTTGCTGTGCTGACACCCACCCTTGCCTGGCACATTGCATCACCATACTGCCCCCTGTCACAGGACCGGCCTCTGCTAGTGGAATGTCTGGATTGGAACCGCTCGGGCCTCCACAGCCACATCGGGTGAGTGCGGTGCATTTGGGCTGCGTTTGGGCACTCGGGGCACGAATGGCGATGCACCAGGCAGGGCAACCACACAAACGCAAGAGGGGCACGAATGGCGATGCACCAGGCAGGGCAACCAGCTAGGGTAGTGTCAGAGCGCAGTAATGGAGGGCAGTAACATAGGGGAAAGACGTAGGCAGTAACAGTATGAGTCGAGGGCAGTAACATAGGGGAAAGACGCAGGCAGTAACAGTATGAGTGGAGGGCAGTAGCATAGGGGAAAGACGTAGTCAGTAACAGTATGAGTGGAGGGCAGTAACATAGGGGAAAGACGTAGGCAGTAACAGGATGAGTGGAGGGCAGTAACATAGGGGAAAGACGCAGGCAGTAACAGTATGAGTGGAGGGCAGTAACATAGGGGAAAGACGTAGGCAGTAACAGTATGAGTGGAGGGCAGTAACATAGGGGAAAGACGTAGGCAGTAGCAGAATGAGTGGGGGGCAGTTACATAGGGGAAATACATAGGGCAGTCACAATGTTACAGGGGGTATCTTGAATTTGGCTCCCCTGGGCGGTAGGCAAGATGATATGAGTGAATGTATGACAGCGCTGGAAAATCTCTTCCATTCAATCTGTGCCTCTGAGCAAGTGCCTATCGAGCATCGCCACTGTGTCCTGGTCACCTAAACTTTCTGTCGCTATCATTTGCCACCGATACTTCCCATTGCTTTCGCATGTTTTCTCAACACTGTTTACCTGTTCTCTCTGAAGTTCATGGTGCAGTCCGAGGTCCCTTCGTGCAACGCGCATGTGTGGGGTTATAGCGATGCCCCGTCCTCAACCACCACCGTATAGTGAGCGTGCACCACCACTGTATAGTGAACGTGCATCATCAGCATGGGTGGCACTCAAACGGGCTGGGGGCTGATTCCTCATCCTCACCTTGCTGTGGGGCTTTTAGGATGCAGTCCCCTTGATGTGCTCCCACACACCGTGCTGGACTAAGATACTGTGCGATCACTTCGCAAGAAGCAGTCAGTGTGTCATGGCATGCATGCATGCATTGCTTGCCTAATAATTTTGAATGTCAAGGCCTGTGTGCACGTGCACTGGTGTGTGTGTGTGTGTGTGTGTGTGTCTGTGTGTGTGTGAGTGTGTCTGTGTGTGTGTGAGTGTGTCTGTGTGTGTGTGTCTGTGTGTGTGTGTGTGTGTGTGTGTGTGTGTGTGTGAATGTGTATGAGTGGACCTGGCTGGCAGTCCTCTCTGTTTTCCCGCGCATCCACTTGGAAGGTAGACAGAATGCTGGTAAATAATGAAGGGAGTGGAGTGCTCTATTTTGAGAAGTTACGCGCGCGGCGCTCCTGCCATATAGCTGATCGTTTGGCCACCTGCTCACCCCTCCTCGATTGTGCGTGTCGACATCCTCATAATTCACAAGTCCTAAGTGGCTCCTCTCTCTGTTCCACGAAACCGTTACTTGCATACTGCTGTGCGCACTTCTTTTGCCCTTCGCCGTTCCCTCTGCCCACCGTTAACGCCAGCACCTGCATCGATTGACAAATTGAGTCATTGGGTTGATCAACCACCTCCACCCGTGGATGCGTTTATTTTTTACTTCCTCCGTCCATGGATGCTACACACATCATAATGATCATTATTCTTATGACAATTACTCCCCCCATCCTCGCTGGCCAGGGCGACCACAGTGTCCCTTCGCGACTTGGAAGGGCTGGCCACCACGGGTGGTGCCAAGTCGCTCACGGTCAAGGGCCCTGACGGCAGGGCCAGGGTGAGCAGCAGGGACTTGTAGGGTTGAGTGTATTATAGTGTATATGGACTATGTGCGCTGTAGACCATAGTGAAGTGACTAGTAGACGTTAGCCAGGGTGAAGCACAGGGAAACTGTGGGCTAAAGGCTATCCTTCCTATGTGTGGCAGTATGCACTGATGGGAATATCTATAAAGCAGTATGCACTGATGGGAATATCTATAAAGTAGTATGCACTGATGGGAATATCTATAAAGTAGTATGCACTGATGTGAATATCTATAAAGTAGTATGCACTGATGTGAATATCTATAAAGCAGTATGCACTGATGGGAATATCTATAAAGTAGTATGCACTGATGTGAATATCTATAAAGCAGTATGCACTGATGGGAATATCTATAAACAAGTATGCACTGATGGGAATATCGGAATGTTCAATGATGCGCATCGGCGTTGTGCCGGTATCGCGATCCTGGAGATGGCGTGCAACGGTCATTAGGACCATCGGGCGTTGACTATGCATATTTGCTGTACGACGAAATGCCATGACTGCTGCTCGCCCTGCGTAGCCTGGCAGGTCTACCAATGGCTTCTTGACCAGGACTCCATAACAGAATCTCAGATACTGCAAAAACTCTTGTACCCTGATAATGACTTTGCTAGTGTGGCAACTCGTGGCTTGTTTGTACAAGGTGGTTGGCCGAAGGATGTTACACCCTTGGTAATGGGTAGTGTTACACTGGCATCCCAGCCCTTTTGATGGCCGTGTTCCCCCCC
This sequence comes from Mesostigma viride, assembly GCA_009746045.1. Taxonomy (NCBI): domain Eukaryota; kingdom Viridiplantae; phylum Streptophyta; class Mesostigmatophyceae; order Mesostigmatales; family Mesostigmataceae; genus Mesostigma; species Mesostigma viride. The sequence goes on from RPFO01000084.1 coordinate 81,871, forward strand.
CAATTTGGCCATGTGTCTTCCATCAGGATAACCCAGGCGGCGCACTAGACCACCGGGTGGTACCAGGGCAACTCCCGCGTCTCAGCCCCTGCCTCCCCACTATCGATATTACAGAGAATAGAATAGTTTGGATAATAGTATCGACAATACTTCGCTTTCCGGACTACCCAGCATCATGGTCCGCCACCTGCCCCTGACCTCCCCCCCACATATCTGCCCCGCTGCTGTCCTTACCCCAGCCCCCCCACCTACACTCAGCCCCAACGGCCCATATCCTTCCTTTTTCTCCCCCGCACCCTGCCCCCTTCTCCATGCCCCTGCCCCTGCCCCTGCAGGTGGCGGGCAAGCTCCTCGCGTCAGAGTGCAAAATCACCCCCCGCCACAGCTTCCTGGACTATGTCTTTGGCGGTTGCGAGATCTCCTTCCTGGTCGCGATTGATTTCACGGGTAGGCGTTGGGGTGAAGTTGCATCAATGCCTCGGTGTATTGGGCTCTGTATGTCATGCTATATCGGTCACTGTATTACAAAGTGCCCAATGTTATTACGCAGAGTATTACAAAGTGTTTGTCACAGTACGTTAGACACAGTAGCACGGGTTGGCTTGCACACTGTATTGCACACTGTATTGCACACTGCATTGCACACTGTATCGCAACTTGCCTTTTTACACTGTATCAGACACTGCGTTGGGCACTACACCATCTGCTTGCGCGCAGAGGCCGCCACAATCCTTGTTTCACAAACAAATGGCTTGCGAAAATGTTTGAGAAATTATGCGTGTTGTCTTGCTTTGACTCACATGATGGCATGGTCCCTGCATGAATTCCCTTCAAGCCTGCATCGCGTCACAAGGCGGCATCGGGGATTAAGGGTACCGCAGTCCGCATTTTTCCTTATTTATATGATTGAGGCCAGCTTTTATGTGATTGAGGCAGAATGATGCCATCTTGTGACCTTTGGTTTGTTTGATGCAGATCTAATAATGTCACAGAAACGGCCCGCGCATGATACTAAAGCAAGGAGATGCGCTGGTGATACTAAAGCAAGGAGATGTGCTGGTGATACTAAAGCAAGGAGATGCGCTGGTGATACTAAAGCAAGGAGATGTGCTGGTGATACTAAAGCAAGGGGATGCGCTGGTGATACTAAAGCAAGGGGATGCGCTGGTGATACTAAAGCAAGGAGATGCGCTGGTGATACTAAAGCAAGGAGATGTGCTGGTGATACTAAAGCAAGGGGATGCGCTGGTGATACTAAAGCAAGGGGATGCGCTGGTGATACTAAAGCAAGGAGATGCGCTGGTGATACTAAAGCAAGGAGATGTGCTGGTGATACTAAAGCAAGGGGATGCGCTGGTGATACTAAAGCAAGGGGATGCGCTGGTGATACTAAAGCAAGGGGATGTGCTGGTGATACTAAAGCAAGGAGATGCGCTGGTGATACTAAAGCAAGGGGATGCGCTGGTGATACTAAAGCAAGGAGATGCGCTGGTGATACTAAAGCAAGGAGATGCGCTGGTGATACTAAAGCAAGGAGATGCGCTGGTGATACTAAAGCAAGGAGATGCGCTGGTGACACTAAAGCAAGGAGATGCGCTGGTGATACTAAAGCAAGGAGATGTGCTGGTGATACTAAAGCAAGGGGATGCGCTGGTGATACTAAAGCAAGGGGATGCGCTGGTGATACTAAAGCAAGGAGATGCGCTGGTGATACTAAAGCAAGGAGATGTGCTGGTGATACTAAAGCAAGGGGATGCGCTGGTGATACTAAAGCAAGGGGATGCGCTGGTGATACTAAAGCAAGGGGATGCGCTGGTGATACTAAAGCAAGGGGATGCGCTGGTGACACTAAAGCAAGGGGATGCGCTGGTGACACTAAAGCAAGGGGATGCGCTGGTGATACTAAAGCAAGGGGATGCGCTGGTGATACTAAAGCAAGGAGATGCGCTGGTGATACTAAAGCAAGGAGATGTGCTGGTGATACTAAAGCAAGGAGATGCGCTGGTGATACTAAAGCAAGGGGATGCGCTGGTGATACTAAAGCAAGGGGATGCGCTGGTGACACTAAAGCAAGGAGATGTGCTGGTGATACTAAAGCAAGGAGATGCGCTGGTGATACTAAAGCAAGGAGATGCGCTGGTGATACTAAAGCAAGGAGATGCGCTGGTGATACTAAAGCAAGGAGATGCGCTGGTGACACTAAAGCAAGGAGATGCGCTGGTGATACTAAAGCAAGGAGATGTGCTGGTGATACTAAAGCAAGGGGATGCGCTGGTGATACTAAAGCAAGGAGATGCGCTGGTGATACTAAAGCAAGGGGATGCGCTGGTGATACTAAAGCAAGGGGATGCGCTGGTGATACTAAAGCAAGGAGATGCGCTGGTGATACTAAAGCAAGGGGATGTGCTGGTGATACTAAAGCAAGGAGATGTGCTGGTGATACTAAAGCAAGGAGATGTGCTGGTGATACTAAAGCAAGGAGATGCGCTGGTGATACTAAAGCAAGGGGATGCGCTGGTGACACTAAAGCAAGGAGATGCGCTGGTGATACTAAAGCAAGGAGATGCGCTGGTGATACTAAAGCAAGGAGATGCGCTGGTGACACTAAAGCAAGGAGATGTGCTGGTGATACTAAAGCAAGGAGATGCGCTGGTGACACTAAAGCAAGGGGATGCGCTGGTGATACTAAAGCAAGGAGATGCGCTGGTGATACTAAAGCAAGGAGATGCGCTGGTGATACTAAAGCAAGGAGATGTGCTGGTGACACTAAAGCAAGGGGATGTGCTGGTGATACTAAAGCAAGGAGATGTGCTGGTGATACTAAAGCAAGGAGATGTGCTGGTGATACTAAAGCAAGGAGATGCGCTGGTGATACTAAAGCAAGGGGATGTGCTGGTGATACTAAAGCAAGGGGATGTGCTGGTGATACTAAAGCAAGGAGATGTGCTGGTGATACTAAAGCAAGGGGATGCGCTGGTGATACTAAAGCAAGGAGATGCGCTGGTGATACTAAAGCAAGGAGATGCGCTGGTGACACTAAAGCAAGGGGATGCGCTGGTGATACTAAAGCAAGGAGATGTGCTGGTGATACTAAAGCAAGGGGATGTGCTGGTGACCGATGCCCTAATCGCGTATTTGCGTCGTCGACCGGTATTCCCTGGCCTCTTGCTGCATTTTTATCACCCTCCCTTTTTCTTCGTCCCACCTCCCCCGCGCATATTTTCGTGGAAACACAGCCTCCAACGGGGTACCCAACCAGCCGACGTCTTTGCACCACATCAGCAATCGGCCCAACATTTACCAGCAGGTGATGACTCGCTGCTTACGCGTTTCTGGTGGCTGGTGGGGGCTCTCCTCCCTGTGGTGTTAAATGCCTTTACAGCCTGGGGACATACCCCCAGAGATTGGCCTTTATCATAGTCCTGGATATACTCGTAGTGCATTATATTAGTATTATTTGAGTTATATTTACTAGTAGTGCATTATATTAGGATTATCAAAGTTATATATACTAGTAGTGCATTATATTAGCATTATCAAAGTAACATCGATGGAGATGGTTTGGGGCTGAGGTTAAGGGTTCAGGATTAGGGCTTAGGGTTTACGATTTAGAGTCTTAATTATAGGTTCAAGGTTTGACACAGGGTGGGTGGGAGGCCTAGCCATGGCTGGTCCGTGGGAGCTCTGGGTCAGGAAGGCTACTTGTGAGACGCGGTCAATAACAAGCTCTAGTATAGGCAACAGCAGTAAGTACATGTTCTAGTAGCATATGCAACAACAGCAATAACAAATTTACAATACTGCCTACCTTCCATGTGTATATACCAAGGTAGATGGACCTGTGCTGGGTTGTTTCTACTCTATCAGGTTCCACTCTATCACATTTCAACTGGGCTCCACCACTGACGGTATTTGGGAGATAGCAGCTGCATGCCTGGATGCCGTCCTTTTACTTCCTGGCAAACTGCTGCACGGCTACTGCCACTTTCGCTGCTGCTGTCGTGCCACTGTGTTGCTGCTCACGTGCCCTTGTGCTCCTGCTCTCGTGCCAACATGAGCCACTGATCCTGCCCCCCTTCCCCTCGTACACAACGACTCGTTGGTCTCATCTCACCGCCGTCTGGGATCTGCAGTCTTGTGCCACACCCGCATGCATCCCTTCATCCCCACCCACACGCACTGAAAAATCTCCCCCGCACCACCTAATTTGACTTGGCAACCTGATCATGCCCCTTACCACCGCTGCCACCACCACCCCGCGCACAGGCTCACAAGGACGCACACACACACACACACAAACCAACACCACTCAAACATCCTGGCCCCCCACCTTCACCCAGCCATCCACACACCAAACAACCAATCATCCAACGTACCCACCCACATTCGTTCATCTCTCTCTCTGTCTGTCTCTCAATCTCTATCTCTCTCTCTCTCCCTCCCTCTCCCTCTCTCCCGCCCTCTCCCTTACTCTCTCTCCCCCCCCCCTCCCCCTTTCTCTCCCTAAACCTCTCCCCCACCCACCCCTTCTTTCTGTCCCTCTCTCTCTCTTCCCCCTCCCTGTCCTTGTGCAGGCCATCCAAAGCGTGGGTGAGGTGATCCAGTTCTACGACTCCGACAAACGGTTCCCCGCCTGGGGCTTTGGCGCGTCCTTTGACCGCAACCCCGTGTCGCACTGCTTCAGCCTGAACGGGGACCCAGCCAATCCTGAGGTAATCCACAAGGCCCGCTCATTTTATCAAGGGGACCAGCATTTGTTACCCCCAAACCCAGCCAATCCGGAGGTAATCCACAAGGCCCGCTCATTTTATCAAGGCGACCAGCATTCGTTACCCCCAAACCCAGCCAATCCGGAGGTAATCCACAAGGCCCGCTCATTTTATCAAGGGGACCAGCATTCGTTACCCCCAAACCCAGCCAATCCGGAGGTAATCCACAAGGCCCGCTCATTTTATCGAGGGGACCAGCATTCGTTACCCCCAAACCCAGCCAATCCTGAGGTAATCCACAAGGCCCGCTCATTTTATCGAGGGGACCAGCATTCGTTACCCCCAAACCCAGCCAATCCTGAGGTAATCCACAATGCCCGCTCATTTTATCGAGGGGACCAGCATTCGTTACCCCCAAACCCAGCCAATCCGGAGGTAATCCACAAGGCCCGCTCATTTTATCGAGGGGACCAGCATTCGTTACCCCCAAACCCAGCCAATCCTGAGGTAATCCACAAGGCCCGCTCATTTTATCAAGGGGTCCAGCATTTGTTACCCCCAAACCCAGCTAATCCGGAGGTAATCCACAAGGCCCGCTCATTTTATCGAGGGGACCAGCATTCGTTACCCCCAAACCCAGCCAATCCTGAGGTAATCCACAAGGCCTGCTCATTTTATCGAGGGGACCAGCATTCGTTACCCCCAAACCCAGCCAATCCTGAGGTAATCCACAAGGCCTGCTCATTTTATCAAGGGGACCAGCATTCGTTACCCCCAAACCCAGCCAATCTGGAGGTAATCCACAAGGCCCGCTCATTTTATCAAGGGGACCAGCATTCGTTACCCCCAAACCCAGCCAATCCGGAGGTAATCCACAAGGCCCGCTCATTTTATCGAGGGGACCAGCATTCGTTACCCCCAAACCCAGCCAATCTCGAGGGCTTTCATGAATCTCTGCCTGTCTGGGCATGTGGTTGCTTAGTTACTTACTGGACGACGCGACCAAGACTGGATACCCCCAAACCCAGCCAATCCGTGGTACTTACTCATTCATGAACGACATGCCTCCGTTGGGAGCCTGGGCATGGAGCACCATTAGGTGCCCGGCACACAATGTGGGGTTGGTGCCGAGCCATGTCAAGTGTCTCCACAGACAGACCTTAATTCTTTCAAGAAACAGGTGAAACTGCTATGAAATTCTTCCATGAAACACGTGCCTCGGTTGCGAAGGCATGCTCCACGACCAGGGGCTTCAGGCCCTGCGCGCATCGTGGGCTGCCTGAGGTGCGGCCGTCAAACTGCCACAACCCTTTTCTCATTCAGAGTGCAAATGACCCTCCAGCAATCCACCACTAGGTGCTCCTCTATCCTCGTTAGGATCGCGAAGGACCCCTTCTGAGGGTGCCAGCCTTGTGGGGTGATCCTGAAATTTGCCCAACCAAAGGGCAAATGAAAATCCATTTTCCGGGTGTGATGTATTTTGTCACCATCCCTGCGATGTGGGCGTGCAGAATTTGCTTTTTCTACCATACGGTACGGTCCAGTTTGGTTGTTTCTCTTGCACTTTCTTCTGCCACCGGCGGTAGCCCCACCTTTCCTGCAATGGCTTGTCTCATCATGTTCCTTTTATGATGGGCTTGTCATTTCCTTCTTGGGGGGGAGGGGAGAGGTCAGGCGGGGGGGGGGGGGGGGGGGATTTCTGGCCTTGCTTGACACGGAAGAAGCATCCATAGCTGCGGCAGCTAATGCTGTCAGCCGGCTCAAAAGCGCATGCTTCCGACAGGGCGGGGGACATGCCCCCCTAATTTGGCACTCGGCGCACCTTGTTTTGCCATCCAGCGCCGTCCGTCACCAGCCAAAGTGAAAAAACGTTGAGTGCACACGTTGACCAAAATGGGTCCGCCGCCCCGAACCTGATTGCACTCTGGTTGTGTGACACGTGGCACTAAAAGCTAGGGGAGGTAATAATCGGGACACTGGATAGTTACAAGTCAGGGCTTGTCACTGACGCCACCTAGATCACTCCCACTTGCGCCACGTGGCATTATAAATCATGTTCTGTATAATTACCGTTGTTGGTGGTGTTGGTGATTCCCACACTGGACATGGCCAGACGTACACTTACCGTTGTACGTATAGGCGCAGTAATAGGTCCACCAGCAGAAGTACCTCACTTTGGGATATAAGGCAGATTGCTGGACCAATAGCTATGTATCCCTAGTCTCACGGTGAGCGCGCACCTTTCCTGGAAACCTGGCGCCGGGTGTGTTTGTCGAACGCACTCCGGTTCTATTTTCCTGGCGCCGATGTCAGAAATCCAACAGCGCTCTCGGTTGCAATAATTCAGGCGCCAGGGCTATTTTGGAGCTCACTCCACGTCTGAGGGAGCCGCGCCGCACCTTATTTGGAGTGGGAACTTAAGCCCGGACGCCCCCCCCCCTCTTCCAACGCATGTTTGGGTCGCGTTGTTTCCTTTTGCAGGTGGTGGGCGTGCAAGGGATATTGGACGCGTACGTCCAGGCGCTGTCGGTGATGAACCTGTCAGGGCCCACACTGTTCGCCCCCGTCATCAACTACGCCACCCAGATTGCGTCGAAGAACATCTCGCAGCAGGACCAGCACTACTTCTGCCTGCTCATTGTGACGGTGGGTGCTATTCGGAGCGCTGGGTGTTGATAGGAAAGGTGCGTGCTGTTAAATGACAGGTACTGAGTTGTAAGGGTGCTGACAGTAAGAATAAATGCTGATAGGAACGGTATGCTGTGCAGAATACCGCCATTACTATCAGCATCCACCCATTGCTGATAGGAACGGTAAGCTGTGCGTAACATCTCCCACCAGGACCAGCACTACTTCTGCCTACTCATCATGACGGTGGACGCTACTCAGCTGAAAGTAACGGTGCGCCTCACAACAGATATGCAACGAGACCAGCGTCACTTTTGCCGGCTCATGGTGACAACCAACCAACCAACCAACCAACCAACCAACCAACCAACCAACCAACCAACCAACCAACCAACCAACCAACCAACCAACCAACCAACCAACCAACCAACCAACCAACCAACCAACCAACCAACCAACCAACCAACCAACCAACCAACCAACCAACCAACCACACAACTGCACAAACATACACACTGGCTGGCTGGCTGGCTGGCTGGCTGGCTGGCTGGCTGGCTGGCTGGCTGGCTGGCTGGCTGGCTGGCTGGCTGGCTGGCTGGCTGGCTGGCTGGCTGGCTGGCTGGCTGGCTGGCTGGCTGGCTGGCTGGCTGGCTGGCTGGCTGGCTGGCTGGCTGGCTGGCTGGCTGGCTGGCTGGCTGGCTGGCTGGCTGGCTGGCTGGCTGGCTGGCTGGCTGGCTGGCTGGCTGGCTGGCTGCCTGGCTGGCTGGCTGCCTACCTACCTAACTGACTGAATGACTGACCAATAAACTAACTAGCTAAAAAGAAGTTAGACCAGCCAACCGAAGATGAATGTACTTCTTGGGAGGCCAGCCACAAGTGGTGCTGGCGGTGGTGGCAATGCTGACGATGATGGTATGAGAGTGACGGTGACGGTCATGCTAACTTCATGCCCGAATTCCCTTCTGACCATGGCGATGATGTTGATGATGACGATTGTGGCGATTTTGGTGACGTCATCGGCAATGACATTGCTCACCGCTGATCAGGACGGCGTTATCATGGACATGGACAACACCAAGGCGGCGCTGCTTGAGGCCGCCAACCTGCCGCTTTCTGTCATCATCATCGGGGTGGGCGACGCCGACTTCACGTTGATGCGGGTACGCCTTCTTTTCTATCTCTTCACCGCATTTACTAGTAGTGAAGCAAACAGCACATGCAAAGTGAATAGCACATGGGCGATGCTCACTTCACGATGACGAGGTTAGGTTTTTTTCTTCAACAGCGAAACATCAAGTGAAGATTGCAGGTGGGTGCGCCAACTTTTCTGCTCAGGTGGTGCGTTTCTGGAGGTTGCTTCTATACGCGTAGTATATGTACGCTACTAGTGTAATTGCCTCTATTATTACTATCACTCATAACTCACGAGGCGCACATTTACTAGAACATCAACGTGGAAGCGACCGAGTGCAGTCGCTTGGTTTGAGACTTCTCTGGACAGCCTTCGGTGTATGGTTTTCAGGTTCAAGTGCAGGTTCGTGACCCAAAATATGCTGCCACGCTCTTCCAGTCATAGCGTCCTTATGCCCACAGAGCACCAAGCCTTAGGTGAGGGTCCTATGCCAGGCCCCCCTACATAATATAGAATAACATGCAAAGCGGGCCTTTGAGCACCCAAACGATGATTTTGCCTTGTAAATGGGATGTGTGGGGGTCCATCCCACCCACTGATGGGGGGTATGTACCCCTTTCAGTGACCGGTATCACACAAAAAGGGACAAAAGACACTACTTAGGGGCATATCCCCTAGGACTATGGGGGCAAAGTTCCTCATGTTTCAATATATTTCCATATACTATCGTATAAACTGAGGTTGCCTGCCTGATTGGAGCCCCGAAATGTTGAGTATTATTGAAGTTATGAAATTTCCCCTAAAAACAGTGCCTTTTGAGGCTGCAAAAACTAAATGCAATCAATAACACATATTTAGAGCCTGGGGATATAAAATCAAATATTACACACATGGGCAAGTAATGCCACAAAGTTTAAGCTCATTCTGAATGCAAACGTGGGAGGAGTACTTAGCGTTTGGCAGTTGGCCACCTGTGCAGACGCTAAGGAAGGCAAGAGTATTGTGAGTATTAAGGCACACTAACACTTCCTATGCCATCCACGAGGCTCCAGACCATGCCCATTCCGGCCACAACGTACAAGGAGGTGGCTGGGCACCTCATGTGCCCTTGCCTTACCTCAGCATGGGCAACCTTACGCGTGTGTGCACAGCAATGAGGCAGGTAGCTCTACATGGCTAGCCAACATTTAAAAAAAAAGCATATCGCAAGTTTATGGTGTGAGCATCATACGAAACCCTCAGCGCTGTTGATAGCGAAGACACCCTAGAAAGCCATATCCACTGATTGCCCAACCGAGGGGAAAAACAAAAAGTCCACAGAGAAAGCATACTTATCATAAATGCTGCGTGCCGTGGCTTCTTACCATGGTTGCCTTGTCTTGCTAGCATATGATAGGGCTCTCCCATAATTCAGTGGGAGAGAGGCCAAGAAACCAATGATAATCCCTATCTACATGAAGTATCACCCATGCAGTATGCCCCTCAAAACACCCGCTATCTCCTTTCTTTCCAGCGCAATTGTTTGCTAAAAAACAACCTCAAGCTTGTGAGCTCCAAGCACAATGAAGCCGCTGATAGGAAAGGCTGCGTCAATGTTCACAAAAAACTGAGTGCTGTTTGCAAACTCCTTCCTACAAACCACTCAACAAATCCCTGACAACTTGCAGACATGCCACGGCTCACGCTTTGACAAGTCCCAGCCACGCAACGTAGATGAAAGCGCTAAAAGGTGCCAGGAATCTGGCGATGCGCAGCACGGAATGGCATGCTACCTGGCGCTAACTGCACGGAAAGAAGCCGAAAACTTGCGTTGATAGCCCTTAAAGGAAGCGAAACATTTTTTAAGTGACGCTGAGCACACGATGGTACCATTACCGGCATTGTCCTTCACCCAGCAGCGCAAGAAAGACCAACCTTCCATGGAAAGATGAGAAGCGCATCCGGCGAGCCTGGAATGTGTCGTACCGATGATGATGGAAATCTTGCCAAAACCCAGCTTTCTTATTTAAGCTTGAGTAATAACCATGTAAACGCATCCTTGACGCTGATCGAAGCCCATCAAATCTGACAATCACTGCCGCCAGCGCGCATTCTAATTCATTCCTGGCGACGAAAATTTCAAGTTGGACCCCCGTGGCGATGGTCATCAATAATATCCTCGACATGGCAAAACGCACAAAGTCCGCTATGACATAACATCATAAACTCATTGTCTTTAATCTTCGCGCATTTTCTCTGCATTCCACACGCTATCTTTGCCTAGTTAGCCTGAAAGCATGTCGCCATGGCCAGCTCCGCTAGGGGTGCGCGCACCGTGCACCACTTTTTCACGGTACGGACGGGTACCGCGAATTTGTTCGGCGCCCCGAAAATTCGCGCCGGGACCATCACCTTAAACCCGGTCGGCAAGCTAGATCCCTGACAGGAGAGTCTACGTGATACGGCTACCCATGACAAGCAGGCTCCACGAAAATGTGCCGGCTTATGTTGGGCTGGCTGGCCAGTCTAGCGGGCGGGCAGGCAGGCGGGCACAAAAACCGTCATAAATAACACGGCATGGCATTGATGGAAATCTTTCTGCAGGCCATTCTCATGCTACCAACCTTTTTCCCTCACCTCCCCCCCCCCCTTGTTGCCTCTGTCACAGGGTACTGGGCGGGCTTTAGGCAAGCTCAGCATAAGAACTTTTTTGTTTTGCTCCCACCGCCAATGGTTTTGCTCTTTCGCTCTCAACCCTTCGTTTGCCCTCACTCATGCCACTGACCTTTTCACCCTTTCGTACTCAACCCTTTGATGGCCTCTTTCGGATCTCAGGAACTTGATGCGGACAAGACCAAGCTCTCCCTGAATGGTGTGACGGCCAGCAGAGATTGCGTGCAGTTCGTGGCGTTCAAGGACTACGCTGCCCAAGGTAGCTGCTGGCCAGTTCATTCTTTCCAGGTTGTAAGCGGGGGTATAACAAATCATGCTGCCTGTGGTGACTACCAGCTCGACTATGACCACAAGAGTTGTGGTGATACTAAGTACTATCGCATGCTGCTCGTGGCGCGTGAAGAAGGATAGGTACGCTATCACCCTCGAGCGCTGCCCTTGCAATGCCTGACTCCTGGCGCCATGCCCTGTCCTTTTCCTTGTTCCCTTTAAATTTGTGTTCCCCCCTCCGCCTCTGATTCTTGTGGATTCTGCCGCAACAGCCCCTGGCATGGGGGTGAGGGAGCTGGCGAAGGATGTGCTGGCGGAGCTTCCTGGACAGCTGGTAGAGGCTATGCGGTTACGGGGAATCCACCCAAACCCTCCAAGGGCGCCGGACCACTCAGCGACAGCCCCGCTGCCGCCTGTGGGTGCGACAGTTCCCAATCCGATGTTTTCAGGAAGGACGTAGGGACAGTGGCAGGTGGTCTTGGTTCCTCTGAAGGTGGGAGAGGTTGGTGGGCATCATAACAGCAAAATTGGTGGGCATCACTTCCCACGTACCATGCTAGAATACTGCTAGAAAACTCTGCTGGAGGCTTGGAAGTCGCAGACGGTACGCAATGCCCCACCACAGATGGTTCAAATAATGCAAAGCTCATATCACAGATGATAGTACTAGCACGAGTTTCTGTGTACATGATAATGCCTTGAGCTGCATCGTTGCTTTGGAATGCTGGCATGAATGGAGGTAGACTCCGGTTGCATTCCACTCTGAGATGTTGTTTGCTGCGTATTAGTAAATTCTTAGCCAGCTGGAGCACATCCATACAGCCCTCTGGTGGTGCTATTGGTGGCAAGGGAAGTTGAAAATCAAGATGGGGGTGGGAAGGCGTCACTTAGGCATGCGCTTGTCAACAGTGATTGGTTCATTGACTATGGTTTTCAGTATCACTTACTCTTCCCATTGAGACTACATGACACTTGCTCCACATCGTCATTTGGCATGCCCTAGGCTGCGCACGTCGGCAGGGCCGCCCTCCGTGGACCTTTCGCGATAGGCTAGGCATGGACATGTACTACCCTCGACGGGGCGGGCTCACGCCCGGGGAACCCCCTGGTTTGTCTGTAATATGGAGGCAAGTGTCGTTTACATCCCCACCCTTGCAGGAAGTAGCCCAGAATGTATTAAAAGCCATGTGCCCCTTCTCCGGGATATGTGCTACATATACTCCCAACGGAGATATGTTCCTAATTAATTAATTGAGGCAGATGACGCGTCACGATAGGTGGCAGACAGTAATGAAGGACACCACCACCCAGTCGGCCGGTGGGGCCTCCGTGTGCGACCAAGTTTGGAATGCATAGCGATTCGGGCCGTGGTGCCCGCAACCCTGTAACTATATAGGAACTAGTAAGTAGGTAAGTAAGCAAGTGAACATGCCATGAAGGCATGCCACGGAGTACCCGATGAGGTACTTTTCTACGCGGATACTTCACCCAGGAAGGCAAGTGGCGCGACTCATGCATGACTCGCCCGGCGCCCGCCCCGGTTCACCAGCCTGCATCGGCTCCCTGCCATCATCCAGGCCATGCAGGCAAGCCCTGCGTGACAACCGCGACCCCGCCCGCTACGCCTCCCTTAAGGCGGAATACTACTCGGCCATCCGGCAGGCGACCGCCAAACGGGAGGACCTCCACATCCATGAGTACTTTGCCCACCTCAACGACCAACACGGCAAGTATGCATGCTTGGGTTCGCCTGCGCCGCGCGCAACGACCCACCGGTGGCGCACAACCAGCGCGCCGGACGCTGCCGCGTTCGCCGCAACAGCAGCTGGACCGTTGGTACTCCTCCCAGTCGCGGCTGCTTGGTGCCCCCCAGCCCCCACCGCCGGTGGGCCCGTTGGCCGCCGTTCACGGAGATCGAGTTACGCACCGCCGCCCACGGCAACTCCACTTCTACGCTGCCGTTGGTCCCTACCAGCTCCCCGCACGGGTGGTCAAACTGGCGGCGCTCACGCAGTGCAGTTTCTGCTCCGGCTTCTGCAACCGGCTGATACCCCGCCTATCCCTTCGAATGGCAACACAGCTTCCGGCCGGTGATCTATGCTCTACAATTAACTGAAACATTTGAAGGTTTCCTGACGACCCCGCCAACTACCAAGAAGGAGTCTGCATCCAGAGCGCCGCGCAGCGTACGCCAATACGCCGTATAATACGGTAAATACGCCGTATTATACAATACGGCGAGGTTTGGCGTACTAACGTACTAGAAATACGCCGTATTGCGTTCTCAACGCAAATACGGCGCATAATACGTATTTTTCGCGTATTATACGGCGGCCGGCTCCGGAATTTGGCGCCAGAGCTAGTTTTGGCGTTGCTGACCTAGGCAGGTACGCAGCCTGAACCGTACTTGGGGAGTACGGGCCTACGGTTGGTCCCGCTTGTCATCTCTGCCAGTTGACGGCGTGGGTAAACGATGGCAAAACGAGACCGACTTGCATAAATATGATAGTTGACCTCCGCGGCCATGGAGGTGCAGAAATCTGACTGGTATGGGAGCATGGCTTGACATTTTGAACTGCAATTTTGCAGGCATGATCCATAGGTCCTAAACAGCGTATATCATTGGCAGGCAACGCCTGGGTGTGCGCAGATATGTCTCGACCCTATGCTCGGTGCAGCAACCTCGTTTGATCAGCGACCAGGTCGGTCGCCGTGCATGTGCTAACTGTTACTAGGCGGGAAATAAGTCGATACGTTTGTACGCGGATAGATGTGTAAAATATATTGCTGACATGTTTTATTGGCGACGACGGCCAGGAAAGCGGCTCGCAGCTACATCGATGAGGTGGGCATCCGGCTAGCTCCAGCAAGGAAGGTAATTAATCTGCGGTTTTGATCTGGTATGTGCTATCCTGTTCACGTTTTATTGCATACTGTATCAAGGTTTTGGGTCGAATCGTATACCTATCAATAAGTTCATGGTTGTAATAAGGAATTAGTTCAATTAGCAATCTATATACCATGCAGTGGATGAGTATCACACTTCATGACCTTTATGTAAACAACAAACTGTCGACACCCCCTAGGGCTCCCCCAGAATAGATTCTAGCCAGCTGTCTAGAAGAGGGCAATCGACATAGCTTTTACATTATAGCATGACTTGCCATGTATTTCTCGAGCATAGTATACTGATCTAGCCCCAACGGCTTAGAGTAGCCCCAACGGTTTAGAGTGGCATGAACGCAATCACATTAGCCCAGCCATGGCTCAGCGTGGCCATTTGCTTATGCCTTAGCAGACGCCCGTTGAGCCCACTTCACCTTTCTTGTACAGCATCAGCTATGCTTCAGCCTACCTCTGGTATCGTTAATAATGGTTGTCCCACAGTGATGCGCCCCGGCCCCGTGATGTGGATAGAGCGCTCGATGTGGCCTGCCCACCGACTGGTGGGCGGTGGCAGTGAGAGAAGCTAGGGCGCCCTCCCTCCCTCTCATTGTGTACAGGGGTTGAAGGTTCCTCTACTTTGTATTGGCACCCACGTGACGCAGTCACGTGATAATTAACTACTAATTAATTAATTAATTACACTTCATACAATTGATGAGACAACCAAGTGAGTGTCAAACGGCTACCGGCGACCTCTACGTGCATTGTATTGTTTTTCATCAAGATTGAGACATTAGCTAGAGTTTTTGAGAGGCACGCCCATGGGATAAACACCTTAGAATATTTTATCCTAATTGAAAATCCACTTTTCCGGTCAAAAAACCACTTTTTTTTTTTGGCGTATAATACGCGTATAATACGGCAATACGCAATACGCCGAGGTTTTGCCGTATTGCCGTATTGCCGTACTGGCTCACACTGAATGGCGCTGACGGCGCTGGGGACCAACCGGCGGATCTCCGCCCAGGCCTGAGCAACAGAGCCAAGGAAGGCGGCGGGGGCGAGGCGGGCGGCGCGGGTGAGCCCACACCCGCCCATGCGGCAGGGGAGGGTGGCCAAGCGCATGGAGTGAGCTGGCAGGCTAGGGCCGGGGAGGAGCACCTGCAAGGCGGCCTGAATGCGCTCGTCATGGCCTTCCGCGGCAAGCCGCACCAAGTGGGGGGGAGCGCCACGGAGCCAGTGAACCACCCGCGGGTGGGCGCAAAACCACAGGAGGAGCCCTTTGGTCTGGGGGTCCTTGAGGCGCGCCCAAGTCTCGAGGACATGGGTGCGCTGTTCCACGGTGGCCCGGAGCTCCTCTTCGACGTAGTCAGGGTCACCCACAGGGACGCCCAGGCACGAGAAACCACGCGCCCGCGCCAATGCCCCCGGGATAGCCGCGGGGAAGCCAGAGCAGTCCCCCTGGGGCGAAAAGACTGCACACTTGGGGAGGGTGAGCCGAAGGTTGATGGCCGCCATGGCCACTTCAAGGGCAGCCAGGGCGGCAACCACAGCGTCGGCCGGGCCAAGGGCATGGATATCGTCCATATAGGCGAGGAGCACGACATCCGGGTGCGCAGCGTGGACACCTTGGAGAGCCTTGTGCAGCGGGGCAGACAGGTAAAAGGGGCCGAGGGGGTCACCTTGCTGGGTTCCCGTGCGGGAAGCGATGTCGGCGAACGTCCCATCCTCCATGAGGAAGGAGAGTTGAGTGGGTTCGCCGTAGCAGGCTGCTGTCCACGCAAGAAGGTCAGGGAACGCCTCGCCGACGTACATATATTAATTAATTAATTAATTAAACTCGTGCTCCCGTTGGGGAGTCACGGAGCACCGAAGTGCTTTTAATCCCTGTGTGTGCACTACAGGAGAAAGGGCAGAGACCCCCAGTCTCCTTCATGCCAAAGGCATGCCACAGCTGCAATCGGGCGCGGCTAGCGAAAAGGACAGGCTAACGATCCGGCAAACTGTGGGTGCAATAAGACCCATGTGAGCATATCATAGCAAGGAGCGTGGGCAAGTAATCTGAACATAGCCAGGGCGTAGCATGGCTGTACTAGGACTAGGCTAAGGCTATGGCTGGTTGTGTACCGTGCGTTGGCGGCACGTGACTAGGTGTGTTGGCACAGCTAGGCATGGCTGCCTTAGCGGCAGTGACGCCAATGGTTACAAGCTAGGGCTATTGCTATTCTAGCCCGCTGGGGGCGTCCACATCTTGTGGTTGATCATCAGGTCCCCGCCCCTCCAGTACACCTTGGGCTTCTGGGGGTCCTGCTTATGGCGGAGGTATTCCGGCCACAGGTCGCGTCGCTGCTGTTGCTGAGCGGGGGTGAGGTCGTCATCCAGCGTCCAGGTGAGGTCGTGCAACCGCTTGCGACGAGAGAGGAACCGCTGCTTATCCTCAGGGGAGGGGAAGGTGAGTAGGACTGGTGGGGGGGCCGCCTTGTCCCGTGAGTGGGGAAGGCGGTGGCACCCACGCAGTTCTACCTCACCTACCAGGCCCATGAGGGTAAGAAGCTGGTTCTTGAGCTCGTCAGCAAGAGAGGTTGACGTCTCACCTGGCTTCTGGGGGAAGCGACGTAGCACCACTCGGCACTCGCGGCGAGCGCGATCGGTGACCTCCCGTTGCTGGGCCTGGCGGTGGTCCTCCAGCTCCTGGAGCTTTGTGGCGATGGCGTCGGTGGTGGAGGCGGTCGCTGACCGCAGCAGGTCCGCGTAGGAGAGCGGCGGGAGGTCGCCAGCATCCTGCCGGGGTGGCTGGGATGCAATGGTGGCCGTCTGCTCCGCTATCTTGGGGACCTGTGTGGCCAGGGCCTCGGTGTGGGCGGTGATGGCCTCAAGCTTCTTCAGGAGCACGCCACACTTGCCCTCCACCTGGTTAAGGCGAGAGACAAGTGCAGCATGCGACGTACATATATACTCCCAACGTGACGCAGTCACGTGTCTATTCATTCATTAATTAATAATTAATACTCCCAACGGAGTTATGTTCAATTAATATACCTATATATTTTCACTGCCTACCCCCTTTTCACCTTGCACTTTTTCATGGCATGGAGTGAGCTGGGCACTGACGAGGCTTTTTTAGACCCTGTTGGATAGGAGATCCCGGCCGGGTACCATCGGGCACTCACATCTCGAATACAACAAAATTGAACTCCTGATCGACCAATACTCCAACATCGCCTGTGCCTCACCATTAATTCATTTATAATGTATATGACACGTGACTGCCTGCGAACATTATGCCTCACAATTAATTAATTAATTAATTATTTAACACCTAACAGCCTTACTGTACGTGGTGATCGAGCATAAGTCCTCAGTAGTCAGTCGAGTGGGATGGGATGCCGGGATGGGATGGATGGAGCTAGCAATCTAAGATCGACCAAGGTACGGGGTTGTGGAAACCACGCCAAAATCGACGGCCCGAATCACTGTGAATGCCAAACTTGGTCACACACGGAGCCCCCACTGGCTTGGGGGTGGTCTCCTTCATTATACTATACCTGCCACCTATCCTTGCAAACCATCTGCCTCCAGTTTACAGACATGCCAGGGGGCGGCTGCCCTGGCGTGAGCCCGCCATTGCAACGTGGGTACTGACACATATCTATGCGCCTAGTCTATCCCGGAAAGTCCACGGGTGGCGCCCCGGGCACTGCCATGTGAGAATTACAAAACGCCCATGTTGGGCGGGCTTGGGGCCTGCTGAGCTATCCATCGTGTCTACGTCTGATCTACAGGTGCGTCACCGGCGAGGTGCATGCCCGGCTAGGCCCAGGCGGCCTGCCGGTGCCTCATAATATGGGAAGCATATATGGTGAATCAGCATACAAATCCTCATGGCTCAAGTGTGCAGGCTAAATGGAATATTGACCGCACTACGTAGCATCTTGGTGACCGGGCCGTCGAGTTGCTGCTCCAGATCCTGCGTCAGCGTCCACGTCGATCTCTGCTCCATAGGTCAGGATCGTCAGGATGACGACCTAATTGAAGAAGAGGTCGCGTTTGACAGTTCGGGGCAAGGCAGGGTTGCTCCACCAGCCACGGTGCTCGTGTAGCTGTGCCCAGGCCATACCAATCCGGGTGGTCATGTCGTCCTGGCAGTCATCGGGGAGCCAGCTGCCGAGCAGCTTGAAGCTAGCGACTGGAAGCGGGGAAGGAAACTGGGGTGTCAGTCTAACAGGCGCCGAGCTCAGGGGGGCCGGGGCAGCCAGCCGGCTGAGGGCCATGCTGATTGGGGCTGATTTCAAGCTAGCTAGACCAACAGCCCGGGCCTCGAGAGCCAGGCAGTCCAGGCCTAAGTTGGGCAGACTCCGGCTTGTCAATGAGCGTGATGCCGTCGGCATAAATTAGCTCAGCGAGTAAATTCTGCTTGTTAGTCGGCCCCCCTTCCCCGGGCTCATTCTGAATCTCAAGGCCAGGGGCACGGCACTAGCAATGCTAGCAAAGCGGGCACGTGCTAGCTTGGCGCACAATGCATTATCCACTACAATAATGAACAGGTAGTACTGTGACAGGACGCAGCCCTGCCTGACGCCTGTCTGCAGTGGACATGGCAGGGTATCGCCGTGTTGAGTGCGCACCGAGGTACGTGGTCGACCCCTCGTACAGCAAGCGGATGACAGCAATCAGGGGGGCACCTGGCCGGAAGTCACGCGAGCTCGAGCGAGCACGGCCCAAAGAGCGTCCCAGAGAACAGAGTCGAATGCCTTGATAAAGTCGACTGAAGATAAGATGGCGCAAAACTCACCTGGCAGCAGGAGCGCGATTTCTTCGAAGAGACGGTGCGCGACGAAGATGGCCATGACAGTGTTGCGACCAGGCTGGAACCCCAGTTGGCTTTCCCCCAGGTGACGGGCGAGAGCAGAACGAAGGCGGTTGAGGATCATGCGCATCAACAACTTGAGCGCGGCGCCAGCGTGAACAAAGGGCTCATGGGGAGGGCGCGCAGGAATGCGGACCCCACGCTCCCCTCAAGGGAAACGGAGTGAAGCCAAGCCTTCCCCTGATCGTTCAAGCTCGCATGCAGACCCATCCAGTCGGCACAGTGTAGTATACCCGCGTAGGTCTAATTTCAGTGTTGTTTTTCATGAACGCAGGCAGGGAAGACACTAGGACTGACGACAGTGGACACGCCGGGCGTGCCCCGGGGCAGGCGACGGTGGACGGCCTGAGCGGGGCGGACGAGGTCGCAAGGCTGCTGGATCCCGAGGTAAGAATCCTGCACAGCCTGCACAAAGGGGAAGGGGGATGGGGTGACCAAGTCGGGAATGGCGACTTCCGGCCCTTTACGCCATCGCTCTCCGCCACCAGCTCTTTGCCCCGCACCCTCTCATCACGGCGGGTGCGTCCTGCGGCAGCTGCGGGCTTGCTCTGGATACTACTGGGACGCACTACATCGCGTGCATGGGTGGCCAGCAGAACCAGAACTGGTTCCTCTATCTCCATACCGCTCTCCTCCGGGTGGTGTGTGCCATGGTTCGGTCGGTCTTTCCCCACTCCACCATCAAGTGCGAGGACGCGGATGGGGCCGCCCTTTACTCACCCAACCACCGCCCCGACATTACCGTGCTTGACTACGACGGGCAGGGTTGCCACCTGCTCATCGATGTCTCCGTGGCTCGGCCGCTTTCCGGTCGCCACATCCTCCGGGCGGCTGTGGATGCCGGCGCTGCTGCCGCTGTGGCTGAGCGCGACAAGTTTGCCTCCTACGGCAATGTGGGGCCCCACCGGGTCATCCCCTTTGTCCTTGAGGAGTTCGGGGCCATGGGCCCCAAGACAGCGGAGTTTTTCCACGAGTGCTGCCAGCGCCGTGAAGACCGCCTCGACCTCGAGGGTCAGACCGCCCCGTGGTCGGCCCGCACGTGGTCCTCGTATTGGCGGCAGCGCCTGTCACTCGCCCTCACTCGCACCGTGGCTGATGTGTTATTCCGCCGGACCCGGGCCGACTTTGGACATCGCGACCCATGCGGTCTAGATCCCTTCCAGGCCTGCATGGTGGGCCGGCAGCGCTGTTGCTGCGTGTAGTTTTGTGATGTATAGTTAGTTGTACCTTGTGCCGCTGGCGTGATCCTTGGATGTCTGTGTCAGATTACTATTAATTTCTTCAGGGTTATTCTCCCAGTTATCGGGTTTTTCCTTATGTTGCATGCCTGTCTTACCTCCGTAATCTATCATTCTCAATGAATATATGTACGTAACACATATCCCTGAGAAGGGCCATCCATGAAAGGTCGATCAACAATCCATGAAAGTATGCGCCAGCACATGCAATATTCTAGAGTGCGCAACGTCGTAAAGACATAATTCAGCGCAGCCGCTTCTTTACTTCCTGGATTATTCAATGAGGGCTACCAATAATTTACATGCTTAGATCGACTGCATGCGTAACGTGAGCCTAAGTCCTCCTACGTTGCACGAGTCAGTGGCCGGACGCAAATGGGATGGGGATGAATGGATATCTATAGCCATCTAATATCTAGTTACAGTAGGCTATCGATACTGTCGTCCAATATACTGAACTCAGACGCCGCAAGCGGCTCAAGAGGCTCCCCTACACTCTCCGGACAATATTGACTTGACCGGCTGGCGCAGCAACAACCGCGACCTGCATGTAGGAGCTATGGCCGACCTACCTCCAGCTCCTGCAGACAGGGGCAGGGAAGAAGCCGGTATACTGGAGGGGGGGCGGTCATCTACGTCGGCCACAAGCCCTGGCAGGCGACCCCCGAGCTGCCCCAGGACATTCAGCAAACCCAGCATAGGGGACTATAGCAGTATAGTGTATAATAGTAAGGCTTAGCCAACGTGACCATGTCCATGTATGCCTATGAGACGTGGACCCTCACAGCCACGGGCATATGATTTTCATTACTGGCATTCTGGGCAACATCCTGCAGGTGGGGGGGTGTAAACAGCCACCTACTCTGGGTGCACTAGGTACACCTGCACCATGCACCATGACGTATCAGACCTACTAAAAAGGCCTGGCATGGCCGGGTGGAAGATGATTATATGGCTAGGCAATAGCTATATATAGGGCATGGCATCTCAGCAGAGAGTAACTCTCTGCATGGGCGAAGCAAGGCTAACTTACCCTTACTACCTTAACAAAAAAGCTAGCTATGACATCATCTGGTGTGGATCTCATCATAAGCATACATGTGCTGACAGCATGGCCACGTCTGCTAAGCCTTAGTAGTACTATTCTACACTACTGCTATATATAGCCCCCTAGCCTAGGCTGGGGTGGCTGGGGGTGCTGGGGTGGTAGGGGTCACCTCACACGGGGTGTGGCAAGGTTGTGTCCTGTCCCCATAACTGTTCATTATTGTCGTAGATCATGCACGTCATGCGCCGGGCAGGTGCGCGCTTTACTGCTCTTAATAAGGGGTTCGAGCCCGGCTTGGACATCCTTAACGAGCGCGAACACGGCGGCGGTGCCGCCACTGGTTACTGCGGGCCGCTGTCCGACCTGATTTATGCGGTTGATACCACCCTCATCGGCCGCCCCGAGCACTGTCATTCAGACCTGGCTGGACTGCCTCTGGGCTTGGATCGAGGCACCGGCGGTGGGGTTGGAGATTAGTGTCAAAACTGAGGCGATGGTACAGTAATTGGGGCTACTGTACCACTTCAGCCCGCCGCAGCCCCGGCAGTGTTACTGACTGATGGCCGGGACCGGGAGGTCCCGTTCAGTTAAAAAAATATATTCTATTAACCCATAGTCCGAAAAGTGTATGTGATCGCATACACTTTGACTTAACGTAATCAAGTAACGTGCGTGTTCAGTTGCAACTTGCCCGTTGAAACTCTACGGCGGAGCCAATTTTCGGAAGAACCTCACCCTTATGCTTGCAAATTCGGGACAAATTCGGTGGATGGATGGATGGATGTATGTATGTATGGATGGATTGACGGATTTTCATCCCCTATTCCTATGTTTTCTCACGTGTACGGCCTTATAAGCTTCGCCAATTCTGGCGAACCTAACGGTTCTTCCGAAAATTGGCTCCGCCTGATAAACCACGTAATTCCCGGAGCGCCGCGCCACCCGTGACGGAGGGAAGTTGTCCGGTGGGTCTGGGAACACTTAGGGACGAAGGTGATGCATACTAGGTTCGGGGGGGTTATTCGCCATAGCTTGGTAATTACAACGTGCATTGAGAAAGTATCACGTGACTTTGGCGGGAAATTTTCACTCGCGCGCGCGCGTAACGAGATATGGCTGCCAACGTGCCGTTATCATGGAAATTTGCGTCTCGCGGCTAGAAACGGTTTAGAATGTTGCTCAGAATGATGATGCGTGATTTTCGTAGGTCAGGCATGGCCAGATTTTTAGGATTGGGAAAATACAGATAGGAAAATACTGCCTTCTTGGTCGTCAGTGCCAGACAAGTCATCTCCTATCATATGTCGATATTCTCCTTATGGCCGGGCAGTCTGCGCCAGCCCGAGCATCCAGGTTTACTACGGGATGTCCCCTGCAGCATTTGCTGCGAATGCGAACGCATTTATAGGTCATCTTTGAACGAAACATCAACCTGGTAATCATAAAGGATGCATGCATGATGCGGCTATGGCGGCCTATGCCCGTAGAGCCACGGTATCTGTGAGTTATGGTGGTCCCGGCCAGCGGACCCCGGGCAGGACATGAACGAGCTGGGTACGACAACGTATTTGCGTGTTGTTTGTTGCGGAATTCGTCTCCCATGCATTATATATGACGATTTTATCTTTGCATACTTCAGCAAGCTTTCATGCCTGTTGTAGAGAGTGGTTTCAGCCCTGAAAGTGCCCAGTTTATGGCATTTCTTTGGAGTATGGCATTCCGTTAGTGCAGGTAGGCAACGTGTTTGTATTCCAGCACTTTTGGCAGCATTTTATAGCTTTTTATAATGCATTATTGTGTTGCATGTCATGGATAGCTGTTTACACGCGCGTAACCCACACACATATATGAGCACGTTATATAGAGGTAATGGGTTATCCGGGTGGTCTGACCCAAGGAAACCCCCATTGGACTATCCAACTAAGTTGTCCAATGTTGGTATTGAGGTTCCCTACCCTCCCTGGGAAAAAAGAGGGGGGTTAACTTTTCCTTGGGGAAAAAAGATCGTCTTTTGGCCAACTTTGACTAGAGCCATCATCCAAATGCTTTGATAAAGCCATGGTATTATTGCATATTCTGAAAGCCCTTGAAGTGTAGATACTCCTAGCATCTTGGTTGGGGGTATTTGGAGTTGTGGCCTGTGAGTTATGATTTTTTTCATTTTCAGGGGTATGAAAGTGCCAAAAATGGGTCAGCGGACTATGGGTTAAATTATATTATAACATGACTCCGTTGGGAGCGATCATGTAGCACCCATCCTTGCTGGGTGGATACTGGAATCATGGAGGTGCAGGCAAAGCCGCGGAACCGAACTATAAGCTACAAACTCTAAGCTATCTTATTTAGTCTACTGAAAACCCTAACTACTCTACTCAGCAAAGCGCCCCTTCCGCTTGGGGGGAGGGGGCTTGCCCACAGCAGGGGCTGGCGTGTGAGCCTGGACAATGTTCTGCCACCTAGCTCTTAATTCTTGTTCTGCACAGCAGTCCAAGCAAGAGAGAGGGAGTGAATGCAGTGTTCAAACTGAGCTGGGACCGGCCACTATATATAGTAGTAGATCGGCCAGCAACATCTGTGTGTAGTTCATGGCAGGTTTACCCAGCTTTCTAGGAATATCCTTGGGGCCAGGCCAGGTCAGGATGTGCCGCCCTGGTTGGCCAACAAGGCCCGCTGGGCCGGGCCGGCCAGACCAATTGGGCGGTACATATCTACCTGACTGGTACGGGCAAGATGGAACAAATGCTATCCTATACGCTGCCTAATCTCGTCCGAAATGCGAGGCATACCCTGCATGATACAAAGACTCTAATGACTTACTGTATGTGTGGAAAACCCTCAGTGATGATTCATACGCCGTATTATACGCCGTATTTAGCGTATTATGCGCGATACGCAAGCGGCGCGTACGAAAATGGGGTACTTTCATACGCAACGCGTATTTTTGCGCATTTTTGCGTATTTTCGCGTATTTTTGGCATATTTTTGGCTTACGAGGTGGGTGCATTTGCTTGCCTAGACTGCGGCGCGCCGACCTGTAGTAGGAACAAATAATTGCGTGATGAGCTAGCTAGTGTATAGTGCACTAAAGCTAACAGCGCGTTCATTGTGACTTGTGAAGGCGGGAAGGTGAAGGCGGGAAGGCTGAAGATTCATCATCAAGAGGGTGATAAGCAACAGTATATTTGGAAATAAACGTACACCTATTTATCTGGATCAAGAAGGTGATAAGGTGTGCCAGCAACGTCGTGGTCGTCTGGCACCTAGATCGTAGCATATCGACATCCAGGCATGGCTGACACGTGAGTCAATGGAACACGATGATGATGTGCGGCCCGATGAATTAAGAAGAGGCCACATCCGAAACTGTCTGGACATACATTAGCAAAGAGCGCATCCTCAAGAATCGGCAGCAGACAAATAACTACTACATGGATGATGGAGTACTCCGTTACAGGCTGCTGGTCGAGCAGGCGGAGAAGGAAAGCAATACCAGGAAGAGGAAGGCGACTAGTGACGCCAAGAAGCAGGCTGATGTGCGGGCGGCACTTAAAGACAGGCTTGCAGACGTTGTAGAAACCGACGCCTCTAACTGGGTGTCCCCTCATGCCAGCAACACCTCGGGGCGCGCTGCTGGGGCGGCTGGGCCAAGCGGATCATCAAAGGGCCAATCCACCGACGGTAATTTGCCCGCACCTTATGGGCTCAGCAAAGAGCAGCTGGACGAGGAGCTGTGCGAGGCATTCATTTGCGCCTTTCAATGCCATCGACGCCCTTCAATGTCATCGACACCTCGGGGCAATGTATAGTGCATGCATATCTTGAGTTCTACAAATTTATTATCCTTTCCAGTGAGTTGTGCATTGATACTGGTATTGATACTTAGTTGCATGTTGTCTCGATTTTGAAGAGAAACTATCAAGTTAGACCGTTAGAAACTAAGCTTGTATTTAGGTAGTGGTGGCAATGCCAAAGGTCATGCTATATATGTCATGTATAGGCAAAAGGTATGGAAAAACACCAGCAGACTATGCTTGGTTGCTCAGAGTGTTGAAAACCCCTCAAAATCATGCCAAAAAAGGGGTTTTCAACGGTTAGCGTACGATCAGCGTATAATACATTATACACCGCGTATTATACATTATACACCTGGGGCCGCGTACGACGCGTATCGCGTATGAATCATCACTGAAAACCCTACATTCAGGACCTGTCGCATCCTGTAAACCGTGCCGTCCAGCTTGGCAGCCAGTGTGTCCGTGAGCCTGTCCATGCCTCGGCGCCATAATATACGTAAGCACCGTGAGGACGAGGACCTTGAAGAGCATTCACTTGCGGTGCTCGCCCAGGTCCTTCGAGTGCCAGTAGGTAGTGAGCGAACGAATAATTCTAGCCCTGGCAGGCCAGGCCGATGCGGATGTCCACATCGACGGCGGTGTCGGGGAGCATGCTCCCCAGCAATCGGTGTAAAACTGGCTTTTAGCTTCAAGCTTCAAAACTTCGCGCAGGGCGGGGGCACTGCGAGGGCTGAGATTAAATAAGAGGTACCTTGAAATTAAATAAGAGGCGTGCCTCTATTATATAAAGATATATTTTGGGATGAGAGTTTCTATTTACGCTCATTTGTCAGTATTGTACGACAACATGTGACGGAAAGTACTGAAGTCGCGGTAGGTTCAGACTACGTTTCACGAGGGTGACCCCATTCTATGGGGTCAGCTTGCTTGGGCGTAGGAAAAGGGCTCGGGTACACGACGCGGCGCAACGTTGAAAA
Source organism: Mesostigma viride (assembly GCA_009746045.1). Taxonomy (NCBI): domain Eukaryota; kingdom Viridiplantae; phylum Streptophyta; class Mesostigmatophyceae; order Mesostigmatales; family Mesostigmataceae; genus Mesostigma; species Mesostigma viride. The sequence continues at coordinate 108,072 of RPFO01000084.1, forward strand.
ATGGCTCGCAGAAAAGGAACCTAGGTGACTATTTGGCGCCGCGTCGGTCGTGACGTTGTTTACTCCGTTGGATCTGCATCTACGGCGTTTAACTGTGGGTTTTTTCGAAACCCGGTCGATGATAGAAGTCGGGTATATAAATGACCCTTTTTTGACAAATCCGTGAAAAATTATGTAAAAAAAGGTTGAAGCTTGATTGAAGCTTGAAGGTCATTTCGAGACCATCGGGGTACAACTGGCTCCCCAGAATTTTGAAGCAATCACGGAACAGGACCTCCGTCCCGTCTACTAGCAGCTTAATTGTTAACATTATTAGCAGCGGCAGCCTAGCCGGGGCTGCGGCGGGCACTGAACAGTGGTAGCCCCAATCACCATCGCCTCAGTTGTGACACTAATCGCCAGCCCCACCGCCCGCGCCCGTCTAAGCCTAGACAGTCCTCAGTGCCAGGTCTGAATGTGAAGGATGTCCAAGCCGGGCTCGAACCCCAGTAAAGCGCGCACGTGCCCGGCGCATGACGTGCAATCCACGACAGTAATGAACAGATATGGGGACAGCTATAGACACATGCAACCCGTGCCACACCCCGTGGTGAAGGGGGAATGGTGGGGTGCATGGTGCCTAAGTTCCGCGGACCGTCCGCACTACTGTCTGTGACTTGTGAGCCCTCATACAGCCGGCGAATGGCAGCAATAAACGCTGGTGGTACACTGATCCAGAGCTAGCCGGATGGCCCAAAGAGCCTCCCAGCAGAGGACCGCGTGTCAAAGGCCTTGATATAGTCAACAAAAATGAAGCCAGCGGAAAACCATCAGGGCAAATGTGACGCACCTCCTCCATCCGTCAACCGACGCGCGACAAATATGTACAGCCATGACAGTGTCACGACCACGACGGAAACCCATCTGATGAGACTCACCCAGGTGTGGGTCCACCCTGGCGCGGAGCCTGTGCAGCATCATGCGCATGAAGACCTTCAGCGCCGGCCGCGCTCTGGAGGCAGACTCCCCGGTAGTTACCGGGGTCAGCAGCTCTGGAGCCCTTCTTGTACATCATGACTCGGATGGCCGTCTGCCACTCAGCACGCGCCCGGAGGCTCATCAGAGAGCAGGATCGACACGGTTGCAGAACGCCAGCAGAAGCTCCCGCGCCGCCAGGTCAGGGGTCTTCAGCAGCTCAGCAGAAAGGTGGTCCGGCACCGCCCGCCGCGTCGTACCGCAGGCGAGCAAGGGCCCGCGCCATCCAATTCCTCCAAACTTAGTCGGAAGGGGTGCATGGACGACGTCGTTGGTGCATGGCAATTAAGGCAGCCCTCCTTCAAGGCGGGGACTTGGTAGTCCGCGGCCGAGGAGGGGACCCCCGCGGCCGGCGCAGGCGCAGGCGGCGGGGGGGGTCCGGCAACACCGAGACGGGCGGCCGCCGGTCTCGGGGTGAAGCGGCGCCGGGGGGGGGGGGCGTGAGCCCCACTTCAGACCTCAGTCAAGGAAACATTGTGGGCGCTGGCCAACCAGCGGTCAAGGCTGACCGGCTCTGCGCCGTCCCCCGTGTGCTCACCACCGGGGTGCGCTGCCGCCGGCCGCCGAGCCGGTCGAGAGGTGGTACCACATGTCCTTCAGTGCCGTGCCCTGTTTGCGAGCTTGGCAGGCCTTGGCATCCGCGATGCACTGCCTTGGCCGCCTCGGCGTCCTGAGCATGTGCGTACCTAGGCCTCCACAAGGGCGGCTGTCCTTGAGCACCGGTTTCAGCAGCGTGTCCCGGTTGCGCTTGAGGCGGTGCCGGGCGGCCAAGACCTGCATGGGGGTCCTGGTGGTCGAGCGGACAGGGGCGTCGGCGGGGCATCAGACCCGGGCAGGTGCCGGGCCGCCAGCAACGGGGCGCGGGACGCAAAGCCCGCAACTGAGTGGCAGCGTTGGGAGCACCCTGGGCCAGCGCGTCGACATCCGCCTGGGCGTCCAGGGCCGCCAGGTACGCCTGTCGGCACCTGTTCCGCTAGTGCTCGGCGTCCGTCCAGTCCTCAGGATCCCCACGGACCGGGCGTAGCGCAGTCCAGTCAGGACGGGCCACGTGGGCGCGCGCGGCGCTTGGTGACGTGGAACCGGAGCCGAATGGTCGCACGCACCAAGTTACCGGTGGTCAGAGCACACCGTGGGTGGGTCGAACACTCGGGTATCCTGAACCGAAGTGCACCTGGGCTGCCGTACCACCACGTAGTCCAGACAGGCCTGACGGCCGTTAGGGCCCCGAAAAGTGACCAAGTCCTGTGAGGGACGTTGGAAGTGGCAGTTGACAGCAACCATCCCGCTATCAAGTATATGGCAATGATTCATAGCGATTCGGGCCGGCCGCGGTGCCCACACCCCTGTAACTAGGACCTAGATAGCTTACACCATCCATTCCATCGATCCCATGTTCCCCTCCCACTGAGGACTTATGCTCACGTGACGCAGTCACGTGTCTATGAATTAATTAATTAATTAATCCCGCTATCCAGCAAAAAGGCAGAAAACAAGGAGGTGTTGTCGTTAGCAGCCGTGGCGGCAGGCGCAAAGCGACTGCCAGCAGTGCCCACGGGGAGCGTGGCGTTGGCATCGAGCAGCTTAACCAACAAGTGGCGAGCCGGGTTGGCCCCCTCAAGGCTATGCAAGTCCTCTGTCTTCTGGCGTTCCAAATGCATGGGTAGACCACTATGGGGTGCGTAATGCGTAACCGGCACTCCAACCGTGAGGTGGTGCTTAGACCGCCCCTCATGCAACTGAGGAGAAATGTGCCACCATAAGGCGTGGGGTTAGAATTTACTTCAGCGTGCTGAGGCATGCAGTGAGGCTGGCAGCTGCTAGCGGCGAACACAAAAGGCCAAAACCACCTTGGCCTGGCGTCCCACTGCCAGCATAGTAAAAACGCCAACCGCCTGCCAGGTGATCATTGAGCACCGTGCCAGGACTGCACCGTGCGACAATTAATGCTCCTGCACGCCTAGAATAGACACACGATGCATGTGCGATGCAAAAAGGCAACAAGCTCCTCCACCCGGTAGCTATTAATTAATTAATTAATTAAACTCGTGCTCCCGTTGGGGAGTCACGGAGCACCGAAGTGCTTTTAATCCCTGTGTGTGCACTACAGGAGAAAGGGCAGAGACCCCCAGTCTCCTTCATGCCAAAGGCATGCCACAGCTGCAATCGGGCGCGGCTAGCTAAAAGGACAGGCTAACGATCCGGCAAACTGTGGGTGCAATAAGACCCATGTGAGCATATCATAGCAAGGAGCGTGGGCAAGTAATCTGAACATAGCCAGGGCATAGCATGGCTGTACTAGAACTAGGCTAAGGCTATGGCTGGTTGTGTACCGTGCGTTGGCGGCACGTGACTAGGTGTGTTGGCACAGCTAGGCAAACATAATCTAGGCATGGCTGCCTTAGCGACAGTGACTCCAATGGTTACAAGCTAGGGCTATTGCTATTCTAGCCCGCTGGGGGCGTCCACATCTTGTGGTTGATCATCAGGTCCCCGCCCCTCCAGTACACCTTGGGCTTCTGGGGGTCCTGCTTATGGCGGAGGTATTCCGGCCACAGGTCGCGTCGCTGCTGTTGCTGAGCGGGGGTTAGGTCGTCATCCAGCGTCCCTGGAGGTGAGGTCGTGCAACCGCTTGCGACGAGAGAGGAACCGCTGCTTCATCCTCAGGGGAGAGGAAGGTGAGCAGGACTGGTGGGGTGGCCGCCTTGTCCCGTGAGTGGGGAAGGCGGTGGCACCCACGCAGTTCTACCTCACCTATACCAGGCCCATGAGGGTAAGAAGCTGGTTCTTGATCTCGTCAGCAAGGGAGGTTGACGTCTCACCTGGCTTCTGGGGGAAGCGACGTAGCACCACTCGGCACTCGCGGCGAGCGCGATCGGTGACCTCCCGTTGCTGGGCCTGGCGGTGGTCCTCCAGCTCCTGGAGCTTCGTGGCGATGGCGTCGGTGGTGGAGGCGGTCGCTGACCGCAGCAGGTCCGCGTAGGAGAGCGGGAGGTCACCAGCATCCTGCCGGGGTGGCTGGGAGGCAATGGTGGCCGTCTGCTCCGCTAGCTTTGGGACCTACAGGTGTGGCCAGGGCCTCGGTGTGGGCGGTGATGGCCTCAAGCTTCTTCATGAGCACGCCGCACTTGCCTTCCACCTGGTTAAGGCGAGAGACAAGTGCAATGGTAGCTATGGTCGCTATCTGCTAGCAATGTGAATATGTTAAAAGTTGCGGAGGTCCCGTTCCGTGAGCGCTTCAAACTTGCTGGGGAGCATGCTCCCCGAAACCGCCGTCGATGTGGACATCCGCATCGGCCTGGCCTGGGCCAAGCTTCGTTCGCTCATGCCTACTTGCGCTCGAAGGACCTGGGCGAGCACCGCAAGCGCGTGCTCTTCAAGGTCCTGGTCCTCACGGAGCTCACGTATGGCGCCGCGAGGCATGGACCGGCTCACGGACACGCTGGCCGCCCTGCTGGACGGCACGGTTTACAGGATGCTTCGACAGGTCCTGCATGTAGGGTTTTCCACACATACAGTAGGTCATTAGAGTCTTTGTATCAGGGCATGCCTTGCAATGATTTCGGACGAGTTTAGGCAGCGTAGGATAGCATTCATAGGACATCTTGCGGCGCAGTCAGGTAGACACTGCCCTTGGTCTGCATGGCCGGCCCCCAGCGGCTCGGCCAACCAGGTCGGCATATATCCTGACTAGCTGGCCTGGCCCCAAGGACATTCCTAGAAAGCTGGGTAAACCTGCCATGAGCTACATATACAGCTGTTGCTGGCCGACCTAGTGGTCCCACCTAAGTTTGAACACCACATTAACTCTTCAACCGTCTGGACTGGAACCACCAGAACGGACTGAGTTTGGGTATCTTTGTGCGCCTGAGAGTATCTAGCCTAAAAACATTTTCTGGCCCACCCTTGGAACCAAGCATGCTTTTATGTTGAATAAAGTTGGGGTAATGTGGTTGGTCACATATCCATGCCCCATGCATGCTATAAATAGCACCCCCCCCAGGGGGGTATGGTGCACATGGGGTTGGAGACATATATAATGCATTACAGTATAGACCATTTACACAAATCAGGTGGCCCTGGCCTTTTAAAGGCAGTTTACAGGTAGTTAGGATCACAGGCATGCCATCAATGCATTCACAGCATGAATGTCACAGAACTGCACATGCTAGCTAGCAAACAGCCCAAAATAGCTCAGACCGTTATAACGGTGCAAGCTATTTTGGGACGGTTGCTAGTTCTGCCGTATAGGTTTCCTATATCCCAAAGTGGCACAAAACAACAACTAGATGGCCACAAAAGCAATGCCAACACCATGTCCAGCATATAAGACACAAGCTCATGCTATACAATATGTAGGTGTAAGGCTCATATCAAGGCCTAAAGCGCGCGTACAAAGGGTGGCAAGGAGCTACATCACTAACACACCCAATGAACGACAAAACACCTCTATGTTCTTGGAAACAGTGAATAAAACAATAGGAATAAGTTGGTATAATGCTCCCATGCAAACAGGTTATGGGTATCTCCAGGATTTTCACATGCAATGGATGCAAAACAAGAAGGTGGGCGTTGGCCAGCAAATTAACAAGAAGCCACGCCTAACACTGGTCAGAAAAGAACTTGTCTCGGGGTGCTTGACCAAGGAAAAGCATTGGGTAATCAACGTTACCATATTAGTGACCGATAACAATCGTTACCTCGCTATTTCCGTTGCAGCATCAGCTAACGGTGACCAAACATGGTCCAAAATCTGCTTGACCTGATGGTATTCCCCAACCACATGTGACAAGCCGATACGTAGAGGCAGCAAAACAACAAAAAGACAATCACAACCCCTCGGTAATAACTCTGATATTAGCTTTAAACGATAATACAACTATATACGGCTAATAGAACACGCTTGGAGGCTAGAACGTACCAGGTCGGTATACAGCAGATTACCTTTCTTGCGCGAGCCAGCACGCCAGAGTAATGGACGTAGCCTCGAGCCTTTATTACTGGCTGCCAATGCTAATAAATCTTGTTGGGAACAACGTACTATTTAAATTGATCGATGCGCAGATGTCTGGGAAAATTCGGCCTAGCAACATGCAGCACTCGCACCATCACTGCCTGGCCGCTAACGTCATTTGCTGCGCCGACCAGCACCCCGAGACCCATCTACGCATCTCCGAACCTTCCATGGCTAGGGGTATTCAATTTTAAGGATCTAAGGATCATGCCTACAAAATTTGAGTCCAATATGTCAAGCCATTCTCTCGTACCAGTCAGTTCTTTGCACCGCCATACCCGTGCGCGTCAATATTTTTCCTGCACGTCAGTCCCGTTGGACCATGGTACCCCCCTAACTTTGCTCAAGCATATCTCCTTGGCCAGGTGTCCAAAGTACGGTCTGAAGTGCTCTACGGAAAGCTGACGTCTAGATCTCAGTGTCGATCCCCCCAGGTTTGACCGTTAAATTATTATTGGCGCGGCGCCTGGTAGGCGCACAAACTCAGTCCGTTAGAGTGGTAGGACTTCAACTGGTACCACGAAAACGGCGCGAGAACGGTTTAAGAGTTAATTCACTCGGCCCTCTCTCTTGCTTGGACTGCTATGCAGAACAAGAAGAGGTGGAAGACGATTGTCCAGGCTCACATGCACGCCAGCCCCTGTGGGCAAACCCCCTCCCCCCATGCAGGAGGAAGGGGGGCTTAGCTGAGTAGAGTAGTTAGGTTTTTCTAGATTAGCTTAGAGTTAGCTAATCCTTCATGTCCGCGAGTACTTCGCCCACCTCAAGGACCAGCACGGCAAGTACGCCTGGACACGCCCAACGGCCCGCCGGCGGCGCGCAGCCGGCGCCGCTGACGCTCTCTGGCTCACCGCAGCAGCAGCTCGACCAGTGGTATTCCTCCCAGTCCCGGCTTCTCGGCGCCCCCCCGCCGCCTCCGCCGCTTGGCCCTCTGGCGGCCGCACGCCTGCACTAGGAACTCGGGGGTGATATAAGTGGTAAAAAGTGGTAAAATCTATATCACCCGGTGGTAAAAAGTGGTAAAAAGTGATAAAAAGTGATAAAAAGTGATAAAAAGTGATAAAAAGTGGTAAAAAAGGGGTAAAACTGGTGGTAAAAGGTGGTAAAACAGGGGGTGGTAAAAGCCTTTACCACCTCCATTTTACCACCTGACCGCCATCGTGGTAAAAAATTACCACCAGGTGGTAAAAACGAGGGTGAAAACAGGTGGTAAAAAATTACCACCATGGAGGTGAAAAAATCGGTGGTAAAAATGGTAAAAAATATGGAGGGAAAAAACGCAGATAGATCTCACTAGGAACTCGGCTTTGAGAATGGGTGAGAAAACACGTTTCTCACCTGGGTGAGATGACCCAAAAAAGGTGAGAAAAGGAGAAAACGTGAGAAAAATCTCAAAAAACAGGACGTGAATCAACAGCACTGGTCAAATCAGGGCAATCAAAATCGCTTCATTAAAATGTTTAAATAATAAATGTTTATAGCCGTCAAGAACCTATCGATTCATACTACCCATTCAGAGGCTGTTCTGAAATTGTAACCATTGATCATTTTTAATGAATCATCTATACAACACTGTTATGGCTTTATGACACATCCGTCATTGCCTTTCATCTTATACGATAGCAGCTAGTGGTTAACGAAGCTGGTCGCTTGCTAGGGCATCATGCTGACCGCTCCCATTTCATTCCCGTGGCGCCTGCAAGAATCCAAGCAAGCCGCGACACAAGATGCAAGAGAACAAAAAGATATCAGATCCTTGACATAGACATCACCATTCTACAAGGAAGAGCTCGCCAGCACCTAACGGTCCATGCAGCAAATGTGTAGAATACGATTTAAGACCCAACACTCACTCTTATGGCAAAGCAGCCCATACACATGAATCACACCATGCGCCAGATGTCACACGAGCAAGCCACAACGTTGTCGTCGGATCAGAAAGCAACAAACGTGAAAACGCTAGCGGCCCAAATCTGAGATTCCGCGGAACACAGAAAATAAGAAAGCTCAGAAGCTACCAGCAAGGGATCGAACATAGGACCTTTGGCATGATTTCGCGGCTGTGTGAGTCTCCTGATCCGAAGGCATCTCACTTAAGTAACGTTTCGAAACAGCCAAACTGCGAAAACCCTCTTACCGGAGAGTTTTGCCAATATCAAGGAGACAACCAGCGCAGGTCAGAAATCGGGAGAATCCGGACCATGGTAGCTCGAGCCTGCCGTTATCTTGTCCGCGCTGTCGAGCCGTGCAGGATTATGAATATGAATGGAGATGGAAATGTGTAGCCTTACATGCGAAATAATGGCCGGCTGACGTGAAGAGCGACTAGATGACCTAGACGGTGGGGCCGGACACAGCTTGCTTGTTTGTGTTTCATCGTGGGCAACGAGTCCAACGACTACTTCCTCTGGGTTGCAAACTGCGGCAAATTGAACGCAAACCTCATCATGAAATCTTGACCGTCGAAATGTAACGATCCGACGACTTATGCAGTATGCCGCGTAATTTTTTGCGGGAGAGCCGTTGGGCCGGTTCCCGACGCGGGCGACCAGTGGTTTGCATTAAGTTAACTTACCTGAAGTTTTCCAACAGAAGTTACCCAAGCCGCACGATGGCACTCATCGACGGCCTCAGTCTGCTGACTCGTCGGCCCGATTTTGGCGGCACCCAATTTGACCCCAACGGTACCTACCGACAAAGGGCATACATTACCTTTCACGCGCACCACGACCCCTTCGAGCTCTGCTATGGCGGTGGTGCCGTGGGGACCGCATCAGACTGCGGGCCCTTATCTTCTATGGCGGTGCTGCCGTTGGGCCCGAATCAGACTGCAGGCCCTTTATGCAGGCGGGCCCTTAATGCATGTCACTTATTTATTCTTCTGCATACAAATATGAAGCCAAGAAGTCGTGTCCTCCGGATTTTTGCATTTGCACCGTGTGCAGTTCTTGGACGTTTGGAAACATGCATGGCATATGGCTAATGTAATGACTGACTAGCTAGACCGTTTCAGTGGTTTTTCATTTGCGGGTATTTCCTCGTAAATGGTGGGAAAGCGATCGCAGCAATGGTTCTCACCACTAGACACTCCCGGCCAGTGAAGCCCGATTAACGTCCTCATCAAGCAACCTGTTTCCGGCCCCACTGTATAGGTCATCTTACATTCGCTCTTTGCGTAAGCCAGCCATAATTTCAATGAACAAGGCTACACATTTGCATACTCTTTTCTTGGTTATCGGTGTGCCTTTGTTTGAATGCAGGGGGGATCGCTGTGCCGACACAACGCGTTCAACGTGCTGGGCATCAAATGAGGGATCTGGGCGACCACCAGTGCCCGACTAGTGTCACCACTGCCTTCCGGACCTGAGGGCAAGGCTGCAGCCGGAGCTGCAGACGTATTTTCAGGGCTTAGCGCAGCCGCCAGGCTGCCTGTGTCGAGGAGCGTTTGCTCATCACATATTGCGCAATAGCTTCGGAAAATTATATCAGCGTGTGCGTCTTAGAAAGACGAAGCGATTGTGATATTCACAGCCGAATTCGGTGCCCAAACGAGAAAGTTATGATCTCCGCTGTCAGCCATGGCTACCTCGTGGCTCGCGGCTTTGATGGTACATTGGCTATATTGTATGATAACCCTATAATCCACCTTAGTGGTGCTGAGTTTTTTTTCACATTAATGACTTAACCCTTCAATTGTGTCAACTGGAACCACCAGAACGGACTGAGTATGGGCATCTTAGTAAGTATGAGAGTATCTAGCCAAATAACATTTTCTGGCCCACCCTTGGAACCAAGGATGCTTTTATATCAAATAACTTTGGGGTCATGTCATTGGTCACATATCTATGCCCCACAGCTGCTATAAATAGCACCCCCCCCAAGGGGGTACGGTGCAGATGGGGTTCAAGAGATATATAATGCAATATGGACCATTTCTGAAAATCTGCTGACCCTGGCCCTTTGAGGGGAGTTTAACATAATCACAGGCATGCCATAGATGCATTCACAACATGACATGCCATAGAACTGCACAGGCTAGCTAGCATACAGCCCAAAATAGCTCAGACCGTTATAACGGGTGCAGTTATTTTGGGGTGTTTTGCTAGCACTACCGTGTAGGCATTCAATTCCAACGTGGCACAAAACATCATAGATGGCCACACATGGATTCCCAAACACATTTCCAGCTTAAAAATCACAACAGCATGCTATACAACAAGTATAAAGCTTGTGCCAAGGCCCAAAACCAAGCGTATAACGGGTTCACAAGGAGCTACATTATCAATGCATCCAACACACTATAAAGCAATTCCAATGATTGGCAATGATAGAAAACACAAAAGAACTAACCTGGTTATGCTTCCATGCAAGCAGGCCCTGGCCATTCATGTTTCTTGCATGCACTATGAACGCACAAGCAGAAGGATAACTTGGGCCATCAAACCAAGAAGCAATGCCTAGAGCTGGCCAGAAAACCACTTGTCTCGCTATGTCTGTGCAGGGAAAAGCATCCCGTTATCAAGCCCACCATGTTTAGAGACAATACCAAACGCTACTTCACTGGTTTCGTTGAAGCCTTAGCTAATAGCAATCAAATCTGGTCCAAAATCTGCGTGACATAGTGGTATTCCCCAACCATCACAAGCGAACGCGTACAAGCACTGAAGCAACAAAACGACAAGCAAAAACCATCGATTACATGTCTACAACTAGTTTATAAACGATAGGACGACTTGGTACTGTGATGTATAAACGCTAACATGTTAATACGTACCAGGTAGAAACCGCAGATTACCTGCTGTGCGGGAGCCATCACTCCCACCTCACGGACATAGCCTCGAACCTTTCCTGGCCGTCATCGCTAATAAAACATGTCAAGAATAACGTAACAAGTCTATCCACGCGCAAATATATGGACGTTTGCTGCCGAACAACAGGTAGCATACGCACTGTCACCGCCTGGCCGCTGACAGGATCTACTGCACCGATTAGAACCTAGAGACATACTTGCGCACATCCAGACGCTTCACGGCCAGAGATATAATCTTTATAACACTCAAGGATCATTACTACAAGATTTGAGTTCAAAATTCCAAGCCATGCTCTCGTACCAGTCATTTGCCTGCACCGCCATAGCCGCGGACGTCAATTATTTTCATTCACGTCGGTCCCGTTTGACCATGGTACCCCCCCAACTTTGATTGAGTATATCTCCCTGGCCAGTTGTCCAAAGTACGGTCTGAATAGTGCCAGGCATAGCTTACGTCTAGATCTTTCGATCCCCCCAGGTTTGACCGCTGAATTATTTTTGGCGCGGCGCCTGGTTCTGCCACAAACTCAGTCCGTTAGAGTGGCGCGAGTTCAACTGGCGCCACGAAAACGGACTCAGTACAAATTAAGGGTTAATGAAATAAAGCTCATGATTTTTCTCGTGGTATACTGTTGGGGCAGGCGCAGGCGCAAGAAGTCTCCTACGGTTGACAAACACCATATGTAGCAGGTTCACCTGACAACCATGCCAATATTTTGATGATTGAATGAATAAAGATGCTTTTCTTGTCGTTTTGCGCCTGACATTTTTGTCGGTTTAGCACTTGTGTTTTTACCACTTGTGTGCATGCTCATGTGGTATTTTTTTACCACTTTTTATCACTTCTTTGGTTTTACCACTTTTTATCACTTTTTACCACTTGCACAAGCCTTTTACCACCACTTTACCACTTTTTACCACAAAGTGGTAAAAAGTGGTAAAAAGTGGTAAAATATACCACTTTTTTACCACTTTTTATCACTTTATATCACTTTTTATCACTTTTTATCACTTTTTATCACTTTTTACCACCCTTAGACCTCTTTTACCACCTCGAGGTGGTAAAAAGGTGGTAAAAAGTGATAAAAAGTGGTAAATTTACCACCCCCGAGTTCCTAGTGTGGCAATAGCGCCTGCGGACGTCCCTGCGCCGCGCCCACGCCGCCCGCCGCTGAGCAGGACTACACGTACCCAGCCCTGACGGAAACCCTGGCCGACCCCAACGAGCTCCCGCTGTTCACCGAGCTCGAGCTGCATGAGCACCGCCGCCAAGCAACTCCGCTTCTACGCCGCCGTTGGACCTGACCAGCTCCCAGCCCCGGTGATTAAGCTGACGGCGCTCACGGGGTTCCTGCTTGACGTCTGCAACCGGATCCTGCTTGCCGACGCGCCGCCGATTCCTGATCGAGTGGCAGCACAGCTACCGTATTATGCGGTACAAAAACAAAGGTTCCCCTGACGACCCCGCCAACTACAGAGGAGTCTGCATCCAGAGCGCCGCACTCAAGTTGTTCATGCGCATGATCCTCAACCGCCTTCGTTCTGCTCTCGACTGTCACCTTGGGGAAAGTCAAATGGGCTTCCGTCCTGGGCGCAACACCGTCATGGCCATCTTCGTCGCGCGTCGCCTCTTCGAGGAAATCGCTCTCCTGCATTACCTGGTGAGTTTCCCGCCATCCTGATCTTCGTCGACTTCATCAAGGCTTTTGATTCTGTCCTCTGGGACGCTCTATGGGCTGTACTTGCTCGCGCTCGCGTCCCCACTCCTCTGATTACCGTCATCCGCACGCTGTATGAGGGGTCGACCACTTCGGTGCGCATTCAACACGGCATGCATTACCCCGCCATGCCCACTGCAGACCGGCGTCTGGCAGGGTTGCGTCCTGTCGCCGTACCTGTTTATTATTAATTAATTAATTAATTAATTAAACTCGTGCTCCCGTTGGGGAGTCACGGAGCACCGAAGTGCTTTTAATCCCTGTGTGTGCACTACAGGAGAAAGGGCAGAGACCCCCAGTCTCCTTCATGCCAAAGGCATGCCACAGCTGCAATCGGGCGCGGCTAGCTAAAAGGACAGGCTAACGATCCGGCAAACTGTGGGTGCAATAAGACCCATGTGAGCATATCATAGCAAGGAGCGTGGGCAAGTAATCTGAACATAGCCAGGGCGTAGCATGGCTGTACTAGGACTAGGCTATGGCTGGTTGTGTACCGTGCGTTGGCGGCACGTGACTAGGTGTGTTGGCACAGCTAGGCAACATTCTAGGCATGGCTGCCTTAGCGGCAGTGACGCCAATGGTTACAAGCTAGGGCTATTGCTATTCTAGCCCGCTGGGGCGTCCACATCTTGTGGTTGATCATCAGGTCCCCGCCCCTCCAGTACACCTTGGGCTTCTGGGGGTCCTGCTTATGGCGGAGGTATTCCGGCCACAGGTCGCGTCGCTGCTGTTGCTGAGCGGGGGTGAGGTCGTCATCCAGCGTCCAGGTGAGGTCGTGCAACCGCTTGCGACGAGAGAGGAACCGCTGCTTATCCTCAGGGGAGGAGAAGGTGAGTAGGACTGGTGGGGGAGCCGCCTTGTCCCGTGAGTGGGGAAGGCGGTGGCACCCACGCAGTTCTACCTCACCTACCAGGCCCATGAGGGTAAGAAGCTGGTTCTTGAGCTCGTCAGCAAGAGAGGTTGACGTCTCACCTGGCTTCTGGGGGAAGCGACGTAGCACCACTCGGCACTCGCGGCGAGCGCGATCGGTGACCTCCCGTTGCTGGGCCTGGCGGTGGTCCTCCAGCTCCTGGAGCTTTGTGGCGATGGCGTCGGTGGTGGAGGCGGTCGCTGACCGCAGCAGGTCCGCGTAGGAGAGCGGCGGGAGGTCGCCAGCATCCTGCCGGGGTGGCTGGGATGCAATGGTGGCCGTCTGCTCCGCTATCTTGGGGACCTGTGTGGCCAGGGCCTCGGTGTGGGCGGTGATGGCCTCAAGCTTCTTCAGGAGCACGCCACACTTGCCCTCCACCTGGTTAAGGCGAGAGACAAGTGCCGCATGCGTTTCCGAAGCTTGTGCCGCGGTGTGCAGCGTCGTGAACTGGGGCTGGAGCTTGTGGACGACCTTGGTTTCCACGTTGGAGACCCGGGCCTCGACCGTGTTGAGCGTGGTGTTCAGCGATGTCAGCTGCTCGGCCAGCGGCCAGGTCACGTGCTCCTCCAGCACTGCGCGGATGTCATCCTTGCGGAGGGAGGAAGCCGAGGGGGCTGCCGGCTGTGCGGGGGCTGGGGTGCGGAGCGTGCGGGTGATGTCGATGAGGCGGAGCTGGAAATGGCTGGTCAAGATAGCCAGGCGTTGTTGTGCTTCGTTCATAGCATAGAGCCAGGACATGTCTCCATCGTAGTCAATAGCCCCCTTCACGAAGAGCTTCCGCTCCTGTTCGAGGAACTGGAGAACCTCAATGCATTCCTGCGGCGACAATTCTTGCCACCCGGTGAGGGAGAATCCTCGGTCGCCGGGGAGGAACTGGCGCCATTTGCGAGCGTGGCAGGGTTTCTTGGGCTCAGGCGAGGCGCTGGGAGATGGGGCTGCTGGCGGTGGGTTGGCAGGCCCAGACGGCTGGTTGGCGGGTAAGCCTGGCGGCGGAACAATGGCGAGGGCGAGAGGGTTGGGCTGGGCGCTGGGAAGCTGTGCCAGCTCCTTTTCCAGCCCTCGTTTTGCTTTGGTAGTCGTCATAGCTGGTCACGTGCGTAACTTTTATTTTTTATTTTGTTTATTATTGTAGTGGATTATGTTATGCGCCAGGCACGTGCTCGCTTTGCTAGCATTGCAGGCCGTGCCCCTGGCCTAGCGATCACGAACGAGCTTGGAGAAGGGGGGCCGACTAACAAGCCGTGAATTTACTAGCTGACCTCATTTATGCCGACGACATCACGCTCATCGAGAAGCGGCGGAGTCTGCCCAACTTTGGCTGGACTCGGCCTGGCGCTCGAGGCTCGGGCGGTTGGTCTATAGAAATCAGCCCCAAAACGGAGGCCCTGGCCCTCGCCGGGCATGGCTGGGCCCCCACCCACACTCCGCCTCTTAGACGATGCCGAGGTCAACTACCCTCCTTCATGCCGCTTCACTCAAGCTGCTCGGCAGTTGGCTTCCCGACTGCGAGGACGACATGACGACACGGATCGGCATGGCGTGGGCGCACCTCCATGACCACCGCCGCTGGTGGAGCAACCCCGCCCTACCCCGGGGATCGTCAAGCGTGACCTCTTCAAGGCAGTCGTCATTCTGACGATCCTGACCTACGGCGCCGAGACCTGGATGTCCACTGACGCAGGAGCTGGAGCAACGACTCGACGGCGCCGTCACCAAGATGCTGCGCAAGGCCCTTAACATCCCCTTTGGTTTGCACATTAGTAATGAGGATTTGTACGCTGATTTGCCCTATGTTTCCCACATTATTAGGCACAGGCGCCTGGGCCTAGCCGGGCACCTGGCCCGCACAGATCAGGTAGATACATCAGATAGACTAGCTGGCACCAAGCCCGCCCAGCCTGGGCGATATGTCCTCACCTGGCGTGCCCCCGGCCGCGCACGGCACTGAGGGCCGCCACCCGTGGACTTTTCGTGATAGACTCGGCATGGACATGTGCTACACTAGACGTGACGGGCTCACGCCCGGGCTGTCGCGTTTGCGTGCCATTATATCCTGGACTGATCATTACCGCTACTTGAATGCATCCACTATCAGCAGTAATCATGTGTGTGATATGCCACCTAAAATCCAGTGTGATGCAGGTCACGGACATACTTGGCCGCCGACCTCATGACAGGCAATTCCGTAGCCAGCCAGGTGTAGAATAAAACCATGATGCTTTATATATTTGGAAAGCAACCAAACCATTCACATTTAATTTCAAAAGACATCGACAAGAATACAAGTGTAGTCTAGTCGTATAATGTCGTACTTGTGCGTCACTGTCCAAATAAGGCTAAGCGGTTCTTGATAACCTAGCAGGCCTCGGGTGACGCCACACTGCTCCGCTTGGCTTACGGCTGGCAGTGTCCTTTAGCGCCCCCTATCCTGTCTACCTATCCCGCTTACCCCAGCTATGGCTCACTGGCCAACGACGACCGGGTTCCTTCCCGAGTCTCGCCCACAATACACACATCATCTTGACGAAACCAAACAGTTATCACTTCCGTCAACCAATCTCATGACAATTACTCATTGCAACCACTCTCGGGGGCTGCTCCGGATTGTTCCACTATTAAACCCCTTGACGACAACACCAAGTTGTGAGGGAGAGTAACGAGCGAACAACGACCACCATGGCCGCTGCTGTGCTCCTAAATACCTCCAAAAATCCCGGCATCCATGCGCTGTCGCATTTGCCAGCAAGCCGCCTGACGTGCAGTTAGACTGCCAGCAAAATGCAGAGCAAGTCTGTTCGACAGCCACGTGCGAGCCAGCACACCGCACACTACGATCTGCGTATCTAGCTTTGTCAGATGGACTGAACATCATTCCGTCTGGACAATACAAAAGATTCATAACTGCCAAATGTCACGCACCGGAATATTGCGCAAGCCACCAAGGCTTTGCGCCCCAAAGTCTTGCGCCCGAACCTAAGTCAGGTCACCTAAGACTGTCACTCTAGAAATTCAGGTCTTTCCGGCGCGGCGCTCCACACCGGCCCAAGGAACAAAGCCTGCGGCCTATACTGAATCGGAACCAACCAAACGTCGGACGTAACGATTCCGATTATACGGCAATCGCGTAACTTCTTGAGTGCACGGACGTAAATGATCACGGACGTGACAGCTGTCGCGTTTGCGTGCCATTATATCCTGGACTGATCATTACCGCTACTTGAATGCATCCACTATCAGCAGTAATCATGTGTGTGATATGCCACCTCCCCCCCCACTCTTTAGCTCACAACAACTTGAGAGCAAAAAGTGAAAGAAAGGCAGCTCACACAACCGAAGGAAGCCCAAAGAGGGCGTCATTCCAGGCAGCAGCAAAAAGGAAAAAAAAAAATCCAGCTGCTCAAAGATGCTTTTCCAGGATCAGCAACAACCTTAACTGGCATGCATGCTTTTAAAGGCTTAGCAATAACCCCTTCTTCAATGGCTTTTTACAGGGAGAAGCCTAACCTCTTCAGATGCTTTTGAAGGCTAAGCAATAACCTCTTCCTTGTGCTTCCCTGGGTGAAGCAGGAGGAACCCCAGGCTGGCCGGACTGAACCCATCATGGGTTGTTCGCTCGTTAAAATCCAGTGTGATGCAGGTCACGGACATACTTGGCCGCCGACCTCATGACAGGCAATTCCGTAGCCAGCCAGGTGTAGAATAAAACCATGATGCTTTATATATTTGGAAAGCAACCAAACCATTCACATTTAATTTCAAAAGACATCGACAAGAATACAAGTGTTGTCTAGTCGTATAATGTCGTACTTGTGCGTCACTGTCCAAATAAGGCTAAGCGGTTCTTGATAACCTAGCAGGCCTCGGGTGACGCCACACTGCTCCGCTTGGCTTACGGCTGGCAGTGTCCTTTAGCGCCGCCCCCTATCCTGTCTACCTATCCCGCTTACCCCAGCTATGGCTCACTGGCCAACGACGACCGGGTTCCTTCCCGAGTCTCGCCCACAATACACACATCATCTTGACGAAACCAAACAGTTATCACTTCCGTCAACCAATCTCATGACAATTACTCATTGCAACCACTCTCGGGGGCTGCTCCGGATTGTTCCACTATTAAACCCCTTGACGACAACACCAAGTTGTGAGGGAGAGTAACGAGCGAACAACGACCACCATGGCCGCTGCTGTGCTCCTAAATACCTCCAAAAATCCCGGCATCCATGCGCTGTCGCATTTGCCAGCAAGCCGCCTGACGTGCAGTTAGACTGCCAGCAAAATGCAGAGCAAGTCTGTTCGACAGCCACGTGCGAGCCAGCACACCGCACACTACGATCTGCGTATCTAGCTTTGTCAGATGGACTGAACATCATTCCGTCTGGACAATACAAAAGATTCATAACTGCCAAATGTCACGCACCGGAATATTGCGCAAGCCACCAAGACTTTGCGCCCCAAAGTCTTGCGCCCGAACCTAAGTCAGGTCACCTAAGACTGTCACTCTAGAAATTCAGGTCTTTCCGGCGCGGCGCTCCACACCGGCCCAAGGAACAAAGCCTGCGGCCTATACTGAATCGGAACCAACCAAACGTCGGACGTAACGATTCCGATTACGGCAATCGCGTAACTTCTTGAGTGCACGGACGTAAATGATCACGGACGTGACAGGGCAGCCTCCTGGTTTGTCTGTAATATGGAGGCAGATGGTGCGCAAGGATAGATGGCAAGTAGTGATGAAGGACGGACCACCCCCAAGCCTGTGGGGGCTCCGCGTGTGACCAAGTATGGCATTCATAGCGATTCAGGCCGCGGTGCCCACACCCCTGTAACTAGGACCTAGATAGTCCTATACTAGATACTTTTGTGTAATTATTTTTCTAATGAGATTAGCATAGTACTCCGTGACATGCCTTTGCGCATGACACGCAAGTACTTACTTACTTACTTACCTAGATAGCTTGCATCATCCATTCCATCCCATGTTCCCCTCCCACTGAGGACTACTTAGAGTTAGCTTAGTTCGGTTTCGCGGCTTCGCCCACCTCCATCCATCCAGCAAGGGAATATGTGCTACATGATCTCCCAACGGAGTCATTAAAAAAAATTAAATTAAATTATAACATGCCTCCGTGGGGAGCTAGGTCATGTAGCACATATTTCATGATGGATGGGGTGGAGGAAGCCGCGTGATCGAACTATCCTAACTCTATCTAGAAAATCCTAACTGCACTACTCATCAAAACGCCTCCTCCGCTTGGGGGGAGGTGGCTTGCCCACAGGGTCGGGCGTGTGCGCCTTGACAATCTTCTTCCACCGCGTCTTGTCCTGCATGGCAGTCCAAAGACGGGAGAGAGAGTGGATGCGGTGCTCAAACTGGGCTGGGACCACGAGGTCGTCCAGCAGCATCTGAACGTAGTTGGTGACAGGTTTCCCTACCCTTTTGGGAATGTCCTTGGGGCCAGGCCAGGTCAGAATGTGCCGCCCTGGCTGTCCAAGCCGCTGGGGGCCGGCCAGACCAAGGGTGGTGTCGACCTGGCTGGTGCGTGCAAGGTGTCCTACAAATGCTATCCTAGACCAGCGGCAAACTGTCAGGGGGAAGTCGACGCACCTCCTCCATCAACCGGCGCGCGACAAACACAGCCATGACAGTGTTACGACCACGACGGAAACCCATCTGAGACTCACCCAGGTGTGGGTCCAGCGCGGCGCGGAGCCTGTGCAGCATCATGCGCATGAAGACCTTCAGCGCGGCGCTCTGGAGGCAGACACCCCGGTAGTTACCGGGGTCAGCAGCAGAGCCCTTCTTGTACAGCATGACGCGGATGGCCGTCTGCCACTCAGCAGGCGGAGGCTCGTCAGAGAGCAGGACACGGTTGCAGAACGCCAGCAGAAGATCCCTAACCGCCAGATCAGGGGTCTTCAGCAGCTCAGCAGAAAGGTGGTCGGCACCGACCGCTGCGTCGTACCGCAGGCGAGCAAGGGCGCCGTCCAATTCCTTCAAAGTGAAGGGGGGGACGACGTCGTCAGTGGCAAGGCAGCCCTCCTGCAAGGCGGGGACTTGGTAGTCCGCGGCCGAGGAGGGGGCGCTGGCGGCGCGGCGGGGGTCCGGCGACCCCGAGGCGGGCGGCCGTCTCGGGGTGAAGCGGCGGGGGGGGGCGCGAGCCCCACCGGTCAAGGAAACATTGTGGGCCAACCAGCGGTCAAGGCTTACCGGCGCCGTGCCGTCCCCCGTGTGCTCCACCGGGGTGCGCTGCCGCCGTCCGCCGAGCCGGTCGAGGTGGTACCACATGTCCTTGCCCTGGTTGCGAGCCTGGCAGGCCTTGGCATCCGCGATGCACTGGGCCGCCTCCGCGTCCTGAGCGTGCTCGTAGGCCTCCACAAGGGCGGCCTGGAGCAGTGGTTTCTGCAGCGGGTCCCGGTTACGCTTGAGGCGGTGCCGGGCGGCCAAGACCTTGGGGTCCTGGCGGTAGAGCGGGCCGGGGCGGCGGCGGGGCATGACCGGCAGGTGCCGGGCCGCCAGCAACGGGGCACGGGCCGCAAAGCCCGCAAAAATGGCTGCGTTGGGGGCACCATTGTCCAGCTCGTCGACGTCCGCCCGGGCGTCCAGGGCCGACAGGTACTTCCGTCGGCACCAGTTCCGCTCGTGCTCGGCGTCCGTCCAGTCCTCAGGATCTCCCTTGACCGGACGTAGAGCAGACCAGTCAGGGCGGACCACTGGGGCGCGGCGCGCGGGGACGTGGAACCGGAGCCGAAGGGTCGCGCGCACCAACCGGTGGTCAGAGCACACCGTCGGCGTGTCAAACACTCGGGTGTCCAGGACCGAGGTGCACCTGGACTGCCGTACCACCACGTAGTCCAAACAGGCCTGACGGCCGTTAGGACCACGAAAAGTGACCAAGTCCTGTGAGGGACGTTGGAAGTGGCAGTTGACAGCAACCATCCCGCTATCCCGCAAAAAGGCAGAAAACAGGGGAGTGTTGTCGTTAGCAGTAGTGTCAGCAGGCGCAAAGCGGCTGCCAGCAGTGCCCACGGGGAGCGTGGCATTGGCGTCGAGCAGCATAACCAAAAAGTGGCGGGCCGGGGTGACCCTCTCAAGGTCATGCAAGGATTCGAAGAACTCCTCACGGGCCGAATCAGTAGACCACTGTGGGGTGCATAGCCCACCCCCACCGTGAGGTGGTGTTTAGACCGCCCCTCGACAGAGGTGAAATGTGCTACCATAAGGCGTGGGGTTAGAAACTTAAGCGTGCTGAGGCTAGCAACTGCTAGCGGCGAACACAAAAGACCAACACCACCTTGGCCAGACGTACCGCTGCCAGCGAAGTAAAACCGCCAGCCACCCGCCAAGCGAGCAGTGTTCACCATGCCAAGTGGCACCGTGCGGCGGTGTTCCTGGACGCCCAATATAGATACACGATGCTCAATGCAGAATGCGACTAGCTCCTCTACCCGGTAGCTATGGTCGTCATCTAGCAATGTGCGGGTGTTAAAAGTGGCAAGGGCCAAGGATGCCTGCTGGCCCACCAGGGGAGGACGACGATGGATGATGGGGGTGGATGCGGCGGGGGGTGGAGGTGGTGGTGGGGGTGAAACGGAGGGGGGAAGGGAAGCGGTGGAAATAGTGCTTTTCATCGCATTTATTTTGTCCTGCAGGCGTAGGATGCGAGCCTGCCGCCTGCTCTGGGTATTCGGGGATGCTTGCGCAACGCAGAGGCGTAGGAAATCTAGCATGCGTTGGGTGTTGCTAATCTTGCTGCTGAGAGCTGTCGTTCTAGCCCGAGATACCGGCACCACCATGTGTCTCAGTCGACTGTTAGGTCGATGCATGGTAGTGGAACGGGACTGTTTAGAGGCTGTCTCCGAAGCCTGTTAGCCGCGAGCCGACGAGGAAGGTTGTCTACCTACTGGTCACCACCAGGGGCAGCACGCTTCTCACCACGAGACTCACTACGAGACTCCTTACGAGACTCTGCACCCGTGGTGTTAATCTCAACACCGTCAAAGGAGGCAACCCAGCGACCATCCGACTTCAAACGCATCTGCACACGCTTCCCTCCCTTTACGTACCCATCCCGGATGGCCACGACGTTCGCGTGATTCCAGACCTTGCTCCTTGCCGCCAGCTGTACAGGGGTGTAGTCCTCGTCCATGCTGATGAGGCTGCCCTTGAGCAGGCGACGGGCGCCCATGACCCGTTTCTGGTCGTTCACAGTGGCCATGGTGACCAGGACCAGGCCACCTGGGCCTGGCAGGCGGTTTGCCCTTTCAATGGTCACGTGATCGCGCAGCTGCAGCAACCCCAAGAACATGGGGCCCCGCAAGGCCTCGGTAAGTGCTTGTGCGGTGTCATGCTTGCCCTCCACATGCTTGAGAATGATATTGCGTTGGCGGAGCTGAGCCACATTCTGTGACGCGACTGCGGTGGCAGCTGACTTAGCCGCCTGGGCGACTATGGCATCCAGGTTCTTCCCCGCCGCATCCGCGAACGTGACCCGCTTGGGGGGGGAGGTGGCCATGGCCGCCTTTAATTCCAGCAATGTGGCTTGGGTGACAGCAGAGTTAGCAGCCAAAGACTTGAGCGCACCTTGCACAGACTTGAGCTCAGAGGTGAGCGCCTGCAGCTCGGTGGAGTCGGCTGCGCCGGCAGGGGTGTCGGCATCGGCCGAGGTGTCGGATGCCGGCGGCCGCGATGGGCGCCAGCGGTTCGCAGAGTTCAGGGCAGCATGTAAAGAGGCAGGACATGCGTAGCTGGTCGTCGCCCCAGTGCTGCCACCCCTCGGGGGGGTCATCCACAACTGCGCCGGTGTGGGGGTGGCGGATGTCTTCGTCGTCGGCGTATCGAAGTTTGAGGATTTGCAGCACGTTGCCGACCGGCATGGTGAAAATTGCCGCAATGTCGGCCGGTTGCAGGCGATCGAGGCTTGTATATTTGGTTAAATCAGACGGTGAGGGCGGTGACGTTTCAGGCGGGGGGGTAGCCTCGGTGGCCATGGAAGTGATTTCCGTGGTACGCGGCTTCTTGGGAGCGGCGGGAGCGGTGCCGGCGAGGGGGCTGGCTGCGGCAAGAATGTCTTCCAGCGAGCGGTTTTCTGGGGCGGCAGGTGTCGTAGCGGTCTCCATAGCTACGGGGAAGATGTCGAATGCTGGGCGGGGGGCGCAGGCGTGCTATTCACGAAGAGGATGCCGCCATATCGATTCGAAAATAGCGATATCTGCTGGGCAGGCCGAGGTCGAGAACGTACGAAATCGGGGACGATAGCTGCCGGAAATTATACCAGCATGTTCGTCGTCAAAAGACGAGTCGAATGCAACAAACCCGACTAAATTTCATGGCCTGAGTCGGAAGTTATGAGCATTCTCGGCAGCCATAGCTCGGCAGAATTTTCGCGCCAAGCTAGACCCTGCTAGCTTGTTAACGCCTGCTAACGGAGTCATGTTATAATTTAATTATAATATTTTAATTGTCCTAGGGAATTAATTAATTGTCCTAGGGAAAATATGCTAAAAATAGCATCTTTTTCTATTTTTAGCACATAACGGGCACCTGCTGGGGGGTTGTACACCCCCCAGTGTTTGGATTTTTATTTTTATATTCATGGTCCCCAATCATCATTGGGCCGCGCTCCCGCTCCTTCTCACCTTTAAGACCCCGGCGGACAAGATTTCTTTTCTCAGACGCCGCAAGCGGCTCGAGAAGACTCTCTTCACCCTTGATGACGACTTGACCCTGGCGCAGCAACAACGGCGACGGGAGCTATGGCCGACCTACCTCCAGCTCCGGCAGACCAAGGCGGGGCAGCCGGTGTACTGGAAGGGGGCGGCCATCTACGTCGGCCACAAGCCCTGGCAGGCGACCCCCCCCCCCCCCGCGGCCCCAGCGACTCCAGACGCCCCAGCTTAGGGGAATACAGCGGTAGTAGTGCAGAATAGATAGACCGTGGCCATGTACATGTACGCCTCCTAGAGGCACTATCCCAGCTAAGCCCCGCGCTTTATTTAATCATGTACATGTGTGCCTATGATGTGCCACACTCCAGACGACGCCTAGCCTTATTTAGTAATGTTGTGCCCATGCAGGGAGTAACTCTCTGCTGAGATGCCATGCCCTAGCTTTTTGTATAGCCATGCTGATCTTCCCCCCCATGACAGGCTCCCCCTTCGCTGGGCATAGCTTGAAGATCATAAGGATGCAAGTGCCCTGGTGCACCCAGAGCAAGGGTCCTTTACATTCCCACCCTTGCAGGAAGTAGCTTAGAATGTATGATAGGCCATATGCCCCTTCTCTGGGCTATGTGCTACATATACTCCCAACGGAGTTATGTTCCTAATTAATTAATTAATTAATCATCATTGGATATTTATCACATGCATAGGTCACCTTGATAGGTATGGTTTCCAGAAAAGTGCACTTTTGGACCGTCGTGTCCCCTTAAATATCAGGATTCTACGGAAAAGCAGGGATGAAATAATAATAATGTCTCTTTTCATTGCCTGCATTTGTAGAATGCTGGCCCCACTTCCAATCTAAAAATAAGCAATACCGGTGGACACTTGCCATGTCAACAGCCTTGCAACAAGGCAGGTCAGTTCCCTCCAGTCTAGCAATTCCATTCCGCATTCCAAACATGATAAACAGGATGCAAAGGCTGCTTACGCACACCCAGCCACAGGCTAGTTAGCTACACCCAGCCACAGGCTGCGTACGCATACCCAGCGACTGTCACATGACATTGAAAAGTTATGCGTTTCCTTACAGGCCACTCTACAGCGCTTTCAGGGCTGCCTCCAACCGTGGCCGCAGCTTTGACAGCATGATGCGGAACCCTTCCGAGCTCGTGTCTTCCTTTCCAGCCTCCCCAGCGGTGGCACTGGATGCCGCACTCGCGCCCTCGGATGGCCCGCCGGGCTTGTCGGGCGAACCCACGGGCCTCCCTTGCAGGTACTCGTCGCAGCGCTTGAGGATGGCCCCTGCCTTGCTCTTGAAATGGAGAGACACAAGCTGCTCAAACGGCTGTGGGCGGCCGGTCAAGGAGGGTGCCGAGGAAGATGACAACCGGTCCCGGCGAAGGCAGCATAGGTGAGTTGAAGTTTAGTTAATGAGGGGTAGAAGAGGGGGTGGGGTGGGGGGGGGGGGTAGGGGGGTAGATCTCTCATCGTACTACTATATACAGCAAGCTCATGACCGTTGTCACCTAATAAGGTGGAGTATACCTGATAATTAGGTAGTGAATCGTGATGCAAAAATCAGCCATTCGACGGGATTTCGGATGTCTTCGCAGATCTCAGTGCCGAAGGGTATGAATCCGAGATACAGTATCCACGTGAAGCGCCAGGCGAGCGGCCGCCACAGGCGGCCTTCTCTCCGGAGCACAGCGAAGGAGCACCTTACTACCAGGAACAAGGGACGGAAGGAACTTCAGCGGCGACCGGCGAAGGGTGACAGGCCACGGGTAACTAGCCACGGGAAATTTCAGTAAGGGACGGAAGGACTTTCAGCGCCCACGGGCCACGGGCAACTAGCGATAGCCACCCCAGCAGCGCACGGTCGGCCCACCACTTTTTACAGCGTCGCGGGCCCGGCATGATCGTATGGAAAGGACACGCCCGGTAAGCAAACGGCCCTCCCTATCTGCTCCTGACCTGAACACATTGGGAACAGAGCGCCTTGAAGCCAAATTATGCATGCAACACCGTTCCAAAGCCAGGCAAACAAAAACGCAGCTTACCCAGGCGTCAGACCGGGCGGCACCTTCTTACCCTGAAAGTCGTCGTCCCAGCAATAACCCTCCGAGAGCTCACGGCACTCGCCAGTCCAGGAGTTCCAAAGACCCATCATCTAATATACAAGCATCGGTCATTTTACCCTCCTGTCTCTGAGCGTCTAATTATGAAAACGCCGCTTTCCCAACAGGCACGACCAACTGAACATGTGGCTGTCGACAGCCATACCGTCATCCCGCGGCCATTATTTGATGTCCCCCCATGCACATATGTCACCGTCGTTTGCGCTCGGTTTTATTTTATTTCGATTCGGGACGCTTTGGAGCGTCGTTGCATGCAATACTATGCTTCCAGGCCGTCTGTTTGCGTTGTGTTTCGGTCAGCAACGGGGAAGGAAGCCCATTTTGTTCCTTTCCATTCTATTGCCTGCACCCATGCAGTATTTCTCCATCGTGTTTCCGTCAGCCATGGGAAGGGAGGCACCGTTGGCTTACCGAGCCTCTCCGGTGCATCATTCCCTGTCGTGCAGGTGTGCTTTCGTTCTCCTGACTGGGGTCCGTTGTACTTTGACTGGAAATTCTGTGTTGAAAAATGCCCATCAACTGGTTTGTTGGCAGATTCTGGCTGTTGCAGGTACCGCACCTCCATATCTTACACCATTGGAACATAGCTGCAACTACCCCAGGCACCTGCCACCCACCTGACTTGGGCCAGCTCATCCCCGTTCCTGGGTTTGCTACATCTACCTGGGTTGTTTTGAAAGCAGGTATGCCGCCTGCGGGGGATGGCATGGACACGGCATGCCATGCTGAGCGCCAAGCCCGTGCAAAGGGCCGGGGATAAAAAGAACTTTGGAGTTTGTGATTGATTTTGTTGTGTAAAATTTGATGATCAAAGTACATAAGACCTTTGCGGGGAACCTTTTGCATTCTTGATGAATCGGAGTATGAATGCATTCATGGAGACATTTGTCGTGTGTTTGAAAAGTCCATCATTGGAACGGTCATGCTTCCACCCACTCTGATAACCAAGCAAACACTCACTCCCCACTGGCCAAGCACGGGTCCGCCATACTGACCAAGCTCACGTTCCACCCACTGCCCAAGCAACCACCCAAGGCTGTGTTCAGATGAATTACTTATTTTATTAATGAATCACCTGTTCTGATCGAGCACAGTGTTCAACACATAAACCGTATACCAACTGTTGTGGTCGTCCAGGTCACCATCACCCACAGGTTCTCCTTCTGCCAAGTTGCCCTAGCCCCTAAACTGCACTCACCCATGCAACAAAATTTCCGAGCAAACAACCCAACCTTCCAAGCAGATGCCCCTCCGTGCCCCCCCCCCCCCCTTCATTAATTAAACGCCCCTGGCCCATAGTCTGCATAGGCAGAAGGATTGCAAAAAAGTATGTAACGGTAGGGGCTTGGCCCCTACCGCGTCTACTTGTCCTAACACCTATATGAAGCAAACTTCATGACTGTTGGTTGCAAAATTCCTCGATTGGGGAATACTACCCGTGCGAAGCGCCAGGCGCGCCAGCAGGCACACGGCCGCAGAAGGCGGCCTCCATTAATTTTCAAGGGACGGAAGGAATTTCAGTGGCGAGGGGCGACAGGCGACGGGCGACGGGCCACTAACCACGGGAACTTGCCATGGGCTATTTCAGCAAGGGACGGAAGCAATTTTAGCAGCGACGGGCGACGGGCGACAGGCGACTACTGTAGCCATGGGCCACTAACCACGGGCCACTAGCCACGTGCAAGCAGCCACGGCGATCAAGTTCAGCAACGGAGGGACGGAAGGAAACCCTAAACGGGCGACGGGCGACGGGCGATGGGCAACGGGCGACGGAAATTTAAATAGCACCCAGACTTGGAATAAGAGTCTCATATAGAAATTGCGGCCTGGCCCCTAACAGGTCTGATTGTTGGGGCACGTAATTATAGCTCCAACAATGACTGTGTTACTTTTGTTGAGTAGTAAAGGAGAGAATTCAGAGCTTCCAGCTTAGGTAAGGTATAAGTGGGGTTCGTTATGCGTGCGATCAGTTCAAAATGGCGGCGCATTTATAACTCAAGGTGTGATAAAGAGAGTAAAACAAACGGACCATCGTCCCGACTCCCTTGTCCTCTTACTGACAGATGACTGGTAACATGCTGCCTCCTAGGCTAGCTTCTGCGGACAGAGCACAAGTACTGGTGGCTGGTAGGATCCAATGGTACCGGGGTGCATCACCATCCTGAGGGTTGAATGCGACATAAGTTGCCAGCGGGACTGCGCCTACAGTTAATTAAACCTCTTATCTCTCTCACCTTGGGTGGCTTGTGCAGGGATCATCCTAATAATCTTAATAACTGATTAGTGATCATCGCCTGCCGCCACCTTGGGCGCGTTGCATGGCACAAGAAGAGGCACCTTCCTGACCATGCTTCTCATCTATCATTGGAGATGTGCTGCCCTCACCTTGGGTGGGTTGCGCAACACGTTGAGCATCGTGCGCACGCACAGCAGGTACGTGTTCTCGTTGTACTGCTTGGCGTTCTTCTCGCCCTCCTGGCTGCCCTTGTGCTTCTCGTAGCTGCGGCATGCGGGGGCGGGGCGCATGTGGATGCGCAAAGCCACGAGGGATAAAGGGCACATGCGTCACAACCAGGGTGGCGTGCTTCTCCTAGCGGCGGCGGGGTTTGGGACACACATAAAAACACAAAGCCATGAGGCGCAAGGAAAGAAGTAAGGAGAACGATAACGAGAGACAAAAGACACATGGCGATAGCTATGAATAAGGAGACATAACAGACTCGAGATGATAGCCATGAATAAGGAGAGATCAAAGACGCGCGATGATAGCAATGAATGAGGAGAGATAACAGACGGGCGACGATAGCAATGAATAAGGAGAGATAACAGACGCGCGATGATAGCAATGGTCGGTCTCTTCGCGCTGGCCGAGGGGGCACACATCAAGTTGCAGGCCAGGGTATAGCATCGAGGCAAATCAGCAAATAGTAAACTAAATGCTGCCAAGTGCCGGCACGCAAATAAAAAAGCAAAAACGCAGCGCAGCTCCAGCGCAGTTTTGAACTAGGACCTCTGCCACAGATTCCGCGGCTATGGGGGTCTCCTGGCATACACTGCAAGGCATAGGTCCCATGATGTAAGCTACAAGGTATAAGAAGCGATTGTACAAGTAGCGACCAGGGACAAGTATCCGCAGCATGTGGCCAGCGATTCTGACCGTCACCGCCCTGGAAACGCGCGGTGAGGGACGCGCGACAGCATCAGACGCACACGGCACAATAACCTACACCAGCCCACACATAGCCTGTCGACCTATGAAAGAGGACAGCGAGGCCAAGCAGGCAAAGGGAGGAAGCCGCTAACACACCTATGCCTACACTATGCAGACGAACGGGGAGTTGACTAGTACCGCTTCCACAATGGAATGAAAGAGGAACTAGACATTGATAAGGGCGACCTACCCGGCTTCGTTGTAGTATGGTTTCGAGACGAGCACCAGGCCCTGGATGGAGATGAGCACCTGGGGGACGCAAGTAGTGCAGCCAACATGCAGCGAGCCACGCACACAGGAGTGCAAACAGGTTATGCCAGGTGGGCGTGGCAAGCGAGCAAGCGACAGCATGCCGTGGGCAACACGGCCATCCGTTCCGGGTACCTCCAGTAGGCTCACCAACACATACTGGTACTGCTCCTTGCCCCCTCCCCCTGCAGGATGCTGAGATCTCATCACCGGTAGAACCCCTTTCCCCCTCGGCTGCACTAGGCTCCTGCACTGGCTCCTTGCCCCTCACCTGCAGTGCATCAAGCCTCCACAACCCATGCCAGTCCCCCCCCCACACCTGCAGTACGTTCTCCACACATCCTCCCTTATGGTTAGCCCCCCATTCCATGCATCCTTTGGCAGACCCCCCTCCCCCTTAAGTATATAAGTACGACTGGATATGAGACAGTGTATTTATACTAACTTCCTTCCCCCTCAACTGCAGTACAGTAAGCTATTAGCAGGGAAAAAAAGTAGTGTGCTGAGTCACACTCATCCTCACCCGTCCCTTCCCTGTGAATCACCTGCAATATGCTAAGTCACCACACTAATCTTCCCCCTCACCTGCAGTACGCTACTAACATCCCCACCATCCCCCCCCCCCCCCCCCCTTTACCTGCAGTATGTTGGAGGAGGACGCGTCCCAGACCTCGGTGCCCCGCCCGCTCCATGTGTTGAGCAGCGAGAGGCAGACCTTGCCGTTTTCGTACAGGTTGGGGTTGATGCGCAGGCCGCCCGAGTGGTAGTACACCTCCTGCGGCCACTCATGCCCGCCAGCAGGACCGATGGGAGGTCAGGAGGCCAGTCGTCGGGCACAGGGGCAACCAGATAGACATGGAGTGCCCTGGTGCACCTAGAGCAAGGGTCGTTTACATTCCCACCCTTGCAGGAAGTAGCTTAGAATGTATGATAGGCCATATGCCCCTTCTCTGGGCTATGTGCTACATATACTCCCAACGGAGTTGTGTTCCTAATTAATAGACATGGAGCATACACCGCCTCCCGTGATCATCAGAAAGGGGTGGCAGCCATCCAGCCAACCGCTTGCTATAGCCTCCGCTCGCACTCATCCACCTAGTCGCACGAGAATGGCCACGAATGGTGTGGGTTAGCGCTTTAAACCCACACCGTACTGCCCGCATGTGCCAGGTTCATGCCACCACATAGGCGTGTTGCACGCGCGAGTCCACCGGTGCACCGGAATACAGCGCATATTTGCAGTAAGCTCCATGCACAGATGACTCTTAAAGTAAGCTCCATGCACAGATCACTTCTTATGCGCAGGTATACATTGCAGACTGGAGATAAACCCTCAGGACAGCTCGACCCCATCGGCAGGCAGACTGTCCAATTCGTCTTCACGTTAGAGAATAGGCCAACTGGAGATACGCTTCTATCTGCTGGCCGGCCTAGAACTTCCTCATATGTCTGTCATCTGCCCCGACCATTCACAGCCTACCAGATATACTGGACGATTTCCCCGCCAAGCCTGCCAAACAGAAAGCCACCAAAGCCCCTGCTAATCCTATCGCCCTCCTTTTCCTTTCCCCTATCTCCCTTACATTACAGCGTCCTGTCTCCCTTATATTGCCCTACCTCCCAATTGATCCTCTCATTCCTATATGTCGTCTCTTCTTTGTTGCCCGGTCTCCCTTACATTACAGCGTACTGTCCGACGTACGCAATCCCGCCCCCATCACACGTACCGGCGGCGACGTCGGGTAGTCCGAGGGGAAGTAGATGTCGAAGAAGTAGAGACCGTCATGATACGGCGTGGCGGCCGGCCCGCTCACCACCGCGCGCAGCAGGTCGACGCGGTCCTGGAAGCAGCGGACCGCAATGGAGTCTGGCGGGGCGGGGCGGGGCGGGGCGGGAAGGGAGGCAGTAGATAGGGGACAAATAAGGGACAGATCGGTGGACAGAAAGGGAACAGATAGGGGGGAGATGGATCCACAAGTTGGCACGTCGTTTCTTAAACTTCGACTGTCTCAACTTGGTTAGACAGTCGATCGAAGCAGATCACGTGCGGCTAACGTGTTGGTAATCAGACTCCACTTTTGATGTTGCCCAATTCCTTACACAACCACAAAGAGTTAACTGGAGCCGACTTTGTTGGTATTCTGACGTACTGACCAGGTCACAGCTGATGCCTGTATTATTTGAGGCTAGGTAAGTAGATGGCACAGTAAGTAACTAGGGAAGTAGGGACAGCTTTGCTGGGCATCGGCAGCTGGGAGAATGAAGACAACCTTACCTGCCAAGCTTGGGTGGCAGTGGCCTCTCTATTCGACTAAAACAACAATATTAGCCACAGTTCAAATGCTAGTAAAAACTCTATCGAAAGCTATGATGCTTACGAGCCACGCTGGATTGCGGCGTCCAATATAAAAAGGATTTAGACAACCAAGCTGGGGCAGCACTTGCGACTCATTTCAAAAGTAGCCTAACGTACCGGGCAGGTTGGACTGCAGCAGTGCCCACTCCTTTTGCATGCGGCGCAAAAAGCGGCGGTCGACCACCTGCAGGGGATGAAGTTGGTGGATCGCATGATCAAGCGGGTGGATGGGCCGATGGGAGCAACGAATCATGAACTAAGCCCAAAGCCTTAAACCCTAAACCCTACCCCCCACCCCCAAAACCTGTGTTCTTCTTGAGAGGTCACGGGCAATAAATCGATGGAGCGAAGCAAGGGGTGGATGGGCAGAAACGATGGATGTGATTTGACAGAATGATTGCGGACGACATGTATTTGACGATTGGGCAAGTTCAATGGACTGAAAACAACGTGCTCTCCGACATTCAGAGACATAGCTAGAAGCTAAAGTGATAGCGAATGCGGTAGTAGCAATATTTAAAAAAAGTGAAAAATTTAAGAACAATGATGAAAGGACAATGGGTCCCAAAGGCGCCACAACAAGAAGAATAAACACAGCCCAAATTTTGCTCTCCCACAGAACAATTCAACCCGTACGCCTTCTGAGAAAGTGGCGTCGCAAGTCCAGCACGGGCAAGATAGCCTGGACCTGCGCAAAAAGCCAAGTCCCATAAACTCGGCCTAGCCCTCACAAAGAACGAAAGTGAAGGTGAAGCACGGGTCCTCTGCAAATACCAGAGACACACACAAAAAAAGAGATAGGCCCAGCAGGCCCCCCCCCCCCCCCCAAAAAAAAAAAGCAAATAAGAAAAGGGCTGAAGCAAATGGAAAAAATGCACGACGCGCCACGCACCCCCGCCGGGAGTGACCGATCCAAGTAGACATGCCCGCAATCCTCCGCGGTGACGCTCTCCT
Organism: Mesostigma viride; assembly: GCA_009746045.1. Classification (NCBI taxonomy): domain Eukaryota; kingdom Viridiplantae; phylum Streptophyta; class Mesostigmatophyceae; order Mesostigmatales; family Mesostigmataceae; genus Mesostigma; species Mesostigma viride. Next base: position 140,106 of record RPFO01000084.1, read on the forward strand.
CGCACGCAAAGCAAGGGAGGCACGACGGCAGCGCCGCGGACCCTGGGGCCGGCTCAGAGGGACCCTGCAAGGCATCCGCTGAAGCTGCCATTTCCGGCCCCACCGCCGACCCTGCATCGCCCGTAGCTTCCTTGCCGCAACTGGCATCTGCCGCCACCCCCTTCCCAGGGGTACCACTGGCGTCTGTACATGAGCCACCACCGGGCAAGGCCAGTGCGCCCTGTCCGGACCCTTGCGCTCCCCCCTCAAGGGAGCCCCCCCTTCCCCCCTTGTCCACAGATGCAGCCGCAGCGGCGGGCGACTCGGCAGATCCAGCAGCCAATGATGTCGACGTGGCTGTACCGCCTGGTCCCTCCCTGGCCGCTACCGCGTCCCCATCCACCCTACCGGACTCGCCCTCGTTGCCAGGTTCCCCGATGCCAGCACTCGCCCCCCTACCCCCCCCCTCCCGCGGAAAGAAACCTGGCTCATCATAGCCCGCAAGGTTTACAGGCCGCACATACATGGGCGACTCCGCCCCCTGTCGGGACCCTCCCAGCACGTCCAACAGCCCTGACCCCGCGCCCGCGACTTTTTCGTTCTTTTCGCTCCTTAGCGCGCCCCCTGGATGCGCCCTGGCTGGCGATGGGGACGCTCGGCTACTCGCCGCGTGCGGCGCCGCACCAACAGTGGCTGACCCCCCGCCCACTGCCGCGGTGGCCGCGCCTCCTCCAAACAGCCGACTGGCGATTCCACCCACCACCAGGGAGGCCAGGCCTTTCACACTGTCCACGACGACAGATGCAACACCGGAGGGATCGACGGTGCTGGTGCCCGTACGGTCCCCTGATGGCCCCGGGTAGCCATGCGACGAGAAAGGACCCTGGCTACTCCCCGCTGCCGCGGCCCGCCCCGCAGAAGGTTCCTCGCCACCCGCCGCGGCATCATTGTGTCCGCCAGTGGCATCAACTTCGGCATCACTCCCCGCCTCATCCCACGAGTTCTGCCCTTCCCTCGCCTGCGCATGCTGCCCCCCATGCTGCAGCTGCTGTTGTTGCTGGCTCGCGCGCAGCAGCCCCTGGAGAACGATTCGGTGGAACTGCGTCACCGCCTCCGCCGCGTTCCATCCTGCCGCTCCGCCACCTGGCGCGGTCCCGCCCATCGCAAGCGCGGCCGCCGCCGCCGCCGCGTTCGCCAGCCCGCCCCGGCCATTATAATCTTCGCCATCGTCGTCCTCATCATTGCCACCATTGTGACGGGAGGGGCCCCGGGCGCTCCGCCCCCCACCAGTGGTACCGAATCCCCCGCCCTCGTCCTCGTCGACGGTCTCCCAGCTGGCGTCGCTGCCACCCCCATCCCCGTCGTCGTCCATCCCCTCACCGTCACTGTGGAAGCCGTCCTGCTCCTCGTCACGGCTCACGTTCCACAGCTCCTCCGGGGGCATCTGGACAAGGGGGCAGGACAAGGAGTAAAGGGGGCAGAGACGTGGGAGGAGGAGCAGATGAGTCCGGAGAGATGGCATACAGGCGGGAAATGCACGTAAAAGAAAAGGGCAGAGGCTCACTTCCACAGCTCCTCAGGGGGGCATCTCGCGGGTGAGGCCAAGGAAGAAAGGCAGAGGACAGGAGGGGGGATGGCAGCGCATAGATCGGCACAAGAAGGCAGAGACACGGCTTGGTAGGGCCAAACGTGCCACGAGAGGAATCTGGCCAAGGAAGAAAGGCAGAGAGGACAGGAGGGGGGATGGCAGCCCATAGATCGGCACAAGAAGGCAGAGACACGGCTTGGTAGGGCCAAACGTGCCACGAGAGGAATCTGGCCAAGGAAGAAAGGCAGAGAGGACAGGAGGGGGGATGGCAGCGCATAGATCGGCACAAGAAGGCAGAGACACGGCTTGGTAGGGCCAAACGTGCCACGAGAGGAATCTGGCCAAGGAAGAAAGGCAGAGGACAGGAGGGGGGATGGCAGCGCATAGATCGGCACAAGAAGGCAGAGACACGGCTTGGTAGGGCCAAACGTGCCACGAGAGGAATCTGGCCAAGGAAGAAAGGCAGAGAGGACAGGAGGGGGGATGGCAGCGCATAGATCGGCACAAGAAGGCAGAGACACGGCTTGGTAGGGCCAAACGTGCCACGAGAGGAATCTGGCCAAGGAAGAAAGGCAGAGAGGACAGGAGGGGGGATGGCAGCCCATAGATCGGCACAAGAAGGCAGAGACACGGCTTGGTAGGGCCAAACGTGCCACGAGAGGAATCTGGCCAAGGAAGAAAGGCAGAGAGGACAGGAGGGGGGATGGCAGCGCATAGATCGGCACAAGAAGGCAGAGACACGGCTTGGTAGGGCCAAACGTGCCACGAGAGGAATCTGGCCAAGGAAGAAAGGCAGAGGACAGGAGGGGGGATGGCAGCGCATAGATCGGCACAAGAAGGCAGAGACACGGCTTGGTAGGGCCAAACGTGCCACGAGAGGAATCTGGCCAAGGAAGAAAGGCAGAGGACAGGAGGGGGGATGGCAGCGCATAGATCGGCACAAGAAGGCAGAGACACGGCTTGGTAGGGCCAAACGTGCCACGAGAGGAATCTGGCCAAGGAAGAAAGGCAGAGGACAGGAGGGGGGATGGCAGCGCATAGATCGGCACAAGAAGGCAGAGACACGGCTTGGTAGGGCCAAACGTGCCACGAGAGGAATCTGGCCAAGGAAGAAAGGCAGAGGACAGGAGGGGGGATGGCAGCGCATAGATCGGCACAAGAAGGCAGAGACACGGCTTGGTAGGGCCAAACGTGCCACGAGAGGAATCTGGCCAAGGAAGAAAGGCAGAGGACAGGAGGGGGGATGGCAGCGCATAGATCGGCACAAGAAGGCAGAGACACGGCTTGGTAGGGCCAAACGTGCCACGAGAGGAATCTGGCCAAGGAAGAAAGGCAGAGAGGACAGGAGGGGGGATGGCAGCGCATAGATCGGCACAAGAAGGCAGAGACACGGCTTGGTAGGGCCAAACGTGCCACGAGAGGAATCTGGCCAAGGAAGAAAGGCAGAGAGGACAGGAGGGGGGATGGCAGCCCATAGATCGGCACAAGAAGGCAGAGACACGGCTTGGTAGGGCCAAACGTGCCACGAGAGGAATCTGGCCAAGGAAGAAAGGCAGAGAGGACAGGAGGGGGGATGGCAGCGCATAGATCGGCACAAGAAGGCAGAGACACGGCTTGGTAGGGCCAAACGTGCCACGAGAGGAATCTGGCCAAGGAAGAAAGGCAGAGGACAGGGAAGGGGAGGGGGCAAGACACTGCAGGAAGAAGGCAGGGACAGGGAGGCTGGAGACAGGGACACGAGGGACACTCGCAAAATTTGTCAAGGGAGGCAGAGCACAAAAGTGGCCAAGGCACAAGAAGGCAGAGGCAAAGGAGGACATGGGCCGAGCCCGCACAGGAAGGGCGTGCAGGCACAAAAGGGCGCACAGGCATCACAGGAAGGGGTAACTTGGATAGGTGCATACTAGTATACTTTTTCCCGTATACTTTGGATGACCATGTACTATTCCCGCATACCTTGTTCGGTACACTTTTGGATGCATGTCTACTATCTCCATATACAATTACAGTATACTTTGAATTACCGTGTACCACCGTGCAACCGGATACGTTTCATTGTCACCCTCTTACCTTGGACATGGTGCCGTCGGCCCACATGACGTTCACGCGGCCGTCCGCCAGCCCAATGACCTCGCCAATCCACTTAAGGGGGTCCTCGCCTGCCGGGATGCCGCCACCTGTCGCTGCAGGAGCTCCACTAGGGCCCGCCCCGCCAACCCCACGCTGGCCCTCCCCCCCCTCATCTCCTTCGTCCTCGTCATCCCCCTCCCCGTCCCCATTCCCCGCCTTGTCATGATTATTAGTATTACCCGCGGCAGGGCGGCCATTTCCGACCGCCGCAATGGCGCCACCTGTCGCCGCCGTGCCGCCCCGGCTCCTCCCCCCCTGTTCATGGTGCATGCAGTGGCAGCCGTGGTCATGATAATCATCGTCCTGGGGCCCACCCCACACATTGTCCGTTGCTGGCGGCAGCCTCAGCACGACATCCCCCTGGCGGAACATGAAGTCCTCGTGAGCCGCCAGCTGGTAGACTGAGACGAGCTCCCCAGGGGGATCTTCCCAGCGCACGACGGGCCCGACGCCACCAGGGCCCCGCACGCCCCAGGACACCCTTGCCGTCCGCTGGCGCGCATCCAGGCTCCGAATCAGCCCAATGCGCCGCTCACGGTAGCCCCCGCCGCCGTACCCAGGAGAAGAAGGCGACGGGGAGTGCCCATGCCCGCCGGGCATTGCAATATCGGCCAATGGCACCCTGTTACCCAGGATCGGAGCCCCCCCTGCTGATGGCACGGGGGCAGCGCCACCCAGATGGGGCGGCGATGAACCAGGGGGCAAGGGGGCCCCTGGCGGATGTCCGTCCTCGGATTCCCCCTCCTCGCCATACCCCGGCAGCTCCATCACAAACTCGCCCGGGTAGAAATCGTGCTCGCCTGGGTGCCTCACCGGGACCAAGTCGGTTGCCGCCAGCTGGGTGGATATCGACCCGTCCTGCCACTGCACATCCACCTCCGTGTGGGTCCCCACCACGAGCGCCGCGACCAGGCCAGGGGGCTCCCAGGGCTTGCCCGCCTTCTTGGGCTTCTTGCGGCGCTTGCGGCCTCGGTTGCGACCGCCAGGGGCGGGGCCGCCGCGGGGGCTCTGGGTGCCATCGCCCGCACGGGGGGATTCGCCATCGGCGGCGTTGTCCGCCGAGGCGGGTGGGGTGGGCTGGGGGAAGATGCGCGCGACTGAGCCCGGCTGCATCACTGTTGGAAATGCGCATTGGATTTGGTATCAAAGGCGTATGGGGTGTCAAAAGTGGTCAGAGGTCGGAAGGCGTGGTTTAAGTGTTGTCAAGCATGCTCAAGCGCTGTCAAGTGTTGTCAAAGGTGGGCATATCACAGGGTTATGAGTCTCTTACTTTGCATTTGCTTGTATGCGTATGTTTGTTGGAGTTGGGAAGACAGGCGGACGGGCGATGATGGCGGCGGGGGTTGGGGGGAGGGAAAACGGGCAGTTCAGGGGCGCCACATATAGGGTGGGAGGTAACAAATCTGTGCTAGCAATGTTCATCCTAAGCTTCATGAAGGTGGCATCACACACCATCTGGCCAACCAGCAAAAGCCGCACATGCCAGCGCACGAGGCTGGTCATGAGCTGCCACGTCACCAGGATGCAGTTAAACTTGGTCCAGCCGTCAATCCAGCTGGCCTACCTTTGGGCACCAGCGCATGGTTTCCGATATTCCAGCACGTGTGCTTGTAGTATGTCATAGTCGTCAGGTCCTTGGCCGGCAACCGCTCCGGGGGAGGCTCCATCGACGACGAGTCATGGCCGTGGGCGCTGCCATCCGTCCCCGCATTGCTGCCCAGGAACTGAACCAAGGGGAATACAAGACCGTATCAGCCAAGGTCAGAGGTCCAAATAGCAAGTAAGTACTCCTCCTCCTCCTCCTCCTCCTCCTCCTCCTCCTCCTCCTCCTCCTCCTCCTCCTCCTCCTCCTGCTACTCCTGGTCCTCCTGCTCCTCCTCCTCCTCCTCCTCCTCCTCCTCCTCCTCCTCCTCCTCCTCCTCCTCCTCCTCCTCCTGCTCCTGCTCCTCCTGCTCCTCCTGCTCCTCCTGCTCCTCCTGCTCCTCCTGCTCCTCCTGCTCCTCCTGCTCCTCCTGCTCCTCCTGCTCCTCCTGCTCCCCCTGCTCCCCCTGCTCCCCCTGCTCCCCCTGCTCCTCCTGCTCCTCCTGCTCCTCCTCCTGCCGCTGCTGTTGCTATTGCTGTTGCTGTTGCTGTTGCTGTTGCTGTTGCTGTTGCTGTTGCTGTTGCTGTTGCTGTTGCTGTTGCTGTTGCTGTTGCTGTTGCTGTTGCTGTTGCTGTTGCTGTTGCTGTTGCTGTTGCTGTTGCTGTTGCTGTTGTTGCTGTTGTTGTTGCTGCTGCTGCTGCTACTACTATTGCTGATAAAAATAGTAAGTAATAAGTAAGTCCACACAGTCAGCAGTGTGATACCGATGCACCCGTCGAGGAGCTGCATGAATACAACAACAGCAGCAGCAATTACCTGGACAGGACAGCCAGCACGGACTGGAATGATCGTGAGAATCTATCCTTTCACAAGATCCGGCCCAAAGGCAAAGCCCATCGAAGCCTGCTGCAGTACTAACCGCATCACCCACGGGTTCAGGATTATGGAAAAAAGATAAACGTGGAAAGGGGCTGCGTATAGGTTAACAAAATGGGGACATGTCTAGCCCTGATATCAAAGCCCATCGTATATAGTGCGTGCTTGTCTAGCCCTGATATCAAACCCCATCGTATATACTTCGTGCTTGTCTAGCCCTGATATCAAACCCCATCGTATATAGTTCGTTCTAGGAACCGTGCCAGAAACAGTTTGTACTGCCAGTCCCAGTCTCCCTCCTTTCCACACAGTCCCTAAGAAGCAGTACACAGCAAACGAAAGGACTCCAAAAGGCCGCACCTTGCCAGACGCGATCAACTGCGTTCTATACAAACACACACACACAATTGAAATCACACACAATTAAAATCACAATGACTTGGTTGACCCTAGCGCCTCACCTTGCCGCACGCGATCCACTGCACGGTGACGTGGCCAGGCTCCACCGCCGCCACCACCGCCTCGGCGCGCCCATTCCACGCACCGTTGAGCCACTTGGCATTCTGGGCCGTGCGTGTGGTGACGCGCACCGGCTGGCGAGGGCAGAGCAGATGCAGCCACCCCCCAAAGCAACAAAGCGATGCACAAAAAACCGATGAGTGACGAGCAAGCAGGGAAACATGAGGCGAGGAAAGGTAAGAAAACGCCGGTCACGTCCTTCCCCGTGGGTAGACGCCAATTCCAAGTAGTTGTCTCACTTCATTTCAAAACGGGGGGCATTCAAACCGCACAGGCAGGGTGAGGAATTTCGCACAGGAAACATGACTTGACTTGAAACAACGGAGTACTCGTGTCCTCCACGTGCTAGTGCTTGAACCTTAACTGAATTTCTAAAGCATGCACTCGGCTCTTTAGCCACAAGCAGATTTATTCAACCCAATTTCCAGATGCCGCCGCACTGGTGCAATAAAAGAGCATCCACTGTGCCAAGAAAGTAGCTTGATATGAAACGCCGGTGGCCGCCCCAGACAAAACATCAGCGCGCTCGCGACCATGTACTGCACGAACAAACACATGCGCACAACCACTAGGCAACAGAACAACAGGTGCGTATGAAACATGCACTCTAACTGTTACATTTGTCAGGTAAACTGCGCCGCCATCCCCAGCACTCACCTCGCCCGGGTAGTACGGCGCCTCGCTCTCGTCCTGAAGCGAACCCTCCGCGTACCCTCCCCCATCCCCCCTATCGACAGGGGTAACCTTGTCCAGATTGGCCTGTGTCACGCGGCAAGCGGCGCCGTTCTCAAATACCAGCACCAGGTTTAAGCTGGCGTCGTCCACACGTCCCAGCCACTGGCCGTGAATCACGTACTGGCCGGGGGCAAACGCGACGATGTGCTGTAACTCCGTCGACGGCACGCCCGTGAGCCGGATCGTACCGCTACTGGGCCCTGCAACATCCCCCTCCCCAGGGGCATGCCGGCCACTGGCGCCAGCAGTAGCGCCGGCGTGGCTTGCCGAGCGACCATTGCTGCTGGCAAAGGCAGAACTGGCGTCTGTCAAGGGGGACAGCGCGCTCCATGCGAGGTCAACGAGCATGCGGACCTCAAGCACGACGCCTGATTGGCCCAGGGGGTCGCTGGTGCGCGCCACGATGTCGCCGTGAAGCAGCGCCGTGCTCGATGGGTTGTCCCGATGGCAACCGCCAGATATGACAGGAGATAGTACAGTAGTTTATTACCATAATTATTATTATTTATCCATGATCGGAATATATTCGTAGACGGGAGCACAACCAGGATATATTGATATTTTTACTATCGGCGCATGATCGCAAGGGTCCAGTAGACGGGAGCACAATCAGGATATATGGATATTTTTATTATCGGCGCATGATCGCAAGGGTCCAGTAGACGGGAGCACAATCAGGATATATGATATTTTTATTATCGGCGCATGATCGCAAGGGTCCAGGTCAAGGAAACTGTAACACACAGTTACAAGAAATGCTGGCAATGCACAACCATGAGCCATCCTTGAGAAAACCACGCACCAACGAATCAAAGTGCTGACTATCGAAAACCACGGTAAGGAGGTTGTGATGCACAACCGCCAATGCACCGGTGGTGGTTCTAATTCAGCGGAGCACACATGATCACAGCGTGCCGTGTGCCATGCTCGGCCCAACTATGAATGGCTCTCAACCACTCTAGATGACCCGAAATGGCTCTCAATGGCTCTAACAGGCTCTAAACAGCCCTAAAAGGCTCCAAACGGCTCCAAGCGGCTCCAAACGGCTCCATACGGCTCCAAACGACTCCAAGTGCGATCAATGGCTACCAAGTCCTGCCAAGGGCTCCCAAGTGCTACCAACGGCATGAAGAGCTGGGGCAAGGATATCTGTCCACCACCACCAGGTCGCGCGCAGGCTGGATGTCCTCCCCCCGCGACAGCCACAGCACGCGCGCGTGGCCCACCTCCAGGTCCTGCCTCGCCCACAAGGGTGCCCACAGGATAGGTACGCACGGGTAAACGATGGAGAGAGGGTCAAAGAAGGGTTAAGGAATATCGAGGAAGGGCTCGTGCCCACAAGAATGGCGCACGCGCGTGGCCCACAAGAAACGGCACAAAAGGTGACGGAAGGGTTAACCACCACAAGGTCCGCACTCGTTGGCACCAGCGTAAGGTAAGGCAAGGTCAGCAAGGTAAGGCTAGGTAAGGTAACGTAAGCAAGGGGAATGGCGAGGGGCACACATAGGCACACGATCAAGAGTGGTCCATCATGAGCAAGTACACATACAGAACAAGCGCACCGATCCGCCTGCACCGTAAGGGAAGGGGATTCGACCTGGAACGGTTGCATGCAGAGGGGGGGGAAGTCTCAGCAGGGAACGGACACACAGAGGAAGGTCGAAAGGGGGGGGGGGATGCAGAGGCAGAATGAGAGAGGCTTCGGGTGGGCAGAGGGCGGGCGAAAAGAGGGGGGAAGGGGCCACACAGGGAAAGCGGGAGGGGACACGAGGGGGAAAACGAGAGAAGGGGGGGGTTGAGGAGGGAGAGGGAAAAAGAAACGGGGGAGGCCACAAGGGAGGATGGTGTAGATTGAGACGAGGAGGCATTTTAACGAAGAAAATGATTAGATTGAGGAAGAATAACTAAGCGCCAGCATCTGCCTCGGTCTCAGCCGATTCCAAGCTTCCAACCTGTGCTTAATAAAGTACTATACTAACTCACCAGGAGTAAGATAACTCGCTAACAATAAAATAACTCGCTGGACGAGACTTGACAACAGCTTGAAGCTCAGAAAGTGCACAGGACGCATGCGTAACAGGAAAGTACCACAACACCGGGACAGTTGCTGAGTGTAAACGCAAAAGTGAAAACATAGATTATTGAAGAAGAGAAACGCAAAAGGGTAAAGACATACTATCGAAGAAGAGCTATGATTACTGTGATAAATTACTGTGATTACTGGTCCTGTCATGCAACGTGACAGACGAGGGTAGCCCCAGAGAGCCAAATGAATCCTCCTATACAAGGTGATAACTGAATTTCCCAGCAAACAATGTCATGGCATAAAAATCAAGAAGCCAAACAAAACCAGGTAAACGGAGAGACAAAAAAGCACATGGCCACATGTGAACGCCAAAAAACTCAGCTACGTAAACGTGAGACACAGACGCATCTACACTGCTGGTGGTCAGTCCTGCACGAAAGTGCCCATATGGCAACCAAGGGAACCACCACCCCAACGAGCACACATGATCACGGGACATGACGGTGGGGTGTTAAGTGGGAGCAGGAAGCCATATGTAAACCTGCATACTTGGACACCTGACATGCAAAGCCATGCAATCCGGAGCGCTACTAAAACCGCAAGCTGTCATCGGCACGTGCCTGAAAAAGAAACTACTGCACAGTCCTACGGCCAAGGCTGCGGTTAGCGTGCATACGCTCTTAAGTACGCGCAGGTGCCGAGGTAGTAGAGTGCAATCCTAAATTGCGAGAAAGACAGGTAAGCTGACGATACAGCTCTTCCTATACAAGCGCAGAGAGGCGAAGGCCACTTCGCGGTTGCCAGTCGGTGGCATAGACCTGACCCAACATACATGGTCCTCCTCCACGCTGTCGGTATCGCTTTCTGAAGGTTCGCTTTCGACGTCTCCCCCGACTTGGTCGACCAGACCCAACTCATCAGGTTCGTTTGCCAGGCACACCACGTCGTCGATAAATATCTGCAAAAATACCAAACCGCATGCAATACGACGGAGGTCAACGCCATGTTTGCTGCATGCTGCCATCAGCGCGGATCACCAGGTTGCGAGACGCGCCACCTCAAAAGCTGGAATCCGCTCGACTCTCGTCAAACATAACGTACATGGCTAGCCCCGGCGGATCCTTCAAAACCTGGCGCCACCATTGTGAGACAATTGCAAGGCGGCGGTACGATGCGAAAAGCCCTCGAACCAACCGGCGGGTTTCGGCACCAAAAAAAATCCTAAAAAACGCAAGGGTTAGAACACAAACAACCGAACTACATCTCTTGACGATAGCTTGCAACTACATCCTCGGCCATAACGGGCATGTGCATCCCGGTCACTCCGCTGAGCTGTGGCGAGCTACGCTGCTAGGTATGATGGCGTTTTGAAGCGTGCGTCCGGCTTCAAATAAGTGACTCGGTGGTGTCCTCCGGCCTTCGCTGCTGGGTCGCTCTATTACGCATGTAGGCAGTAGGCGTCAGAGTACTAATTAACTGTGGCGAGCTGCGGAGCTGGCTGCTGGATAAGTAGAGAGGTCTATTTGTCTCTATGAGGAATCGTTCACGTATTTTACGGTTGACCTTGCGGCCACAACGTTGTTGCAGCCGCCAGAACGCTTTTCCCCGAGGAGAAACAAAGGGACCATCCGAAAAGTAAAAAAGTTTTAGGGGTGGAGCAGGGGTGGAGTCCCAGGACTCGTGAAGTCCTGATGGAGTTAGTTAGGACCCGCACATGGCCTGGTGGGGTACGGAGCGTCCTGCGTCTACAGTACTGTACTGTACAACCTTTTTCCGGTGAAATGGGTGTTGTTTATTTCCAAACAAGGTATGCCACAAATACTGTCCAGAAGCCTAGTTGAACCCAGAAGCCTAGACTGTTGAGCCTCATCAAGTGGGGATTTGGGGTGCAGGCCGCATTGGTAAGGTGCGCCCTGCACCTGTTGTACCTAAGTGGCACGAATCATCTTTTTTGAAAAAAAAGGTTTAACGTGAAAGTTTGAACGTGAAAGTTACAACGCACGTTACTGGATACTCAGAACAACTATGGACGGCAGCAGGCAGAAAGCACAAGTTGGGATCCCACCCGTACCTGACAGCCTTAACCTTTTTCTACAGTATTAGAATCGCGCTTGGTTGGTGAATAGCACGCCAACAAGGTGACACCGGACACGGTTTTTTGCCGCCGGGACGTTTGCTTGGTGAATGACGGATGACGATTGACTCATGACGACGTAAAGCCTCTTTATCCAGGTTAAGGGCCGCCAACAGGGCTGGGCGGATTAGGACGTATTAACCCTTGCATTTTGTCAGGCAAGGCGAAGATCTACTGAGGTGGCCTTTTGAATAGACTGCAGAGAAAGGCACGGCAGATTGCATGGGCAGAATTCGCTCCCATTAACCGGACTCCTCAATTTTAGCAGCGTACAGGCGGATTACTGGGGCCATGGCGTCCATCCAGCGTCATATTCACCCGTCATGTCTACCCCGTCGTATCTTGGCCAGGGGCTTGGTTCTTAATGTGCCTCGTGAATCTATGCGGGCTTGCAAAACTGCCAATTCTGTGGGCGCGTCGGCGAAAGCGACGAAACAAGCGCTGCCTGCTCAATGCGAGCGTGGAGCGAGTTTGTGGCTTGAGATGCGGTTACTCAAGCGCAGATTCTCACATTTCGGCGGACGTGGCGGCTCTATTGCTGCGAATTGGGGCCGGCAGTTCCACTTAACGGCTGTACGCGCGGAGGCTGCATCGGCTGCAGAGGTGGCGCGGGCAGGCTCTGGGAATGCAGATGCAGCCGAGAAGCCGCACGCCCACCATCATGGCCCACAGTGGAAAGCGAGCATTGACTTCAAATCGATTCGCGACAACCTTGAGTTGCATAAACGAAACTGCAAGCTTCGCAGAACTGGTAATCTCTCGCGCTGGCGAGCACCCCCCCCCCCCCCCCCCCCCCTCCCGGATTATCGCTTAGTTTCGTGAACGCAAATTAGTCATATGTGGCTGTTGACAACGGACGTCTGCTTGCCGAACTCACTAGAAGCAGGTAATTGGCGTTTGCACTGAACGTACTAAGGGATCGTCGGCATGTTTTCATGTGTATTGGTCTTTTCATTTCTATTATTGCCGCTCCCCTAGACTATCTCCACCAGTGCAAAATGCAAAAAAATAAATCGTCACTTGTTTGTAGGGCTCCAGGGTGGCATGCCTGCTGGCCGTCCATGCAAGCTTACTTGTACTAGGCTATCCTGAAGGTCTGGATCCTATTACCTTCTAGGATTTGCCTTGCAATAGGCTATGAACAAGCTTTGGCTGAAACTCCAAATCATGTGGTTTCAGCAAAGCCTATCTCTCAGCTCTGCATCCCGCTAGGCCAGTGGTCTCTGTTTGCTTAACTGATCAATCTTCAGTTGATCCTCAACCGACTGACCAATGGAGTAGATGAAGGAGACAACCAGCGCAGGCCAGAAATCGGGAGAATCGATTAGATTTATGAACGCCTGGCCATTGCTAAGTTTTTGGCCTACAAAGCTTCTTTCAACCGACACACGTTCGATGGCAGATCAGTGCCTGACTTTACCTGTGCCCACTTTGGATTGGCCATAAGTGTGTGCTGTTAAGTGCCACCAACCATATTTGCCACTGCTTTCAGCCTGGTTGCTTTGAGGCATCGCATGTCCTTTTTTTATTAGCATCCATGATAAGCATCTACTTAAGTAAGCAGGTTACTGCAGCCTTTACTGTAGCCTATCTGTGTTTAAGCCTGCACTAGACGCAAAGACTCTGCTTTTGCAGACTGAATATGTGAAAATAGTTACTTAATAGTAATACCTACATGAAAAATGCCGTCTGGGCATGCAAACATACGTGCCGGACATGCACACCGACGCGACCAAGTTAACCAACGGAACAAAAACTTGCCAAGCCAAGCCAAACTGATGCAGCCAAACCAAAAGATAACAAATAACAATAAAACAACCCTTGTGCAGGCAAACCAAAGTCACCCAAATGGAAGCTATGCCACACCGTTCACCTCCCCTTCCCTCGCTTCCCCGCTCCTCCCCCTCCCCCTCTTCCCCCCTTACCCCCCTTACCCCCCTTACCCCCCATTACCCCCCTTTTCCCCCCCTTCTCCCCCTTCCCCCCCTTCCCCCCCTTCCCCCCCTTCCCCCCCTTCCCCCCCTTCCCCCCCTTCCCCCCCTTCCCCCCCTTCCCCCCCTTCCCCCCCTTCCCCCCCTTCCCCCCCCTTTCCCCCCTTTCCCCCTTTCCCCCCTTACCCCCCTTACCCCCTTCCCCCCCTTCCCCCCTTTCCCCCCTTACCCCCTTCCCCCCCTTACCCCCCTTACCCCCCTTACCCCCCTCCCCCCTTACCCCCTCCCCCCTCCCCCTCCTCCCCCTCCTCCACCTCCTCCACCTCCTCCACCCCTCCACCCCCTCCCCTCCTCCCCCTCCTCCCTCCTCCACCCCTCCACCCCTCCCCCTCCTCCCCGTCCTCCCCTCCTCCACCTCCTCCACCTCCTCCACCTCCTCCACCCCCTCCACCCCCTCCACCCCTCCCCCTCCTCCCCTCCTCCCCTCCTCCCCCTCCTCCCCTCCTCCACCTCCTCCACCTCCTCCACCTCCTCCACCCCTCCACCCCTCCACCCCTCCCCCTCCTCCCCCTCCTCCCCCTCCTCCCCTCCTCCCCTCCTCCCCCTCCTCCCCCTCCACCCCCTCCTCCACCTCCTCCACCCCCTCCACCCCTCCACCCCCCCCCTCCTCCCCCTCCTCCCCTCCCCTCCTCCCCCTCCTCCCCCTCCACCCCTGCTCCCCCTCCTCCCCTCCTTCCCTTCCTTCCCCTGCCCCCAACCGCCTCCTCCCCTCCTCCCCCCCGCCTCATCCCCTCCCCCCCTCCCCTCCATCCCCCGCCGCCGCGTCCCCCACCAGCTGGCGACCCCGTGGCCGTCGTCGCCCTCTACGAGTCGTACGTGGCCAAGGCGCAAGAGACCGACGCTCTCCGCAACGAGCGCAACAACGTGGCCGCCAAGATGAAGGGCAAGCTCGACGAAGCCACGCGCGCTGAGCTGATCGAGAAGGGGCGGCTGATCAAAGAGAAGCTGGCGGACTACGAGGCGGAGCTGGTGGTGCTGGAGAACCAGATGCAGTACGCGGGCCAGATGCTGCCCAACCTTACGCACCCGGATGTGCCCGTGGGCAGCGAGGACCAGGCGGTCCTCCGCAAAATGGTGTGTTTTCTTTTGTAAGCAAAGACGAGTGAAACTAGTGGTAAAGGATACTAATCATCATGATTGTACTATTGTATATTCTCATGAATATGATACTAATTATTATGATTATATTCTAATATACTATCATTACTGTAATACTAATTATTATGACTACCTGCAACGTGGTGCGTTTCGGTCGTGAACAAATTGATTAGTACAAAATCTACATTCGCGGCCTGGATTTTTTTTTCCCCCAAGGAAATTATAGTAAATATTTGCTATCAACTGGAAAGTTGTGCATTTTCGGTTGTGAACAAGGCAGGAAAGGTTTCGTTCGCACAGCAATGACGCCATCATCACCTGCACAGCGGTGCGTTTTCTTCATGAACAGTTCTTGTCCACAAAGTGCTGTGCTGCCTTGAGTGAAGTTTTCCGCAAAGTGGTGTCTTTTCCTTGTAGATACATGCAAGTAAAAACACTGATATCTGCAAAATGGTGCTTTTTTCCAGTGCAAAAACAGTGACTGTTCATTTTATCCGCGCTTCCCTCTTTTCCTTTTCGCACTATTCCCATTCATGTCCCCTTCTCTTTTCCTTCACACACTATTCCCATTCATGTCCCCTTCTCTTTTCCTTCACACACTATTCCCATTCATGTCCCCTTCTCTTTTCCTTCACACACTATTCCCATTCATGTCCCCTTCTCTTTTCCTTCACACACTATTCCCATTCATGTCCCTTCTCTTTTCCTTCACACACTATTCCCATTCATGTCCCCTTCTCTTTTCCTTCACACACTATTCCCATTCATGTCCCCTTCTCTTTTCCTTCACACACTATTCCCATTCATGTCCCCTTCTCTTTTCCTTCACACACTATTCCCATTCATGTCCCCTTCTCTTTTCCTTCACACACTATTCCCATTCATGTCCCCTTCTCTTTTCCTTCACACACTATTCCCATTCATGTCCCCTTCTCTTTTCCTTCACACACTATTCCCATTCATGTCCCTTCTCTTTTCCTTCACACACTATTCCCATTCATGTCCCCTTCTCTTTTCCTTCACACACTATTCCCATTCATGTCCCCTTCTCTTTTCCTTCACACACTATTCCCATTCATGTCCCCTTCTCTTTTCCTTCACACACTATTCCCATTCATGTCCCCTTCTCTTTTCCTTCACACACTATTCCCATTCATGTCCCCTTCTCTTTTCCTTCACACACTATTCCCATTCATGTCCCCTTCTCTTTTCCTTCACACACTATTCCCATTCATGTCCCCTTCTCTTTTCCTTCACACACTATTCCCATTCATGTCCCCTTCTCTTTTCCTTCACACACTATTCCCATTCATGTCCCCTTCTCTTTTCCTTCACACACTATTCCCATTCATGTCCCCTTCTCTTTTCCTTCACACACTATTCCCATTCATGTCCCCTTCTCTTTTCCTTCACACACTATTCCCATTCATGTCCCCTTCTCTTTTCCTTCACACACTGTTCCCATTCATGTCCCCTTCTCTTTTCCTTCACACACTATTCCCATTCATGTCCCCTTCTCTTTTCCTTCACACACTATTCCCATTCATGTCCCCTTCTCTTTTCCTTCACACACTATTCCCATTCATGTCCCCTTCTCTTTTCCTTCACACACTATTCCCATTCATGTCCCCTTCTCTTTTCCTTCACACACTATTCCCATTCATGTCCCCTTCTCTTTTCCCCTCTATGGCTTGCCTCCTGGTTTGAGATAAGCCTGGGCGCCCTCGCTCCTCGTTGTGTAGTAGGGGTCAGCGGTACCTTGACTGGATCGACCGTACCAAAGGGGAGTCTTTGTCACCACTCGTGACATGTCTTTAATGCACTTCTTTTTTCTTTTCTTCCCCTCTTTCCCTCCAGGTGGGCGCCAAGCGCAACGTCTCCTTCTCACCGCAACCATGCACGGCGTCGTCCTTTGTCTTTCTTTATTAATCCGATTATCATTATCCCCCAATTTCCTCCACCTCATTCATTCTCTCCCCCCCCCCCCTCCCCCCATTCCATCTTTAGGTGGGCGCCAAGCGCGACTTCACCTTCACCCCCCGCGACCACACCGTGCTCGGTGAGATCCTCGACTGCTTCAACTTTGCCCGCGCGGCGCAGGTCTCCGGCAACAAGTTCTACTACCTGCAGCGCGACGCGGCCATGCTGGAGCTGGCGCTCGTCACGCTGGCCATGCAGCGCGCGGCCTCGCGCGGGTTCATGACCGTTATGACGCCCGACCTCGTGCGCGACACCACAGTCGAGAAGTGCGGCTTTCAGCCACGCATGGCCAACACCCAGGTGGGTAAAAATGCAGGGATCCAAAATGGCCAACACGCGAGCGGGTTTGGCGAGGCTGCAAGAGGGGTCTTGTGGTTGGCTAGAGTGCAGTCGAGTAGGTGTTTGGTCCCCTGGTGTAACAGAGCAGGTATCAGATTGGCCACCATGCAGGTGGGTGCGCTGGCCTGAGGGTAAATACAGCGGGTCATGTAGTTGGCTCCCTCCCTCCCTCCCTCCCTCCCTCCCTCCCTCCCTCCTCCTCCCCCTCCCTCCCTCCCTCCCTCCCTCCCTCCCTCCCTCCCTCCCTCCCTCCCTCCCTCCCTCCCTCCCTCCCTCCCTCCCTCCCTCCCTCCCTCCCTCCCTCCCTCCCTCCCTCCCTCCCTCCCTCCCTTCCTCCCTTCCTCCCTCCCTCCCTCCTCTCTCTCTCTCTCTCTCTCTCTCTCCTCTCTCTCTCTCTCTCCTCTCTCTCTCTCTCTCTCTCTCTCTCTCTCTCTCTCTCTCTCTCTCTCTCTCTCTCTCTCTCTCTCCCCCCCCCCCCCTCTCCCTCTCTGCTTCTCTGCTTCAACCTTCCTCACTCTTCCTCCTCGTCCCCCTCACCCACCCACTCCCACCCCCACCCCCACCCCCACCCCCCCCCACCCCTACCCCACCCCCAACCCCACCCCCACCCCACCCCCACCCCACCCCCCCCACCCCCACCCCACCCCCACCCCCACCCCCACCCCCCACCCCCACCCCCACCCCCACCCCCCACCCCACCCCCACCCCCACCCCCACCCCCACCCCACCCCCACCCCCACCCCCACCCCCACCCCCCCCCCCCCACCCACCCCCACCCCCACCCCCACCCCCACCCCCACCCCACCCCCACCCCACCCCCACCCCCCACCCCACCCCACCCCACCCCACCCCCACCCCCACCCCACCCCCACCCCACCCCCACCCCCACCCCCACCCCCACCCCCACCCCCACCCCACCCCCACCCCCACCCAACCCAACCCAACCCAACCCAACCCCACCTCACCCACCCTCCCACCCCACCCACCTTCACCCCCACTGACATGCCTCTCCCTGTGTGCCCCCTCTTCCCCCCCCCCACCTTGCAGGTCTATTCCATCATGGACTCCGACCTGTGCCTGACAGGGACGGCCGAGATCCCCCTGGGCGGCATGTACATGGACGAGATCATCCCCGAGGCTGACCTGCCCATCAAGCTCGCCGCGTTCGGGCACTGCTTCCGTACGGAGGCCGGCGCTGCCGGCGCGTCCACTAGGTGAGGCTCTTTTTAGTGAACTGTCTCTTAGCTGAACCCTCTCTTTTAATGAAACTCTCTATTAGCTCTCCTGGTTTTTGTTTCCCAAAATAAGCTTCCTGTTTTTGGTTCTAAGCAGCTTCTCTGGCCTTAGTTTCCTTCCGTCTTGTTGCATTTCTTGGGCAAATGCTCTCACGCGCTAGCCCGGCTGCCCCTGCTGTATTTGAGAACTTTTGTTGTTCTGGAAATTGCGGTGGCTGTGGCACAGACTCTGGTGTCCTGCCCCATCCCCTCCAGGATTCCATTAATTAATTGATTGATTAATTGACTAAGTAGTTAACTAAAACACGTGGGTACCAATAAGGGAACCTTCAGCCCCGATACACAACAAGGAGGGAGGGCGCCCCAGCTTCTCTCACTGACTCAAGCGGGCAGGCCGCAGAAGAATCTCTCTGCATCATGGTGCAGGCCCAACTGTGGGTGCAATACAACATGAAGTAGCAAATTAAGCGTCGCTGATGCAGTAAGGCTGCCTCATTGATCGTCCAGTGGCCACAGATAGGCTTGGAACTCATTGAGAGCTGCCGGTTTAGGAGAATATACAGGATTCCACGGATCCCTTGTTATTCCACTACAGTTGTAAATCAGATGATAAGCTGATGTACTTCTCTCACGCTGCGTCGAAACCTAAACACACTCATGTTCTACCGGTCTTCCCTCTCCCACCCTTCCCTCTTGTGCCCCTGTGCCCAATCCCCGAAATGACATGCATCGATGAATTCGTTCCCCAGGGGCCTGTACCGCGTGCACCAGTTTAGCAAGGTGGAGATGTTTGTGCTGTGCACACCCGCACAGAGCGAGGCGCTGCACGAGGAGCTGATCTCGTTCGAGGAGGAGCTGTACGCCGAGCTGGGCCTGCACTTCAAGTAAGGGGGGAGGATGTTTAGGGACACAAGGGGAGGAAGTCGAGTGGTGGGTGGGTGAGGAGCTGTACGCCGAGCTGGGCCTGCACTTCAGGTAAGGAGGGCGAAGGCTTAACGACCTGGCAAAGGGACAAATTGCAAAAGGAAAAGTCTCTACATTCTAATGGGCTATGGGGGGGGGGGAAGGGGGGGGCATGTTGCTGTGAGGTGCTGTACAGGGAGCTGGGCCGGCACTGCGAAGAACAATAATAATAGTATTTTGGGAATTGGGGAAGGAGGTATAACAGTGGGTGGGTAAGGTACTCAGCTTATTGTGGGAGGGGAGCTGATCTTGTTTGAGGAGCTGTATGGAGGTCTGGGCCTGCAGTTCAAGCAAGGGGGGAGAAGTTTGAGGGTTTTGAATTGGAGGAAATGTATGGGTTGACAGGTGAGGAGTCATTCATGGAATCTTGACTTCTGCATCCAATGTGAATCTATGTGCGTTCATATTCTGCCCTGGTCCAGGCCTGATTTTCGTTCCTCACATGCCTGCCGGCCGTCCCTTCCTGTTTCGACCGCTCTCTCTTACTGTCCTGGCACATTCTTGCGGTAGCACACTCACCTGTTCCGTTGCTTGGGGGCACCTGCACACACTCATCTGTTCGCCAGTGCTTGTGTTCGCGCGCCGACTCACCTGCTTGGTGTACTGCACTCGCCTGCTCGCGTGGGCTTGTTGCCTGTATTGCGGTGGCCCCGTTGGCGCGTGCCGGGGAGCAGGAGTATCGACATGCCGACCGAGGACCTGGGCGCGCCCGCGTACCGCAAGTTTGACATTGAGGCGTGGATGCCCGGGCTGGGCCGCTACGGAGAGGTGAGGGCGCTCTTGCTCTGCTAGTAGTGAGGTTCTCGTGCGCACGGTTCATATGTATTCTTCTCAAACAGCATGCCGGGGCTTGGCCACTATAGAGAGGTGAGGATTGGTTGCTGTTGAGCATGCTCCAAATGGGTGCTTGAGATCGCATCACAAAATACACTGCTGGGTA
Source organism: Mesostigma viride (assembly GCA_009746045.1). Taxonomy (NCBI): domain Eukaryota; kingdom Viridiplantae; phylum Streptophyta; class Mesostigmatophyceae; order Mesostigmatales; family Mesostigmataceae; genus Mesostigma; species Mesostigma viride. The sequence goes on from RPFO01000084.1 coordinate 160,221, forward strand.
GGGTAGGTTGCTGGGCAGGGTAGGTTGTTGGGTAGGGTGCGTTATTTGGTGGGGTACGTTGTTGGTCTAGGTACTTGAAGCATAACACAGCCTAGTCTCGGCTTGCTTATCATGGGTTAATCAAAGCCACTCAGCATAACTCCGAGATGCAAGTCCATGTCGTGTTCGTGTTTGCTAATGGGTGGTGGGCTCTCCTCTTAGAATTGGCTTCTAGAAGCCGGTGACTGTGTCATTGTGGAATCACGATCTCGGTTGCAGTATCAAAGGCTGGCTGGTAGTTTGAGGAAGCCACCGGAATTCCTACGTATTTATTCCTCCACGCCATCGCGTCTCATGCTTGACCTCGTCCCACACCTATTCTATCGTATACATGACTGGCGCATGTTTCCGTGATTAACCAACCCCTGCTAGCCTTACAATGATCAATCCCTGCTGGCCTTCAATGATCACCCCGTATGCTCGGTGCCAATGAGAATGACGTTCATTTCGAATGCTATCTCTTGTCTTCTCTTATATACGACCTTATCCCCCATACATCATTTCTAATGCTATCTCTTGTCTTCTCTTATATACGACCTTATCCCCCATACAACCCCGCAGATCTCCAGCGCGTCAAATTGCACCGACTACCAGAGTCGGCGGCTCAACATCCGCTACCGCCAGTCCCCCCCTGCGGACGACCCCGCGGATGCCAGCACCGCCGAAGATGCCAAGAGCGGCAAGAAGGGCCCCGCCAAGGCCAAGAAGCCCAAGCCCGCGCCAACCGCGTTCGTGCACACGCTCAACGCGACGGCGGTCGCGGTCCCCCGCATGCTGATCGCGCTGCTAGAGAACTTCCAGAACGAGGACGGGTCGGTCGACCTGCCGCCCATCCTGCACCCGTACATGGGCGGCAAGACGCGGCTGTTGCCGTACGCCAAGAGCAGCGCATGAGCGGGGAAATAAGTGACGAGCGGGCGAAGGAGCGAGGCACAAGTTGGCCAACAAGAGGGCCAACTAGGCCAACAAGGGGGCAAACAAGGGGGCAGCGAGCGAGTGACGAGCAGGCAATTAGCGGGCATTATGTGCGCAACAAGCCAGTAGCAAGTGGGTAACACAATTTGGAATACGTTTTGAGGGTTGCATTGCGAAGCGATACCTAGGCTTGATGGTTTTTTTTTTTTTTACGCGTGCGGCCCCTTCCAGACGTCACGGAGAACAGGAACCCTTAGCATACGTTCGTGATATGGCCTCGTTATGAAAGTGGCTGGGGACGCTTGGCCACAGTCGCCCAAGATCGACACTGGAGGCAAGGGCGAGTACTTGCAAAGGTGGAATTGGATAAGCAGGGCTCTCTGAGTCCATGCCATGTGGCAAGATGCAAAAAATGTGTGCAGAAATGTGCAAGGTGACAAGGCAGCGACCTGGGAGTCGAGACAGAAAAGGCCTTGTGCTGTTGGCGATTCAATTGCTGTTGTTTGGAATGCCCCTGCCTCATACGTGGCTACTTCATTTCCAAGTGGAGGGGGAAGGGGGCCTCCTTTTCCTTGGGCAGGCTGCAGCAGTGGAAGCGCTACCAGCTCCTTGTTGAATTACTACTACTTGAATAAGGAAGTCCGAATCTAGTCCAAGGGATGCCACTAGGATGGTGGGAGCTATGTGTATTTCACAGTTACTTTTTGTTGTCTCACTTAATAATAATTAAGGATAATTGATTAAATATTTTGTTGTCTCCTTGATATTACACGTAGAATGTGTTACATGAGGGCATAATGTTGTCAGTGGATGGCAATGGAATGCGATGGATGACTGTCTGGCTTCTAGTTGCAAGGTTGATACTATTTTGTGTATCTTCATTCCCCACAGCTCTTATGCTCTGCATAGACAGCCCAGTTAAATTGCATAACCTATCTAAAGGAGGAACTTGAAGTGTGCCTTTGTCTGAGATTGCATTGATTGTACTGATTGTCTCGAGTCCAATTTCAAGTTTCAAATTTCAAAGGTCGCGCAACTCAAACAGGGGGGCCAGAGATCAATTAATATCTACCAAGAGGATCAATTATATACCCGACTTCTCCGTTAAATCTCATCGACCGGTTTTCGAAACAACCAACGAACGCCGTAGATGCAGATCCAACGGAGTAAACAACGTCAGGACCGACGCGGCGCCTAAGTTCCTTTTGTGCGAGCCATTTTACAACGTCGCGCCGCGTCGTGTACCCGAGCCCTTTTCTGAACGTGAGATGCAAAATCCGCTTGCCAGACCGGGAACTCCGTCCAATGCCGTCTTGCAGTACCACC
>RPFO01000084.1:167500-257500 GCA_009746045.1 Mesostigma viride
CGTCTTTATGAAACCCCTGTTTCCAGTACCCTACTGACTGCCATACCTGCATTTGATACTCTTGTATGATGATGTTGCTTCATGGATACCGCCTCTTCTTGCCGCAGGTCGTGCTGGACGGTATCGAGGACACCTACTACAAATTCATGGGCCTGTCCGCCAACGCGTCGGTCGACGAGATCCGCAGCGCCCACCGCAAGCTGTCCAAGCTCTACCACCCGGACACCACCGACCTGTCCCGCGAGGAGTCGGTCGAGAAATTCCAGATGCTCCGCAAGGCCTACTCGACGCTCATGTCGGACGAGACGCGCCGCATCTACGACTGGCAGTTGACGCAGAGCGCGCTCAAGAACCTGCAGGGGGAGCGCAGGGACGAGCCGACGATCCGGGGCCCCGCGCGCGTGAGACCCAAGAACAGCACGAACGTGCCGCTGAGTGGGCAGGCGTCCACCGCGCTCGTCTTTGATGTCATCGCGATATTCGTCAGCATTCTGACGATAATCTTTGTGGTCGTCTTCAAGGGGGGGTAAAGGTTGCTTAACAAATCACTGCGCCCCCGGGGTTTTCTGGGGGCACAAAATTTTTGGTTGCCTTTGCGGAACGCGCAGGCAGGGAGGCGTATTGCTAGTTGTCTTATTGAGAAGTGAGATAAGGGCATGGTTTTCTTTGGAAGGATGGACTAGTTCGGGACTCGGACGCGATAGAGATATCACATTGGGGAGATCCTGAGTGTGAAGATCGATCGTGGCAGTCTGGCTTAGACATTAATTAATTAATTAGAAACACAACTCCGTTGGGAGTATATGTAGCACATAGCCCTGAGAAGGGGCATATGGCTTTTAATACACTCTTAGCTACTTCCTGCAGGTGGGGCAATGTAAACTGCCACCTACTCTGGGTGCACGAAGTGCACCTGCCCACCGCTGTATTCAGGCACCTAGCCAAGTAGGGGCACCGACAGAGGGGGGAAGATCAGCATGGCTATACAGAAGCGATCAAATACAGAAGCGAGGACATGGCGTCTCAGCAGAGAGGAGCTCTCTGCGTGGGCACAGCATAACTAAATAAATAAAGCTAGGCATCATCTGGTGTGTGGCACATCATAGGCACACATGTACATGGCTAAAGAATGCTAAGGCATCAGCTGGTATAGTGCCTGTAGTAGGCGTACATGTACAAGGCCACGGCTAGGCCTGACTATTCTACACTACTACTAATTAATTAATTAATTAATAGTCCCCTAAGCTGGGGCGTCTGGAGTGGCTGGGGTCGCTTGCCAGGGCTTGTGGCCGACGTAGATGGTCGCCCCCTTCCAGTACACCGGCTTCCCCGCCACGGTCTGCCGGAGCTGGAGGTAGGTCGGCCATAGCTCCCGTCGCCGTTGTTGCTGCGCCAGGGTCAAGTCGTCGTCCAATTAAGGTGAAGGGAGTCTTCTCGAGCCGCTTGCGGCGTCTGAGAAACGAAGTCTTGTCCGCGGGGTTCTCAAAGATGAGAAGAAGCGGGGGCGCCCCTGCCTTACCGGCCCGCGAGCGGGGAAGGCGGTGGGCGGCCAGCTTGATCTCACCAAGGAGGCCCATGCGACCAAGGATTTTGCTCTCAAACGCCTGTGCAAGCTTCTCGGAATTCTCACCTTCCACCTGAGATAGAAGTTCTTGACGATGACGTTTAGGCTGCGCTTGGCGAGCTCGGCCTCCTCGCGGAGGTCAAGCGTCTGCCGCTGGAGCTGGGCTGCGACGGGGGAGGTGGTGGAGGCCGGTGGTGTGTTGCTTAAGCATGTCCGCCCAGGTCTGGGTGGGAGGAGCATCGCCAGCCAGGCCAGCGGGGGCTGGCTTGGCGGCAATGTCCTTCACCGCCTGGGCGGTGATGCCTGCGGTGTTTTGCAGGCATCCGATCGCGATGGCCGGCGTTGTCCTGGAGGCGCTGGTCGATGTCACGGAGTTGGGCGGTGATGGAGTCGGTGTCTGGAGAGGCGGAGGGGGGGGGGGGGGGGGGGGGGGGGGGGGTGGCGGTGGTGGTGGGGATGGCGGGGAGCTCAGCAGCCAGCGTTCGGCCCACAGCTGCCACATCTGCAGCTAGCTAGGGGCGTGACGTGCTGTGAGATGGCTTCTTGGAGGTGGAGGAGGAAGGTGGATTCGGTCAAGGGGGAGGGGGCCCAGAGGTCCGCGGCATGAGAGCTGAAGGATTAATTAATTAATTAATTAGACTCGTGCTCCCGTTGGGGAGTCACGGAGCATTAACCCCGATGGATGGATGGGTGGGTGCAAACAGTCCTACCGGTCTAAGCTATCTACATCAGCTACCTACGACATCTATCTAACAGCATTACTAACTACAACATCTATCTATACAGCACTGGCGTGCCTCCCTACGGGCTTGCACACGCGGGCGCTTCCCCACAGGGGGGGGCTCGTTGTCCTCTATGACCTGGGCCCACTTGGCCTAGTCCATCATCTTCTTCCAAATCACGGAGAGGCCTAGGCCCCCCACTGATGTCCTCTACCAGCTGTTCTTTGAAGGTGCGGGCCTTGCGGCGTCTAACATTAGGGGGCCCGGCCCACGTCAGGATCAGCTGAAGGATGGAAAAGAGGGCGGCGAGCTGAAGGCGCGGTCGGGACCAGCCAGACAGGTGGTCAGGTCCGCGGTGAGAACGCCGGCCGTCAGATCCGGTGCGAAGGCAATTATGGCGTTGGAGGCGCTGGCACAGGTCAAGAAGGAAGGCAGTAAAACCCATAAAACACGAGCTCCAGCATCCTGATGGGTGGCATGTCGAAATAGCTGGGTCTGTGGACGTCAAAGGTGGAAAATAACCTGTTAACGTCAAAGTCGTGCTCAGACCAGCTAGGTTCGGCTGGGCGGCTGCGTTTGGGCTCAGGCGATGCAGAGGGCGACCTCAGCATTAGGCAGGGAGGGTGCCGGGAGGGTGCCGGCATGCATGAACTTGAGTGTACCAGCGAGTGGTAATCGCTGGTAATATTGTGCGGAACCGGAGAAGCCAAGTGGCAAAAGGTTTCCGCACAATATTAACCTAACTACAGCGGCTGCAGCGCCGGCATCCACAGCCGCCCGGAGGATGTGCATGGCAACCGGAGAGGCAGCCATGCCTAGATGTCGCCTAGCTGTGCCAACACACCTAGTCACGTGCCGCCAACGCACGGTACACAACCAGCCATAGCCTTAGCCTAGTCCTCGTACAGCCATGCTACGCCCTGGCTATGTTCAGATTACTTGCCCACGCTCCTTGCTATGATATGCTCACATGGGTCTTATTGCACCCACAGTTTGCCGGATCGTTAGCCTGTCCTTTTAGCTAGCCGCGCCCGATTGCAGCTGTGGCATGCCTTTGGCATGAAGGAGACTGGGGGTCTCTGCCCTTTCTCCTGTAGTGCACACACAGGGATTAAAAGCACTTCGGTGCTCCGTGACTCCCCAACGGGAGCACGAGTTTAATTAATTAATTAATTAACCGGAGAGGCGGCCGAGCCACGGAAACATCGATGAGCAGATGGCAACCCTGCCCGTCGTACATAGTCAAGCACGGTAATGTCGGGGCAGTGGTTGGGTCACGTCAGATGAGATATATTTACACCTGGACATCGTATGTATTGCATGGCGCCAACGCCTTTCGGTAGTGGTCAGTAACCCGGGCTATGGCTAATATATCTTGCTCGACCACCGCACGCGGGCTGATTGCGGCGCAGCACATTTATTACGCTGTTTTACTTCATTCCGCGGTGTGGATCCAGTGTCCCATGCCGGCTGCATAGCTACTATTGCCTATTTTGTCGTGGTATCTCTTGTTAGCGTTGGCTTTGTTGATTTTTAAGTGGGTGCCTTCCGACTCTGATGTAAGTAAATATTTTTTTAAGGGGAGGGTCCCATGGAATGTATCAAAACTGAAGCCCCCTAATAACTACAGAAATGCAACTGACAACCACTGAATGATGTTTGGGGACCATAAACATGATGTTTGGGCATGCATACCACCACGTGTTGGGGGTACTACCCCCAGCCATACACCGGCTATGAGCTAAAAATAGAAAAAAACGCTGTCCGGGGCACATCTTGCCCAGAACAGTGGGAGAACCAGTTGCATGAAAAAAGTACAACCCATATAAAAATGTCATGGGACATGGTTTCTACCTAATTGGATCAACAAAATCAGCACATCCCTTTGAGTTATTAATTTTTGGGCCAAAAATACGCTTTTTTAGGCGGGGCGTCCCCATACACACTCATAATGTTCACAGCAATTAGGCCTAAAAAGTAATAGTCAAATTCTGTCATGACCATAGAAGGCACTGTCAAAGTTTGGTGGCATTCTGAGCTCAGCTGTACATAGCAGTTATTAATTTTGGCAGTTGGCCACCTGTGCAGGCGCTAAGGAAGGCATTAGTGAGTATTAAGGCACACTAACACTTCCTATGCCATCCAAAAGGCTCCTGACCATGCCCAATTCGACCACAATGTACAAGGAGGTGGCTGGGCACGTCATGTGCCCTTGCCTTACCTCGACACGGGCAACCTGTTGCGTGTGTGCACAACAATGAGGCAGGTAGCTCTACATGCCTAGCTAGCCAACACTTCAAAAGCATATTCCAGGTTTATGGTGTGGGCATCGTCCCAAAACCAAGCTGACCAAATTCAAACACACCCTAGAAAGCCATATCCACTAACTAATTGCCCAACAAGGGTAACAACAGACAGTCCACAGAGAAAGTAGAATGATCATACGTACATGCTGCTTGCCAAGGCTTTAATTGCCTTGCTAGCATATGAATTAGGGCTCTCCCATTTTAGTGGGAGAAGGCCAACAAGACCATGATAACCCCTACCTACGTGCAGTTCCACCCATGCAGTATGCCCCTCAGAAAAACCACTGCCAACTTTTTTTCCAGCGCAATTGTTTGCCAAGAAACACACTCAAGCTGGTGAGCCTATAACCACAATGAAGCCTCTGCTAAGAAAGGCCGCGTCAATATTCACACAAAACTGAGTGCTGTTAGCAATCTCCTTCCAAAAAACCACTCAGCAAATCCCTGACAGCTTGACGATATGCCACGGTCACGCTTTGACACGTACGTCCCAGCCATGCAACGTATGTACATAAAAACCACTGAAAGGTGCCAGGAATCTGGCGATGCGCAGCACGGAATTAATGGCATTATACCTGGCGCTAACTGCACGGAAAGAAGCCGAAAACTTGCGTTGATAACCCATAATAAAGGAAGCGAAACATTCATAGGGTCACGCTGAGCACACGATCGTACCATTACCGGCATATTGTCCTTCGCCCAGCGGCGCAGGAAAGAACAACCTTCCATGGAATAATAAGACGCGTATCCCGCGAGCCTGGAGAGTGTCTTACCGATCATGACGGAAATCTTGCCGAAACCCAGCAATTTTTTTAAAGCTTTACCAATAACAATTTAAACGCATCCTTGACGCTAGGTAAAGCCCATAAAACCTGACAATCACCGCCGCCAGCGTGCATTCTAATTTATTCCTCTCGACAAAAACATCAGATTGGACCCCCGTGGCGATGGTCATCAATAAAATCATCGACACAGCAAAAAACGCGAACTCCGCTAAGAAGTAACATCATAAACTTGTCGTCTTTAAGATTAGCACAGTTTCTCTGCATTCCGCAAGCTATCTTTTTCTACTCTGCCTGAAAGCTCGTCGCCATGGCCAGCTCCGGTAGGGGTGCGCGCACCGTGCACCACTTTTTCACGGTACAGACGGGTACCGCGAAATTTTTCGGCGCCAAAATATTCGCGCCGGGACCGTCCCCTAAAATATATATTTTAAATATATAATTACTTGATTAAATATATATTTACATGCCATCAGTTTGCTGGTGGAGCATGCAACCCCGCCCTACCCCGGATTGTCAAGCGCGACCTGTTCAAGGTCGTCATTCTGACGATCCTGCATGACCTATGGCGCCGAGACATGGACGCTGACGCAGGAGCTGGAGAAACGACGCGACGGCACTGTCACCAAGATGGCACTGCTCAAGGCACTTAACCCTTATGTATCCCATTGGCATGTTGATGATGATTACGAGCCACGAGCCACGAGATAGCCATGGCTGACGGCGGAGCTCATAACTTTCACGTTTGAGCACCGAATTTAGCCGTGAATATCACAATCGACGCGTCTTTCTACGACGCACATGCTGATATAATTTTCCGAAGCTATTACGCAATATACGCTGAGCAAGCGCCTCTCGACGCAACGCAGCCTGGCGGCTGCGCTCAGCAATGAAAATACGTCTGCAGCTCCGGCTGCAGCTTCGCCCACCGGCCCAGAAGGCAGGGGCGCCACTAGCCAAGCTCTAGTGGTCGTCCAGCCCCCTGCTGCGCCCGCCTCGCCAGCAGCGTCGCCTGAACCCAAGCACAGTCACCCTGCCGAGCCGAGTTGGGTAGAGCTCGACTTTGTCGCCGAAGCCAGCCAGCCCGGCTTCCTTGACGCGCTTACCGAGGAACGCATCCTGGCCTGCGTGTTTTTTGTCGATCGCACGCCTCGCTTCTTGAACTGTGCAAGCAGCTCTTCATCCAAGGTCGCCTCTTTGATCCTCGCCAGAGGCGTGCCCCCGCTTTCGACCCCTTCCCCAGCCTCCGCCGCCCCCACCTCCAGCAATTCGCTCTCTTTTCCCTCCTTGGACGCTCCATCGGGGAGCTTTGGCCCCCCAAGCCCCTCACCACCACCTTAACCGAATGATTCCTCCATCCGCTCACTCCTTTCGAGGAAGCCCTCGAGCAGCACGTGGCCCCCATCGCTGCAGATGTGGCGGCCATATAGGCGGCACGCTGACTGCCGAGCTCCCCCTCCTCTCCACCATTTCCACCGCCACCTCAGTCCACCCTCCTCGCCTCCTCCACAGCCACCATCCCCTCCTCTGCCGCCATCACCGCCCAGCTCCGCGACATCGACCAGCGTCTCAAGGACAATGCAATCGCTATCGAGGTCCTGCAGAACACCGCAGGCCTCACCGCCCAGGCGGTGAAGGACATTGCCGCCAAGCCAGCCCCTGCTGGCCTGGCCGGCGATGCTCCTCCCATCACGACCTGGGCGGACATGCTTAAAACATACCACCTCCACCACCTCCCCCGTCGCAGCCCAGCTCCAGCGGCAGACGCTTGACCTCCGCGAGGAGGCCGAGCTCGCCAAGCGCAGCCTCAACGCCATACTCAAGAACTTCGACATGGTGGAAGGTGAGAATTCCGAGAAGCTTGCACGTGCGTTTGAGAGCGAAATCCTTGCACGCATGGGCCTCCTTGGTGAGATTAAGCTGACTACCCACCGCCTCCCCCGCGCACGGGGTAAGGCAGGGGCGCCTCCGCTTCTTCTCATCTTTGAGAGCCCAGCGGACAAGATTTCGTTTCTCAGACGCTGCAAGCGGCTCGAGAACACTCCCTTCACCGTGGACGACGACTTGACCCTGGCGCAGCAACACCGGCGACGGGAGCTATGGCCGACCTACCTCCAGCTCGGCAGACCAAGGCGGGCCAGCCGGTGTACTGGAAGGGGGCGGCCATCTACGTCGGCCACAAGCCCTGGCACGCGACCCCCTCGACCACCGCGGCCCCAGCGACTCCAGAAGCCCCAGCCTAGGGGAATACAGCAGCAGTAGTGTAGAATAGTTAGACAGTGGCCTTGTACATGCCCGCCTATACTACAGGCACTATTATACCAGCTGAGGCCTAGCCTCTTTACTTCACTGTACATGTGTGCCTATGATGAGCAACTCTCCAGATGATGCCTAGCTTTATTCAATTATGCCGTGCCCATGCAGGGAGTAACTCCCTGCTGAGATGCCATGCCCTAGCTTCTGTATAGCTATGCTGATCTTCCCCCCCATGACAGGCTCCCCCTTAGCTGGGCATAGCTTGAAGTTCATGGGGCTGCAAGTGCCCTGGTGCACAGTAGAGCAAGGGTCGTTTACATTCCCACCCTTGCAGGAAGTAGCTTAGAACGTATGATAGGCCATGTGCCTCTTCTCTGGGCTATGTGCTATACATATACTCCCAACGGAGTTATGTTACAATTCAATTCAATTCAATCCCATTGGTTTTCACATTAGCAACGAGTATTTGTACGCTGATTTACCATATGTTTCCCACATTCTTGTGCACAGTCGCCTGGGCCTAGCCGCGGGCTGCATGCCACCAGGCCCGCACAGATCTATCAGATATAGACACATCACTGAGGTATAAGCTAGCTGGCACCATGAAGCCCGCACACCGGCCCCGGGCGTTTTGTCCTCACATCATTGCATGGCGTGCCCCAGGCCGCGCGCGCACAGCCGGGCCGCCATCCGTGGACTTTCCATGATAGGCTAGTAGGCATGGACATGTACCTAGATGGGACGGGCTCACGCCCGGGCAGCCTCCTGGGTTGTCTGTAATATGTGGAGGAAGATGGCTCGCATTTCGCAAGGATAGGTGGCATGGATGGTATAGTGATATGAAGGAGACCAACCCCAAGTCAGTGGGGGCTCCGTGTGTGACCCAGTTTGGCATTCACAGCGACCCGGGGCCCCGTGGTGCCCACCACCCTGTAACTAGGAACTAGATAGCTAGCATCACCCATTCCATCTCATTCCCCTCCTACTGCATGAGAACTTATGCTCACGTGACGCAGTCAGTGACGTGAAAATTTACAAACTAATTAATTATTTAATCAGTTTGCTCATCAGTACGTATTATTATTCTGTTTTGGCACTCCGCAAAGGTGAAAACCATTTGCGTTCAGTGCCGGTCCGCGGAAAACGCGGAAAACGCGATCTGCAAATGAATCCGACCGGAATCGAACTGGGGACCTCTCGCACCAACTTTCGCTGACTATAGGACGGACGTCTCCGGATCCTAGGGCATCGCCAACTTACACCTACAGTCATCCGCAAAAGTTCTCCTTTCCGGGGAGTGATGCAAGCCTTTCGGATTTGGTACTAGATAAGTCATTCGAGATCTGTGTGTGTAGGAGTACTACACACGTGTCTGCACGCGAGACTTGTTCAGTCTCGCAACGTGAGACGGGCTGAACACGGCTGGAACTGGTATTATTATGTATGAACAGCTACTTGAATACGCTTCTTGGTGGTGACACTGAATGCAGCATAGCCCATGTTTTCATGGGGCAAGTGTACATATACATCAATTAGCCAACCACATACCTAAGTAAGTAAGTAAGTAAGTAAGTAAGTAAGTAAGTAAGTAAGTAAGTAAGTAAGTAAGTAAGTATTACTTACTTTAACCCATACTTAAAGTAAGTAAGTAAGTAAGTAAGTAAGTAAGTAAGTAAGTAAGTAAGTAAGTAAGTAAGTAAGTAAGTAAGTAAGTAAGTAAGTAAGTAAGTAAGTAAGTAAGTAAGTAAGTAAGTAAGTAAGTAAGTAAGTAAGTAAGTAAGTAAGTAAGTAAGTAAGTAAGTAAGTAAGTAAGTAAGTAAGTAAGTAAGTAAGTATTAAGTAAGTAAGTAAGTAAGTAAGTAAGTAAGTAAGTAAGTAAGTAAGTAAGTAAGTAAGTAAGTAAGTAAGTAGGTAAGTAAGAAAGAAAGAAAGAAATTAAGTAAGTAAAAGTGCGTGGTGAACATGCACTGAAGGCATGCCATGATGGAGTACCCGATGAGGTACTTTTTCTACGCGCGGATACTTCACTCGCGAAGGCAAGTGGCGCGACGGCTCACACGCCCAGGTCTGGAGTCGCAGATAGCAACTCTGTGTCATCCGGACTATCGATCCAAGACGACGGTACGCTCGGCCATGATGATGCATGACGGGTGTGGGGGTAGGTTGCATGCTAACCCCCAATATTAGCCCAGGAGAATATAAAGGCTTCGATCACCCGGAGCCTGAGGTTTTTTAGGGGCATAATATACCCAGGGTTCACCCACAAACAGCAATACCTGTGCTAGTTGTCTCTTCGATACAAGCGTGAACAACATGAACTGAGAAGGACTTAGTAGGTCAGCTTACTAAGTTATTATAAGTATATGTGTAAGAACAAAGTTGGATACAGGGCAGTATGCAATTACAGTAGATAATTAATTAATTAAGTAGCTTCCATCATCATTCCGTCATCATTCCGTCATCGCGACTAGGAGAAGTGCACCACCCTTATGCTGGCATCTGCCACCCCTATAGTGACCCTATAGTGACCGCGGCCTAGGATGGGTCTCACCCTAAGCCCTAAACCCTAAAACCCTAAACCACTTGCAAAAACAGAAGTGCCCCCCTGCCACCACTGCTCACCAGGTTGTGACATTTAGGCTGGCATCTGTCACCACCCCGGCAGTTGTGATGGTGTGTTTGGGGTGTGACAAGGATGGCGAAAAATTGTCCTTAGTTACTCTTAAGAGAAAGAACGGACAATTTTTCGCCACCCGCCACCCCTTGGCGCGGGTCATGGGAGGTGTTTTGTCAAGGTGTGAGAGTGATGGCGAAAAATTGTCCTTAGTTACTCTTAAGAGAAAGAACGGACAATTTTTCGCCACCCTGCCACCCCTTGGCGCGGGTCATAGGAGGTGTTTTGTCAAGGTGCGAGAGTGATGGCGAAAAATTGTCCTTAGTTACTCTTAAGAGAAAGAACGGACAATTTTTCGCCACCCCCCCCACTGGCCGGCGCTGAGGTGGCGTGGGTTGTTGGATGTGGCGAAAAATTGCACGTACTTACTCTTAAGAAAAGACCGCCCAATTTTTCGCCATGTCCTCGCAGGGTGAGGGAGCCGGCGAGGGCCGCGCGGCGGGGTGTGCAGAGTGTTAGGGTTTATTAATCTGGAAACTCAGACGACCTATGCAAGAATCCCACACGACCTGTGTCGATGCATAAGAGGTTTACTCTGGATGTTTAACCCATAGTTAGAACTGCAATTCGAGACGAAATGAAAATTGTTTTTCAGCATACATTGACGCGTTTTATACTGCATAAACGAATTCATTAAAAAATATAACACGTTTACATTCGTTATCAGCTCGACAAGAGCGAAAATGGCAAGCTCGTTGCCGTCGTCAACAAGACGACAATCTACTCCTTGTCCTTGGAGTGTCCAGTCAGGCTCTTCACGTACGAGGCGGAGTTCTTCTTGTCGCCATGGCCGTGGGAGCTTGACGCTCCCTCGCGGCTCCTCTTCCTGCCATTGGAAGTGGCGGTCTTTGCGTCCTCGAAACCCTTCTTTACCTCCTCCCATGCCCTGTAGAGCGCAATGGGGGAAATGCCTGGCTGGCGCTTGGACTTGGAGAAGCCATTGAGGAAATCGTCAACCATCTTAACGCACCCGTCGGCTTGGTCGAGGCGAATCCACTCGCAGCGGTCCTCGACCTTCCTCGGCTTTGCCGCATTCTTCTCGTAGACCCACTCGACGCAAATTTTTGGCGTCTTGCGGTCGACATCGTCATATCCGGCGTCGTGAATCTTGAAGACCTCGCAGGTAGGTCCGGTGCCTCCAACAGCACCTTCGTTTCCGGAAAGAAGGGAGACCTTGTGCGTCAGGTGTGCGAGCTGGTCGGATATCTTTGTCTGGCCGTCCTCGAGACCATCGAGGATTTTTCCAAGCATTGCCAACGCCTTCTCGCAAGGCCCTGCGTTTCGGGAAGCCATGGCTACCGGCAGAGAGCTTGGCAACGTGAGATGCGTGACTTGCACGTGATTTTGCCTATTTGTGCACAATGTGCCAAGGTCCGTTACGTCTGCTGGCACGGCCTGGACAGGACGCGAAGGTGGCTGGACTTGTACAAGTGTCGAACTTGGCTAAATTTCGGAGCGATGCAAGTCTAAGGTGGCCTCTACCACGTGGCGAGTTCTGGGACGTGAATTTAGGTAAAAAGACTCGTAAGCGTGCGAGTAATCAACTGGGTCACTTGTCAAGCGCCTGAACGAAGATTCTAGAGTGTCCACGAGAGTGAATTTTCCGAAGCAACCACCCATATATGATGCACAGAAATTACTTACCGTGACATTTGCATTTATTAAAACCTCGCACCTTCTCAAATTGTAACACGCAGACGAAAGAATCGTATGCAGCAACGTTTTGATATTCCGTGTCTCCTACGTCCCTATCTATGTGGGCCAACCTTATCTCCAGAATGCCCCCGTTCCTAAAGAGATGTGGATTCCTCAAATTGAAATATGCGTGATCATTGATCAAAGAATAGTCGAAAGTGGTCGTTGTTGCTGTTGCTTTTTTGCATATTTCTGATCCCAACACAACCCCCTGGTCCAAATTGTGCTCGCCACCCAAGAAACTGGGGGATACCAAGCCAATGAGCAAGTGAGGGGGGGTGCTTTCGATTCCTGCAATGGACGCAAAGTGAAGCCCGCCTCTCCAATCCCCGTCAATGATGGGAGCACTTGGATCTGGTTTAATTTTAAAACGAAATGCCGCATTGTCAACGTCACTGTCACTCGATGAGGCCTCGCTGTCAAGGACTATCTGGTAGTAATTTGGAAAATCCATTGCTTACATGATACGGATAGATAATTAGTTCTATGCCACCCCCCATCTGGCCTTCATCTGCGTGTTCAAGGTGGTGATCTCCGTGTCCGTCAGTGCGCGATTGTAGTAGATAAACTCGCCGTACGTGCAATCCCCTTCACGTTCCGTGAGAGTTGGAATGCTATTTATCGTGAACGCCGCGCTGTTATTGTGGGCACTCTCAGAACCTGTCCCGACTGAGGTGCCATTCTTCCACACTTGGACAGTGGAAGCGTTATGGCGTTCGGTGATCACCAGGTAATCGGCCCAAGCCCCGGTCCCTGACACAATGACAATGTCGGTGGTGGTGGATCTGCTTTCGAAGTTCGCATCTGTCATATGATTTATGTAATTTGTACTCGTGCCAGATGGTCCACAAAAGATGGTCCTGGCAAGTGCCTTGAATGCCCCTCGTTTTGCTACATAACAAATCGTATACTGTCCTAGAGTGAAGCTCGTCATTTGAGTCAGCTTGGAATTCCCGGCGTCCGTGAATGTGCCAACACCACGCCCGTTTTTGGCGTTCGATGTGTACGTGGGCCTGGCCGCGTCAGTGCCTGAGTCGACATAGGAAGTGCCCACCTTGCTGTCAACCAATCGAATGGGCTGCCCGTTTGCAGTCACAGCTACCGTTCTGGCGCTGTCTTGGTACATCTTTGTCGTGTCGTTGAAGTCGATCCATAGCGAGAGCCCAGAAATGTCGTTGGGGCTCCACGCGACTGGAGGGGTGTATGTGAACTGTATCGTATTGGACGCCGAGTTCCCATGGCCCGACACGGAGTCTGTCGCCGCGTTGGCACCCACGCTGACGGTCGTCAATGTGTTCGAGGTTCCTGACACGTCGAACGTGTAAAACGCCGCGTTTACCTGCACCAAGTTGGACGCCGTCCCGTTGGTAACGACGATGTCCCCGAGCGCAAAACCAGTGACTGACCGGCTGAAGGTAGCCGTCACGCCGACTGGGCTCGCGGACGGTGTTGCCCCGGCCGAAGTCGCGAGGGTGACGGTAGGCGGCGGGGAGTAGGTGAACGCGACCGTGTTAGACTCGGCGTTTGTGACCCCGAATTCGCCTACCGTCAAGCCATCGACCACCCTCACGATCGTCTGGGAATATGGAGTGGTTGGTGTCACTGCGAACTGGTACGATGCCCCGGTACCTGTTACCGACGACGCTGTTCCGTTGTTCACGTAGATGTCCCCGCTACCAAACCCAGTCACGGGCTTGTCAAATGTGACATCCATTGTGACGGGGCTTGTGGTTGGATACGTCCCTGCCGCTGTAGATAGAGCGACCGTGATAGGTGGAGGGCTCAATGTGAATGTTAGAGTATTGGATGCGTCGTTTCCACCGTCCACCACATCCACTCCCACGCTAACAGTGGTGGGGGTGTATGCCGCGACGGGAGTGACCGAGAATGTATAAGATGAACCACTGCCTGTCAACGAGGAAGCGGTCCCATTGGTAACTACTATGTCGTCTATGGAAAAACCAGCTATGGACTTACTGAAAGTGGCAGCCACTGCGATAGGGCTCGCAGTAGGATTAGCGCCTGCCGTTGTAGCAAGTGTGACGGTGGTGGAAGGAGGGGTGTAGGTAAATGATAACAGGTTGGATTCGTCGTTATATGCCCCAGAAACCCCTGTTACCTTATTTTCTTTCACGGAAACCGTGGTTGGGATCGAACCTGTGATATTTGTTATATCAAAAAAATACGTCGCCGGTGCACCTAAAAAGAGGTCGACTGCCGTTCCGTTTGTCACGTCAATGTCTGATAGATCAAAACCAGTGACGTCTTCATTAAATGTCGCCATCACGAAAACGGGGACATTCGATGGTGTAAGGTCCACTGTTGATAACCCAACCGTGACCGAGGTACTAGGAACGCGTCGTTTATATAAAAGAGCGGGGCATATACCACTATCCAGCAACATTTGTATAGACTAATCGTCGTTATTTTTTTTGGTTTGGTAGCGGATACTTGAAGGTGGGGAGAAGGGGCAATGCTCGTCTAGCTGGCATTGTCATGGACAGACCAGAATCTGCCATTTCAGGAATGTCAAAAATCAACTTCAACCTGTTAAACGGATTAGCTGTGATGCTAGGGTCTCGAAAGTAGTCCATCGTTTGTCATTACACACGTATATATTTTTTAGAGGTACACGGCTGCCTGCCTGCCTGCAGCGATGTCCATCTTTGATTCGCATTCCGTGAAGATGTAGGAAATGCAGTCCGTCGCTCCCTTCTCGACTCGCAGCGTGACCACCGATGCCGTGCCACGAAGGTCAAGGCCGCTCATGTACTCTGGACCGGCACACGGCATATTAAGGTGACACGCCATCGTGAAGTTGTTGTTTAGCCACGTGGTAGGAGTCATGCCCTCCCGGACACAGGACAAGACATTCCCCTGGTCACCGAACGCGGACAACAGATTGATCCACGCCTCGGTTGCGTTCGTACGGTATCCAGGCGCTAGGTTGGATCCGTTGATGTCGTATTGGTAGGAAGTCATACCATCCGCGATGTGATTGAACATCGTATTGCCAGATGCGTTGGTCACGTCCGCGCCGGCAGCAACCTGAATCGCCAGGAGTTTGCTGGCGGACGCGGAAGACAGCGACGCCTTGATGGCATAGGGAGTGCGAGTCCCGAGCGACTGTTTGGTGGACTGCCACGTCCGCCACTTGAAGGAGAGAGTTCCACCCTCGGCAAGCCTGGACGAGAAAATCTGGCCCACGATATCTCTTGGAACCTGTACGTGTCGATGCTAAAGTGGATGTTGCTCAGTTCGAAACCAACACCTGTCGCTGCTCAACGGCCACGATGCCATCGCCACCAGCAGCTGCTTGCGCCACGCTAGGAAGCATCACCCCTCCGTCCATGAGTGTGATTCGGATCTCGATGGGGGGGAAGAGACTCAGATCCACGATCCGAGGCTCGCCACTCAGGAATCCCAAAAAGTGGTCAATGACGCCGTCCACTGCGGTGTTTGCCTTCACGTTGTTTGTGAGAGCGCCAGCCGCATCAGCAATGACGATGTTGTTATTCTTCGACCAACCAGCGGGAGCCTGCGCGAGATTGTACTCGACACCGCCGTGCACCGAGAGCAGCGTATGGAACAGCTGGGAGTAGTCGTTGATGCTGTCGACGGTCTGACCTCCTGCCAGTACCTCGAGGCGCCTGATGATGGAGGACGTGTACGCGGGGAACTTCGCGAACCCCGCCGTGGTCGTGGGGGTCCCCGTGAAAAACATTGCGAAGGAGTGCAAGTCCACGAACCCGGACGTGGGGAGGCGACCGCGACCACAGACCCTTGTTTGATGCCGTCGCTTGCTGAGAGGGTGCTGAGATGGACTCGTTGAGTCGTGTGCTGACCCAGCGCCTTCACGAGGTATTGCATGGACTTGGGGATAGCGCGCGAGTACCAGGAATTGTCCGAAGCCATAGATTGTGTATACATTCGAATGAGATATTTTTACTGAAGAAGCTGGCCGAGTATGGGATTTTTTACCTTCGCTCCATCAACCCGTCTTTCGAGGTTGGACAAGGCGCTCAGACCAGTGTTTGCGACCGAGTACGCTTTCCCGAGCAGCGTACTCTTCGCGATCATGTTGGATGGGATGTGTCCGAGCGCGGAATCGACAATGCCCGCCGCCTGTTTGGCAGCCCGCGCCCCGTCGCCAATTTTTGAGATGACTTCGCCAGCGACGTGCCCGGCTTTCTTGACAGCTGACACGATGGCCGCCCCGTCGCCGACCCTCTTGATAGCGTTGCCGGCAAACTCTCCCACGCGTCTAGCCACGTTTCCGATTGCTCCAAAATTAACTTTCATCGTCCTCGATAGTACTAGATGGCTGAGAAATAAATCTGGTTTGTGGCTGGACGGTCCTGTCAAGGGCCATATACTTCAAAACGCTCCCGATCTTCCTCGCCTCTATTCCCATCGCCTTCTGAGGGCTTATGCGGAAGGAGAGCTGAAGAGCCCAATCCGAGTAGACAGTTATAGGAGCGTCGTCCTCGTCGAGCAGTCGGATCGTGATGTTGCTGGGAGAGTCCTTGAGATGCTGCCACAAAGGGGTCGCTGCCTGCCAAACAATGGGTTCTAAGAACTGCGACATGTTGGGACAGACGGCCAAAAGGCCTCCATATCCCGTGCCTGTCGACGATGATATCACGTTTCCTCGAACGATGTCGCTGTATACATACACCATTCTCAGTCTCCCATTCGTTGCTGGCCGGTTGCTAGCGAGGACACCTGTGAAAGGATATGATCCTTCCATGAGCCCCAACACCCGGCCCGTGGGCTCATCCACCGCGACAGAGAACTCGGTGGCATTTGTCACGGTAAAAAGACTAGTCGCCCTGTTGTACGTGACCGAGAACCCAGGATCTACCGCCTTCAAAGCTTCCTCTATGTTTTTTCGGTTTTCGATAGTCGTGTACGAGCCGAGCGGCAAGGTCACCTTCGTAGGGGACTCGCTGCCAGACAAACGGACAGTGAAGTATCGGTTTCCTTCGCTGATGTGAGTCTGTTCAAACGGGATGGTCATGAGGGTAAGCCCGACGTCGTGATAATCGTCAAGGAGTCCCGCCGGGATGTCCCATACCGGATCCACTAGCGTCCCGCGAGTTCGGTTCTCCGTGCGAAGAGTGAGTGTCAGCGTTTCCTGGATGAACTCCTTCATCGGCCACTTCTTCTGACAATAGCTCAGAAGTAATTTCGTTTGTCCCAAAAACCTTGACGACGCCTTCCTCAATTTTCGCCGATGCCCTTTTCATGGCGCGCTTGTCTTCCCTGTGAGTGGCTTCTTCTACAGTAGAGCATGGCGCCTCAATGAACTCTCGCGGGACATTTGGATGGAGGGTCATCCATTGAGAGATCTCGAGCATCTCGGCGTCAGTGAACAGCGGGCTGCTCATGTTTACTCTTCTGTGAGATTTTTTTCAGCGCCTTCTTTTGGAATTCCCACGACCGTGTTGTGGACCCTCCTGAGATGCAGCAGGAGGTTTTTTTCGTTTGCGAACGTGCTCTTACACCCGGGTTGTGGGCATTTCCACCTCGCGCCTCCCACCTGGACTCGTTTCCCGACAGGTACACCCGCAGGCTCCGGGGGTGCCGCCACTGCTTCATCGACGACAACCGGTTCGGGAGCCGGCGCGACAGGGGCCGGTTGGGCATACGCGGACAATGGGGGGTACGCGACCGGTCTAGAGTTCGCCATCACTGACGCCATGAGAAGGGCATCCTTGAACCCTCGCGCCTCTGCGACCTTCCCTTTGTTCACCGCTCTTCGGACCGGCGCGCTGTGGATGACAATGGTGTTGGTCGATGAAGCGGTCACCTGCGACTGGGGTGCGACCTTACGCTTCGGTTTTCCCCTTTTACTTGAAGGACGGCGCCGTGCTGATTTCTGACGCCTTGCCATTTCTGCATATAATCATAGATTTTTATAACGTCCAAGTGAGGGTCTTGTTAGTCGACACGGCCATTTTTCCAGCGCGCGACTTGCAAAACGCCGTAGAGAGTGCTATGTTTGTTGACGTGTCAGTGGTGATGCGAGGAATCCGCAATGCGATTTCAAACACCCCGTCATCCTCCTCGTATCCTGAAACAACATTCCAGTTGCTGCCAATTATAACGTTTACCGGCCAGACGGACAGGCCGCTAGCCGTTAAGCGATATGGGTTTGATATGTCGAGAATCGTTGGTGGGTTGTTATCAAATGTTAACCTGACAAGGATATTGGTCAACGCGGTCGGAAGAGTTAGTTCCGATTGTGTGGCCGGGTCGTGGAAAGACATCACGGCCACAGGGGCGCCGTGCCAAAATTGCGGAAGCGGGTAGTCGTATATGGGCTGCCTCAGACCGACCAAAGAATCTGCTTCCAATATCGTGTGCGATATACGCCTAGTTTCTCGGACATCTTCATACAGGGCCACGTCCATCCCGTGATTGCCGCCAATTGACGACAGGCTTGAACCATAATAGTAGCTTAGGCTAGAAGCAAATAAAAGCGGGGTCGGGCCAGATACTGTTGGATCTAATACCTGGAACGTCACGGTCGCCAAATGGATCATACCAGTAACTGGAGGATCAACCAGTGAAATATGATCACAGGTTATGTCAACGTACGACGAGGATTTTGATATTGTCGTTGTAGAAAAACCGCCAGTCCACGCTTCTCCAACGACTACGCTGATAAGCAACGGATCATTGCTCAACTTGGTGTTTGAAAATCCAAGTCTTACATAAAACTTCCTTACCGACTGACGAGCTGGTAGAATCCCATATATTTTGGCAGTATATTGGTTCATTTGCACGCCGTATTGAACATCGGGACACTTAACAACCGTGCGGATGACACTCTCATTCGTGAGTGTTAGCTCCTTAAACCAAGTATCCGCCACACCCGGTACGGGTTTTGTGACGCTATATTTGCCAAAAATGCTACAATTCCTCGACGAGGTGGACCTGTGACGCAGCTCCAACACGTCTCCGACGGCTGTGTACGATCCGGATGGGTTGTTGGTTTTTAGAGAGTCGAACTCTATGTCTTGTAGGTCATCTTTGATTGGCCAGACATACGCGCCGTGGTACTCTCCGCTCAAGTGGAAGACTGGTCGGAGGGGCATCGGAATGTACGGGTCAAGAATGTCTGTAGGAGTGGTTGTAAATATACCGGACGAGTTTGAGATTTTAGTCATGTCACTAAGTTCTTGAGGAGTTGTTTTGGATATATAACGCTCCACCTTCCCATCCGATTTTCTTCGAAATGCCACCCAGTAGCTGTTTTGTTGTCTCCATGATGAGTTTAACGTGTATCGAACCTTCGACTTCAGATTGTCAAACAGGTCGAGTGCATAGTCACTATGGTGCAGATTGATACCCAGCATACCCCAATGCGTCGTAGCCGCATTTCTCCAATTCTGATGGGCATCTGTCGTGGCCGGGTGATATTTATTCGTCAAAGACATAGTATTTTCTGCAAACGAGACGAAAGCATCGTTGCTGCCCAAATATAGCCGAAAACACAATAGAAATGGGCCGTCGATGAGCTGCTCTGAAAAAACAACACATTTGCTTGGTGCCGGAGTGGCTGTTTTTACAAAAAAGAATTTTTCGGGAGACCCTTCAAAGTAGTATTTCGAAGCTTCTGCTTGCAGCGTGGTCACGGAGTGGCGCGAGAATGATTCTAGAGAATGGAGCGTCGTAGCGGGGCCGTCTATCTCCACGGTCTCTCCTGACAGGTTTGGCGAGTCCTTTACGGTTACGATCCTGTATCTGAGTTCTACATCATCGCCTTCGGATGGATTTTGAAACGTCGTTGTCTTCAACGTCCCATCCAAGGCCCCTTGAGATACTCCGTTCGCCAACAGATGAAAACCGGTGAGAGGAGGCAACGACTTTCCCCACCCCACATCATGGTCCGCGTAGACGCCGTTGATCGCGATTTTTACAGGATTTAGATATGAAATGTAGGAACTTGGTGTCCGGATGCCGGAGTGCAGTTGGCTCATTTTTGAAACGCATACCATCACCCCTCCTTTGTGGGTGGTGTAGGAGGTGAGGGTCGAGTCGTTGTAGACGTCTATCTCGTAGTTCATATACTTGTTACTATCTGCCGCGACTGGCGCGGTGATTACGGCGTCTTCCCCGCGCAGTCCCCCGTTTTGCGAGAGGGAGACTCCGCCGATGGTCGGAGTGGTCGGCGTGAGCTGGGTGGAATTCATGTACCACCTGATGGGGAGTTTGCGTTGGTATGCGAAGGGGGTCGTCATCTTTATGCCCTGTTTGAGGGTCGTTCCCTCTACGACCTCCCAATTAGCGGTGGTTGGATTGGTGCTCCAGTAGAGTGCGTTCACAGGGTCAATCGGACCCATTCGCCAGTCCGTCAGTGGCGAGTATGTACGCGTGATGGTGAAGGATCTCCCAGTTAGTGGAAGGCGGCGGTTGTCGTCGCGAATCGTGGCGAAAGACAACAACTCCACGCGGAGAGGGAGGCCGTTAAATCGAGATCCGCCGAGACCATAGAAAGAGTCGGAAAAGTATGGATATCCTACCTCTCCGTCCACAACGCTCTCCCCCGTGCGCGCCTGGGTCGTGTGGTAGTCGCGATAGGTAAACTTACAGATTCCACTCGCGTCGCCATTCGTAACGTTGTAGGGCAGCTGGACTCGCACATCCTGGTCATTGATGACGTTGAACGCGTTTTGGTGCGACACGGTCGTCCCGTCTTCGAGATGGAGGACGAAATCCCCGTTCAAGTTAGCTATCGACGTTTTGCCTACCCCGTGTTGGTCAAAAAGGTAGTCCAATTGCGCGCGGGTCAGGACTCTGCCACCAGGGTCTAGCAACGTATCAGGGCTAAAGTCGAAGACGTGGTACTGGGTCGCTCCCACTTTCGCCGTAAGGTAAGGTTCATTTAGAGTGAGATCGTCGACTAAAGTAGTCCCTGATTTAAAATAGGAATACCCATTCACGACGAGACTGTAAGCAAGTTCCGATGGGTCGCTTGCGGTCTCGTCGTCGTAATTGTCTCCGAGTCGCACATTTGTCGGCTGGCTCGGGTAGAAAATTTTGAATCCGTCGACAACGAGTGACTCATCGAATGGATGTGAAATGCCAAGAAGTAACGTCACGCTAGCTTGAAGCCCATCTATGTCTGTTTCGATGTTAGAAACACGCTCCTCCATTTCAGGGTCGAGCGTTAACCCGGTGGCGAGATTGGTCGGTCTGCTCAATGTTGTTAGAACGACCATTTATTATCTACCTAGAATATAAACATGGCCTCTGAGGCTTCAGAGACCCCAACGAGCTACCAAGACGAAACCTTCGCCGAGACGCGGGAAGAGCAGGTTGACCTGGTCAAGACAATTCGAAAGGGACAACCGCTGAATGATGAACAGAAAAAAGCCCTTCGCGACAAAATGAGGGTTTACCAGCAACGCGCAAAAGCCGAGAGGGAGAAGAGACGAAACGAAGAAAAGGAGGCAGAGATAACGAAACGAAAGGTCCTTGCAAAGGAATTGGAGATTCAGCGGCAAAGGCTAGTCGAACTCGAGCTGCAAGAAGCCCGCAACAAATCGCGGATTGAACGCCTTCTCGCTGAAGATTCCGTCGCCTCAACCCCCGCCGACACGCCAAAACCAAGACGGGGTCGAAAGCCCAAGGAGACAGAGCCGGACTCTCCGCCACCCCCGATCAAGACCCGACAGCTCCCACCTCCACCACCGCCACCTGTCGCGATGACGCCATACGAGATGCGCATGGCCGCCATCCGCGCGTCTCTCCTTGCTAGTCTGGACGATTAAAATGTCTTCAGAATGATAATGGCTATCATCGAAGAGCGACGAATTCATTCACTTGAGAACAAAGACATCAAGCAACGATACGCCCCACAGCGTCCTGCTCCACCGAATATGCCGAGTCTTCATTTCATCGCAAACTTCTGCGGAGCTCGACGGTCTGGGAAAACTACATCGGCAGTCAACATGGCGAAGGCTTACTTTGCTAACAACTCATTCGACAAGCTGTACCTCATTTCAGGGAGTGCCCACACGGAGCCAAAATACAAGGAGCTCCCGGAACCAGCTATGACGATGGAAGTCTACTCTAACCTGGCATTCGATGGGATGATAGATCATATAAAGTCTGACCTCCACGAATACGAGAGGTACAAGGACGATCTCAAGGTCTGGGAAACGTTTAAACGCGAATACGTGGACGGGAAAAAAACGCAGAACTCATGGACCTCTCCATGTACCTACGCCTTGATGCAATGAACTGGGATAAACCTGCGACAAGGTTCGAGCACGGTCCTCCTTCGTCGCTCATTCTGATAGACGACATGCAAGGCAGTGCCCTCTATCAGAGCTCTAGCAAAAACGCTGTTGCGGCTTTCGCGTTCAAACACAGACACTTCCTCACGAGCATGATTTTCCTGACACAGGCGTACACGAGCGGTGGCGTACCACGAGCAGTGCGAGCGAATATATCGTTTCTTGCGCTGTTCAGAACGAAGGACCATCGAGCCGCGCGACAGATCGCGGAAGAGAGCGCGGGGGCTGTGGCGCCGGACGAGTTTCTCGCGCTATGGGACCACGCCGTCAAGGACGATCCTCACGACTTCTTCGCTGTCGACTTCGACCAGCGCGACCCGAAAAAAATGTTTCGTCGAAACTTCAATACATTTCTCTCGATAAAATAATTTTCTCTGAACATGATATACTATGGATATTCCGTCCATCAAACGATACGCAGGCGCCGAGAAGGAGTACGTGTTGGACACCCAAGCACTCCTCCGATATTGTTCGGGTTCTCGACTGGGGCAGAAAACTCTAGAACGTGTCGTCAGGATCCTTCAAGAAGCAGGCCACAACGACACGATTCCGTCCACCTGTCACGACATGAGCCCCGAAATCCGATTGGCCATCCTCGCCTTGGTGGGCGATCGCAGGCGTCCACGTGGGCGCTCACCCTCCAAAACGGAAAAACGACACGAACCGAAACGGCCTCGAGGGCGCCCAAGGATCCACCCCGTAGGGTATAAAAAGCCTCGAGCCAAAAAATTGTCTCATGTTCAGTCATCAGATGACGGTGACCGTAGAGGAGCGTCGCGAGCAATGGCGACGGGCCCAGGCGAAGAGGCGAGCAATCGCCCGCGACCAGACGAACTGCATCTCGGCGAAAAGCAAGGTCAAGAAGGGCGTCTGGAATCCCAGTGACCGATGGATCGCAAATAACCCCGAGTGCGCTGAAAAAATCGGCTTGCAGGCGACCTCTCCACCCTCGCCGGAGCCACCGCACCACGAGGAACCGCCTGCGCGACCTACTGATGGACGATACTGGACCTTCGACGAGGCCGTCGCCGCAGCGGATGCCCGGCCAGAGCATCACGAGCCTGGCAGGCCCTCGAGAGAGCGCGGGGCGACGCGCAAAACCGCGAAGGGGTACATCGGCAGGCTCCGAGTTCTCCTCGACAGGCTGGGGTGCTCGCAGGACGAATCAGTCGACTGCCTCGCCGACACCGCCCGTGTCCTGCGCGTCGTCCACGAAACCTCGGAACCCAAACGCAAGCTCGCACACTCGAAAGAGGATGCGTGGAGGGAGAACGAGAAGAACTTGCTCGGAGTGATAAACGGGGTGAATCGAATGATGCCACCTGAAAAGAGGCTCCCACGCGACGTGACGGACGCGTACGCTGCTCGAGTCAATGAGCTGAAGGTCGGCGACCTCGACAGGAAATTCGACAGGGCCGAGAGCAAGCCACTGAGGTATACGTACGAGCAGCTCCAGCGGATCGCCGCCGCCGAGTACAAAAAGGACCCTACGTCTGACGCCGCTTTGATGGGTCTTATTTACCTGTCCGGCGAGAAACTGCCACCAACCAGGTACGACCACGACAAAATGCGCGTTGTCAGTTCTATCAGCGAGCTCGAGCCACACGAGAACGGATACATTCCGAGCGAGCGCCGCATGATAATTCAACGTTTTAAGACGGCAGAGACGTACGGCACGTACGACTACCAAATTCCAGACGGGTACAAGAAGCTGATTAACGCGTTGCAGGCTCGAGCTCATCAGAAGTACGTGTTCGAGGACCCAAAAAATCCAGGCGAATACATGAAGCACGAGTATTATTCTGCGAAGTACAACCGCATCTACCACGGCATTGATGCAACGAGGCAGGCGTACATCACCCGTTTCCTGAAGGGCGCTTCGTGGAAAAAGCGAAAATGGGCTGGTGACTTGATGGGGCACGACGTACTTACAGGAGCCGTTTACGAGCGGCAGGCGGGGGGCCCCTCTCCTCAGGGCGGCGAGACTGGCGGACGTCGGCTGAGGCCGAGGAAAAAGTAGACAGTTTTCCCGTGGGAAATTTTCATGAATGTCGAAAATGATATCCTAAACCGCATGCATTATACAGGAAATAAAAAAGTTCCATGGGACCATTTTTCTTGAGGGTCGAGGTTCGAGGGTTTATGTGGTTTTTAAACGAACTGAAATTTTTTAATCGAAACTTTTTTTTTCTAAGCATACGGTATACAACCTTCCAGAATGGTCTCGAACTTCAACCTGCATGACGACACGGTCGACCGACACGACGTAACCGACAAGCCGACACGATTCGATTCCTCGTGGGAGATCTCCCACGGGAATAAAGGCGGACTCTCCCACGACAATCCACACTCTTGCGCTCACACAACCTCTAAGATGTCGACCGCCGCGGAATTTGTTCCTCTGTGGTTCGCGTCGAAAGATACGCCTTTCTTTGCTCGGACGCCAGGGGTGATGTACTCGTACGAAGAGGAAAAACCCCAAGACGCTTCGGAGGCGTATGGTCGCTCTCGTGGGATGAAGTACATCATGGCGCTGAACACGTACAAAAAAACGAACATGTATGCCGCTTTCGGGTGCAGGGAGGACTTGATCAAGACCCATGCGGAGTTATCAACAAGCGATCCGCATTTGCTAGAAATTCTATCCCCCGACGTGAGCGTCGTCCCATATTTCGATTTTGACTGGGAAACGGAAGAACCCATCGACTACCAGCTGGAGAAGTACGCAAAAGCGGCCATATCCATGTTCTTCAACGACGTGTACGAGATAAATGTCGAGGAAGAGCGAGATATGCGGGTCCTTATTGGCCATCGCGTCAGGAGCGGCATTTTCAAGAACTCTGTTCATGTCACGGTGCCGACGATCTACATCCCGACAATGGAGGATCGTGTCAAGATGGGAGAGCTTTTTCAGTCGTTTCTTCTTCAGTGCGCGATGGATTTATCTTCAGGATATCAGTCTGAGGTGTGCCAGAGACTCGTCAAGTCCCAGCACTCGAAAGAGGATTGGGAGGACATGCACGCGAACGGGAACCCGATTGTGGAGAAAACAACTGGCGTTTGGGCGCCTAAACACGACATCAAGTTTTGCTACGATAGAATGATCTATTCGAGGTACCGGGCCTTTCGCATGATAGGGATGAAGAAGCGCGGAGACAGCGGCGAGGACGCGTACCTCCGCCCAGTCCCAGGGGGTAGTTCCGACGTCGGCGAATATTTGGTGACTGTCTTCAACGAAGAGGGACTGACCCGGCTCCCCCATGTCGATGATGCGGAACTATCCGAAACGAGCCATACAGTGTTTCGAGGGTATGGGAAGACTATCCCACCACCTCGGGGCCTGGACATCTCGCCATCCATCGAAGCAATGAAAAAGTTTTCGCCTGGATGCAAGTATATGCGCACAACCTGTAAAGAATCCGATCGAGGTGTCGCAACGTTCGTCAAGTACTCCGTCGACTCTGTGGATCCGTTATGCAGGATCTGCCTCAAGATACACGACAACAACGGGCCTTATAACCTGCTACTCCCTAATGGCGCTGTACAGTACAGATGCCACCAGGACTCACAGCACCGATTCATCGAGATCTCCCCGCCCGTGATGAAGCTCGCGGACTCGGACAAAGTGCCGTTCACTCACACGTACTCGTCCGAGAAAATCAGGCCTTTCAGCTGGGATGCGCTATTTAGAGGCCCGCACAAGAGCACCATCCTCGTCCAGTCCAACTGCGGGACAGGTAAATCTGAGAGGATTCGTGAACTCGTCAACGAGGCGGTGAGGAGGGATCCAGGTATCCGCGTGTGCTGCATGGTGGCTAACATCAGCCTGTCCAAGGAGGAGGATCGCAACTACAAGTCTCTTGGCGAGCGCGGGAGGACGATTGCATGGGAGGACAACGCGTTCCATATCTTGTCCAATGACCCGAATTTCCGTCACTACCTCAGCGGTCCGAAGGGAATGATGTCTGATGACAGGGTGCTGGTCGTTCTTAACAGCATCTTGCGCGTCACAGACCAACCGTTCGATCTCCTCATCCTAGACGAAATATATAACACCCTCACCGCGATTTCGCAGGGCCACATGAAATACAAGCGCGAGGTGTTGAGGAAGTTCATCAGGCTCATTGAGATGTCCAAGGTCGTGATTGCGCTAGACGCTACCGTTACTCGAAAGGTATACGAGTTCATAGCGGCCTATCGCGCGGCGGATACTATGGAGGTGGATTGCAACACCTTCCGGCGCCCTACCAACAGGACTCTGCGATGGGTGGATGTGACATCAGAAAAGAACTGGCGAAAGGTCTGCGTGGACAGGTTTGTTACTGAGTGTGAGAGGAGGATAGAGGCCGGAGAGAGGATTTTCTGCCCAATGTCTGGCAAAAAAGAGGCCGCCATGGCGTATGAGGCACTCAAACCCTTCATCGACAAGCGCAAGAACGGGCGTCTCTACACTAGTCTGACGAGCAAGGAGGATCTGGAGTTTGGCGCGAATGCTGCGTGGGCTGACTTGGACTTTTTGATCTTCAGCCCCACGATCACGGTTGGAGTCAGCTACACGGAGCACACGTTCGACAGCATGGTGGGACTCTTCATCAACGGGGACCACTACGCGAGCTACACGACAACCCTCCAGCAAATTTTCAGGGTGCGCCACTTAGTCAAGGGAGAGATGGTCATCTTCTATCGAGACACGACTTCGCTTCTTGACAGGCCTCCAACGGACTACGGTACGATCGTCGAGAACATGATCGCGGGGGACACTGCGCTCATCCAGCTGCTGTTCGACAACGCCGACGTAGTCTGCGACTGGAGCGCGGACAAGTCGCGTATCTATGACAGAAACTGTCCCAAATTCCGCCTCTTCTGCCGGAACCAGCAAGATCTCGCGGTGTCGAGGTCCCATTACAAGGGA
Source organism: Mesostigma viride (assembly GCA_009746045.1). Taxonomy (NCBI): domain Eukaryota; kingdom Viridiplantae; phylum Streptophyta; class Mesostigmatophyceae; order Mesostigmatales; family Mesostigmataceae; genus Mesostigma; species Mesostigma viride. The sequence goes on from RPFO01000084.1 coordinate 194,722, forward strand.
AATCTCATCAAGATACTGACGGAGGACTACGGCGTGGAGGTGTCGGCAGTGGAGGAGTTGGGGGACATCGACGCCCCCCGCTTCCGGTACTAGAAGATCCAGACAAGGACAGGGAGGTGGTGCTTCTGAGCGAGGAGGAGTACAAGGATCTAGAGGGGAGAATCGGCGGCACGGTTCCACTTTCACCGTACGAAATGCGTCTGAAGGCGGTGTACGAATTGACTCATCGGTTGTACGAGATTCCGTATGATCTCATCGACGACGAGCTCCCTCAAATTCTGGACAAGGAGATGGGGAGGAAGGCGTACGTTGGCGTTCGGCAATATTCGAAGTTGACGGGACTAGGAACCAAGGAGCATTTTAGAGACAATCTGTTGATTCTGCAGAAGTCAGAGTCCTTGTTTGATTTGAAGGCGTATTCTCGTTTTGGACTAGCACAGTCTCTGGCCATTACGCTCAAGCTACTAGAAGGGACGCCTATCATCGACTTCATCACGACGGCTGATCCGTCCAATCTCACAATGAAGTTGACGCGCGACGAGACGATTGCACTAGGGAATAAAATTGATAGCGAAATTGCCGACAAGGCCTGGTTCATGCGCTCAACATTTGGATACCGGCGGAGGGCAGGCGAGGCTGGTAGTTTGTCTTTTGCGCAATGCAGCGGTCTCATCAACAGCTTGTTGAACCCGACTCTAGGAATTTATGCCAAGGGGGCGAAGGGCAATAGCCGTGGCGGTGGTTGCTTGGAAATTTCGAAGGCGGACATGCATGCGTTTCTTGATAGGTATAAACCCTCGTGGTGGGGCGATGAGAAGGATTATTCGATCACGTCGTTGTCTGGCCTGTCGATGGATGAAATCGCTCCTTTCCTGCAGGGAGCGGATAAGTAGTTTTAATATTAAAGCCTGTTTTTCTGCCATGCATTTCTTTGTAAAAACGGTTTACAACCTCCAAGACGTCGCGCTCACTGTCTCCTCGTCTTCGAGTAGACGTCGATCCGGTTCCGGTCACACCCCGCCGCGCGGCCCTCGCCGGCTCCCTCACCCTGCGAGGACATGGCGAAAAATTGGGCGGTCTTTTCTTAAGAGTAAGTACGTGCAATTTTTCGCCACATCCAACAACCCACGCCACCTCAGCGCCGGCCAGTGGGGGGGGTGGCGAAAAATTGTCCGTTCTTTCTCTTAAGAGTAACTAAGGACAATTTTTCGCCATCACTCTCACACCTTGACAAAACACCTCCTATGACCCGCGCCAAGGGGTGGCAGGGTGGCGAAAAATTGTCCGTTCTTTCTCTTAAGAGTAACTAAGGACAATTTTTCGCCATCACTCTCACACCTTGACAAAACACCTCCCATGACCCGCGCCAAGGGGTGGCGGGTGGCGAAAAATTGTCCGTTCTTTCTCTTAAGAGTAACTAAGGACAATTTTTCGCCATCCTTGTCACACCCCAAACACACCATCACAACTGCCGGGGTGGTGACAGATGCCAGCCTAAATGTCACAACCTGGTGAGCAGTGGTGGCAGGGGGGCACTTCTGTTTTTGCAAGTGGTTTAGGGTTTTAGGGTTTAGGGCTTAGGGTGAGACCCATCCTAGGCCGCGGTCACTATAGGGTCACTATAGGGGTGGCAGATGCCAGCATAAGGGTGGTGCACTTCTCCTAGTCGCGATGACGGAATGATGACGGAATGATGATGGAAGCTACTTAATTAATTAATTAAACTCGTGCTCCCGTTGGGGAGTCACGCGGAGCACCGGAGTGCTTAATTTAAACCCTGTATATATTAAAAATATAATTACTTACAGCAGAGTGAAATCACTCAAACCGGCCAAAGCAAACGCCCAGCTATAAACCTATATACAGAGCCATGTCAAATATAAACCTATATACAGAGCCTGTATATATGCACGTACAACAGGAAGAAAGGGCAGAGACCCCGTTTCTACTTCATGCCATGCAGAGGCATGCCACAGCAGCAATCGGACACGATAGACGATCCGGCAAGTTCTGTGGGTGCAATAAGACCCATGTCAGTGACTGAGCATATCATCATAACAAGGAGCGTGGGCAAGTAATCTGATCACAGCCAGGATGTAGCATGGCTGTACAAGGGCTAAGCTATATATATAGGCTATGGCTGGTTGTGTATCGTGCGTTAGCGGTGCACGTGACTAGGTATGTATGGTGGCACGGCTAGGCAAACATTCTAGGCATGGTGGCTGCCGGCCATCATTGCCGGCAATGACTACCAATGGTTACAAGCTAGGGCGCTATTCTAGCCCACACTAGCTGAGGGGGCGACAGTCCACATCTTGTGGTTGATCATCAGGTCCCCGCCCCTCCAGTACACCTTGGGCTTCTGGGGGTCCTGCTTGTGTAGTGTGCAGTCTGCAATGCTCCCTTAGTACGGGTAAGAATGTAGCTCCGTTGGGAGAATATGTAACACATGCGCGCAATGATATCCCTGAGAAGGGGCATATGCGGGTTTCTCATACAAAAATTCTGAGCTACAATTACCTGCAGGTGGGGGATGTAAACTGCCACTCACTCTGGGTGCACAAGGTGCACCCGTGCACCACCATGATGTATCATACCTAAAGACGAGCCTGGCATGGGGTGGAACATGACTATGGCTAAACTATTATGGCTACTGGGCATGACATCTCAGCAGATGAGTACTGATAAGTCTCTGCACATATGGTCAAAGCATGGCTAGCTAACTAATCCTTAGGTAGTATGTAGCAGATTGTAAAAAGGTCCATGCTTGAAATTTGTTTGGAATATATACATGTACGTTTGGCATTTTCGATAAATTACTTGACTGAGGCACCATGGCGCACTGCTTGTTGTGGAGATACAGTAGTTGTCTCGCTTAAAATTGTTAATAAACTTGGGCATCGACAATCAATTGTCGCATTCTAAATAGTGGCTTCAACTTTAATTTGACAACGTGTGAGCTCCCACGTTTTCCGCGACCCCATTGCATGTGGTGGCCGTGTTTCAGTGCAATGGTCCTTGTATCCGCCGGTACAGACAGGAAAGCCTCAATCATGCATCTGGACGTGCGCCACCCTTGGTGACTGGCAAAGTCTGAAGCAGACGGAGGTGGCGGATCGATGCGGAGGAAGCGCCCATGATGGACCTATCGAAGGCGGCTAAGCCGGCACGGCTTAGGTGTCGATCCCGGCCCCGTGAGCGAGGACTCTTCATCCTCATATTTGTGCCAGATTTGGGTCAGGGTGGATGGAGATCGAGACACAATGGTGGAAGTCCCGAAACGGCTCAACTGAGTTCATGGACCCGAGTGGTTGAGTGGAGTTTGGCAAGAAGACAATTTCAACACCTGACCACGGTCAAGGTGCCAGTATGGGATAGCCGTGGGCAGTGCATGGGCTATGATGCTAAGTATAACAGTAAGATGCACTTGCTGCTAGGTTTTTCCCACCAGAGGGTTCCAAAGGCGGAAAGCTTGAGCGGGTTACATATTGCCAGGCTAGGCCGAGTTGGGTGACCATGAGAACGTGACGCTTAACAATGGCAAGAGCTGGGTGAGTGCGGCCGACCATGGGCTACGGAGATGAAGAGTTGTTGAACAGATCGAGGATTGCCAGGATTGCCCTAAGCACTAGTAAGTAAGAGGATACCGTCAACTAGTTTGGATTGACATGCAGTAAGCTAGCGTCCCAATTGATCAGATGATTCAGATCATTACACATTGGGCATCTATTATGACCGTGACGCCATTGCTTAGTCATGATCATGCATCTTCCATGCATCCCCGGCTCTGACCCCAGAGATAGATGCATCGATGCTACGAAAATGTCTGAACTTGACATGGTTGATGGCAGAGCTCAGAACTTTTGCGTCTGAGCCCTGGCGCAAATTCAGTCAGATCACTTGCAACCGATGCGTCTCTTGAAGATGCACCCGCCAGTATAATCAGTTACGGCAGAAAAGCAGTATCGAACATGCAAGTTAAGCACGTGACACGATTCAGGCTATGACGTCCCCAAATTAAAGCTAAGCGCGGTCTGGAAAAGGAGCCTTTCCGGGTTCCTCACTGCACCGCCCTGGATCCCAACCCTAGCTGGCACTCGCTCTTGCTCTCGCTCAGCCGCCCAGCTATAGATGATCGACCTGGTTACTCATCGCCAAGCCCTGAGCCCATGCAAGAAATAACGGCTTCTCGACCATACGGTACCCCGGCCCATGATACTTTTTCCTTTCACGATTGGCAACGGCCTGTTCAGTGTTCAAGATCTCGAGAATGCGATCATCATCATCCACTGAGTAATTATCACGGGAACGCAAGATTGTTTTGCCCTCGGGGGATAAATTCGACCATGATGGGGATAGATTCGAGCCACTGTTGGACTGGCTCTTCGAAACCAAGGTCGCCCACAAGCTTCAACCCCATGTCATGGCGCTGCAGGCCGCGGCGCAGGCTTCATGCAGCTGCGCACATGCCGCCCTACTCTCTCGCCTCAACCAGCTAGGTGAAGGGCAAGTGCGGCCTGAGCTCGTCAAGCTAGACGCTTGAAGCCATTACCGCCCAACCAATCCGAGGCCCTGGCCGCGCAGGTTCCGCAGATTACGGCGCAGACGTCCGCCGTCGCTGGCCAGCCAACCCGGAAGCTAGCTAGGCAGATGGCGGCCTCGGGACCTGCCGCACTCCTACGCGGACCTACTGCGGTCAGCGACCACCTCAACCGGCGGACGCCATATTAGCTGCACGCAGCTGCAGGAGATCGGGAAGCCCGGCCACCGCTGAGCAGAAGAACGCGAGGACACCGACCGCGCCCGCCGCTGCAATGCCGAGTGCATGGTGCTGCATCGTTTCGAGCAGCAGCCAGGGGAGACGGCCTATAGTGACTCTTGTCTCTCTTAAGGCCGGACTCAGGAGCAACTGCTAGACTTGCCCAACTACATGGACCTCGCAGGTGAGCTAGAGCTGAGTGGGCACCGCCTTAATCCCCACTCACGTGCTGGACAAGGCGACACCCACACCAGTCCTGCTCACCTTAAGATGGCCGGCATGGAGGATAAGGACAGTTCCTCTCTCGCCGCGGAACTTGCATTACTTCCCCTGAATGCATGGATGACGACCCGACCGGCGCCCGCTCAGCAGCATGCAGCAGCGACGCGACCTGTGGCCGGAGTACCTCCGCCACAAGCAAGACCCCAAGAAGCCCAAGGTGTTCTGGAGGCCGCGGAGGGGCGGGGACCTGATAGTCAACAACCAGCTGTGGACACCCCCCACGGGCTAGACTAGCCATATTAGCCACACCCATTAATTAATCACTATACTTTTCGTCCGAGGGTAGTAAAAAGGATCCGAGGCGTAAATTACGAGGTCTTATCTTACTACCTAGATACGAGGCGTGAGATCCAACGCCGTAATCATTACTACCTATCATCCTACGTAGTAATTTTACTAGCCGTAAGTAAGAGTAACGTTACGACTGCACATCTTTGGTAGTACATTACCGACAGAGTAAATTACCGCGACGGGTCTTGGTTGGTAATCTACCACCTGTAGATTAGGTGCCAGTGATCCGATGCTGTAAGATACGTTTCAGTAAGTTACTTCGGGGATCTTTGCCTGTACACGGCCAGATGGATAATTATATTGTAATGGAGAAGTGGGAGAACGTGCGTGTCTATTAGCAAATGCAGCGAAATATAAAAATGTAGTTATCAGCCTTTTTCGCCTATTCAGCAGTTGTCGTTGTCGGCCGTTGTCATTAAGCGGCTATAGATTATGTGTGCTGGGGCCGGTGAAAAGACGCTAGCAAAGTTCGTCTGAATGGCGTCCAATAGAGGGGATTTTATTCTTAGTGGATTGTTGGACGAGGAGAAGGCGAGGTTGCTGGCGGAGAATGCGAAAGAGCAGAGGGAAGCAGGAAGCCGTGCGTGGAAGATGAGGTAACGGGATGGAGTGTGGGCCCTGGCTTCTGGTTATGAAATGATGGCGGTTGCAGGCCAGCCGTGCTCGCTGGTAATGGGTGCGTGGTGTTGAAATCCAAGTTCTGCGCGTATTCTGTTTTTTGGTCAATGATTGAAGGGATGTCGCCTTGTTTTATTTTTGTGCATCTGCGTCCCGTCGTGACTGCCTCGTCATGGACGCCCAGGGGTAGAAGTTCGAACGAGGGAATGATTTTTCAAACGCCTGGATATGTTATGATAGTACGAATAAATGGTAATGGGTAGAGGCGGCCAAAATTTTGTTGGAAGTGTGCCAACGCCGCACATACGACTTGAACAACCCTAGGTATCTTAGGAAAAGGAAACACGGATACGTCGGAGTGGAGGAAGAGGAAGACGATGACGATGGTGAAGATGGAGAGGTTTACAATGGAGGCCTTGAGAATGGGGAGACATTGAATCAGGAGAGCAGGGTAGCGGTGAGTGGCCCGTCATGAATTACATTGTGGTTGCAGTTGTTAGCGAGGCGTGTTGATTGCTTCTTGCCGCGGGTAATCGCTAGCGCGCATAACCTTCTTTTTTCAACAGGTGTTCTGGTGCATTGACTGCCGCAAAGCAATTAATGGGACTGATTATGTGCCTATCATGCCGTTTGGGAATCATACATTGCCAACATTTCGTGTTTAGAAGGCGCGCCTTCAGAAGCATATTCAGCACCGCACGAGCCAGGTGCTGAAGGCGTGCTTGGAGAGGAAGGGGTATAAAGTGCGCATGACCGCATCGAAGAAGAAGAAGCAGCAGGAATCGGGCAAGACCATGATAACCGAGCCAGGATTGGCTTTCGTGCATGCAGTACATGGTGCGGCGCAGGCAGTGAATGCTGCATCGATTGCAGCGGTGCAGCCTGTGGCCATGGCGGTGCAGGGCGCGGGTCCTGAAGTGTGGGCGTTGGCGAAGCAGATTCACGATGCTGTCATGGCCACGTTGTGAAGCCAAGGAATGGGTGTTGGTTCCAGTCAGGTGCCTCGCCCGGAGGAAGCTTTTCTGCTGTAAGCAGAGGTGCGGCATCAAGCATTTGCAATCGCCATGAGAGCAGTGGAGATGTCAGCGGCATGAAGCATTTGCAATCGCCATGAGAGCAGTGGAGATGTCTGCGGCATTGGGAGATCTGCAGACAATTGCAGGAGGACATTGTGCGGTACGCTTGTAGGGTGTATGCTGTGTTGTTCCGCTCGCTAATGGACATGTGCCCCTGTAACCTCTTCCAGGCTAGTATCTGCTATCCACCTCTTCAGGCTTGAAAAGTAAATTGCTGTACGGTTCACAATTGGCATGGCTTGACATGCACGCGTCCTTGACTGTGGTCTGCATGGGTTTGGGGTTTAGCGGTTTACATCAGACTCTGCTGTGTGTCTGCTTAATCAGCCGACGTGTCACATGGGGACAGCAACGGCGCTGGGATGCAGCCCGGTGTGAATGCGAGTAAGGTACGCGCTGTCATGCATGGCGGATGGGGCGTGGAAGCCACGACCCACGTTTTTGTGTGTGCACGGGGGGCTAGGGGGCAAGTCGTTGTGTTGCTGCCATCCATATGGCCATGGATATGCGGGAAGCTTTCCCTGTACCCATACTTAATGATGCATGGACTGGTTGTGACAGCCAAGGGTTTAGCTGTCGTGGGTTTGCTGAGTGATCATGGCAGTCTGCTAGGCTGGTGCTAGAACAGCAATAGCGCGGTTACTGCTATGTCTTGCCCGTGCTAACTGATGCTGCAGCCATGCGTGGAGCGCGAATCGTCCCGAGAGGAGAAGGAGGAGGCGGGGCCGGTGCACCCATGGGCAGGGCCGGAGAAGAAGGACGCGGAGCACCCAGTGTGGGAGAAGGAGAAGGCGGGGAAGCACTGAAGCTCCACCCCATGTCAGGCCTCTAGTATAGGTGCCAGTTAACTAAACCCATGCACGTGCAGGTTGTAGCTCAGAATGTATTTAAAATCATATGCCCCTTTTCAGGTATATGTGTAACAGTGACTCCCAACGGATATATGTTCCTAATTTATTAAATTCTTACTGAATAATTGTTGTCTTTATGAACCCATGAAGAGCAAAGCCCGGTGGGGAGTACATGTAACGCATTACCACGAGAAGGGGTCCCCACACCGCATTTCTTCGCTCTCTGTTCCTATGCAGAACAAGAAGAGGTGGAAGACCAATGTCCCGGCTCACACGCCAGCCCATGTGGGTAAGCCCCCTCCCCCAAAGCGGAAGGGGCGCTTTGGGGAGAAGTGTAGTGAGGATTTTGTAGACTAGATAGCACTAACTTACTTACACCAGACCTGGCAATAAACAAGCATTGATGGGATGGACCCAGCGATACATAATGGGCGTGCATGCGTAAAAAATATACACTATGCATGGCCCAATGGGCATGCATTCAAATAATTACAAATGAAGGCCGCCATGAGAGCACTGAAGCTAAACCAGACCGGGCCACAATTAACCCTCCAGCACCAAAGTTCCACTGCATCATGTAAGACAAGCCTGACATCCATCCATCCATCCATCCATCCATCCATCCATCCATCCATCCATCCATCCATCCATCCATCCATCCATCCATCCATCCATCCATCCATCCATCCATCCATCCATCCATCCATCCATCCATCCATCCATCCATCCATCCATCCATCCATCCATCCATCCATCCATCCATCCATCCATCCATCCATCCATCCATCCATCCATCCATCCATCCATCCATCCATCCATCCATCCATCCATCCATCCATCCATCCATCCATCCATCCATCCATCCATCCATCCATCCATCCATCCATCCATCCATCCATCCATCCATCCATCCATCCATCCATCCATCCATCCATCCATCCATCCATCCATCCATCCATCCATCCATCCATCCATCCATCCATCCATCCATCCATCCATCCATCCATCCATCCATCCATCCATCCATCCATCCATCCATCCATCCATCCATCCATCCATCCATCCATCCATCCATCCATCCATCCATCCATCCATCCATCCATCCATCCATCCATCCATCCATCCATCCATCCATCCATCCATCCATCCATCCATCCATCCATCCATCCATCCATCCATCCATCCATCCATCCATCCATCCATCCATCCATCCATCCATCCATCCATCCATCCATCCATCCATCCATCCATCCATCCATCCATCCATCCATCCATCCATCCATCCATCCATCCATCCATCCATCCATCCATCCATCCATCCATCCATCCATCCATCCATCCATCCATCCATCCATCCATCCATCCATCCATCCATCCATCCATCCATCCATCCATCCATCCATCCATCCATCCATCCATCCATCCATCCATCCATCCATCCATCCATCCATCCATCCATCCATCCATCCATCCATCCATCCATCCATCCATCCATCCATCCATCCATCCATCCATCCATCCATCCATCCATCCATCCATCCATCCATCCATCCATCCATCCATCCACGTTAGACGCCGCAAGGCCCGCACCTTCAAAGAACAGCTAGTAGAGGACATGGGGGGCCTAGGCCTCTCCGTGATTTGGAAGAAGATGATGGACAAGGCCAAGTGGGCCCAGGTCATAGAGGACAACGAGCCCCCCCCAGTGGGGAAGCGCCCGCGTGTGCAATCCCGCGGGAGGCACGCTAGATAGCTCCCCCCAGGGCAGCGTGCGGCTGCCTAGATAGATGATGTAGTTAGAATGTTGTTAGATAGATGTAGTATGTAGCCAATGTAGATAGATTAGACCGGTAGGAATGTGTGCGCCCATCCATCCATTCATCGGGGTTAATGCTCCGTGACTCCCCAACGGGAGCACGAGTCTAATTAATTAATTAATTAATTAATCCATCCATCCATCCATCCATCCATCCATCCATCCATCCATCCATCCATCCATCCATCCATCCATCCATCCATCCATCCATCCATCCATCCATCCATCCATCCATCCATCCATCCATCCATCCATCCATCCATCCATCCATCCATCCATCCATCCATCCATCCATCCATCCATCCATCCATCCATCCATCCATCCATCCATCCATCCATCCATCCATCCATCCATCCATCCATCCATCCATCCATCCATCCATCCATCCATCCATCCATCCATCCATCCATCCATCCATCCATCCATCCATCCATCCATCCATCCATCCATCCATCCATTGATCGGGGTATAGTCCTAGTACAGCCATGCTACGTCCTGGCTATGATGAGATTACTTGCCCACGCTCCTAGTGTTATGCCATGCTCACATGGGTCTTATTGCACCCACAGATTGCCGGATCGTTGGCGTGTCCGTTTAGCTAGCGTTCCCGAATGCAGCTGTGGCATGCCTTAGGCATGAAGGAGACTGGGGGTCTCTGCCCTTTCTCCTGTTGTGCACACACAGGGATTAAAAGCACTTCGGTGCTCCGTGACTCCCCAACAGGAGCACGTGTTTAATTAATTAATTAATTAATTAATCGGGGTTAGCTAATGCTCCTTGACTCCCTAATGGGGGCATGAGTTTAATAAATGAATTAAGTAGTTAGTTAATTATAATCAGGTTGATTCAGATGAGGTCTGTGCTGGTTCCTTGTGGACTGGCCAGCCAGGGAGATATCTTCTTACATGGTCAGGCCCTTGCCGACCATGTAAGAACCTGTTAGGCGACGCAGTGGCCAGCATTGGACATACCGCCATATGTTTGTCTCCGCGATATGATTTTAGCTGACATGCAGAGCACAGACATTGTTGGCGTCATCCGCTCAACCCCTCTTATTCAGACATGGGACCTCGGATGTGTAGGATTAGTAGCGTTGCCCAGGCGGACATTGTCAAAGACTACGACCCCCCAGTTGTGGGTCCTAGGAAATTTAACAAGCATGATTGTCTCCTTGTTGATAGGCATTAATTAATCCTTGATGATAGGCATTGCTTGCGTGCAAGATTAGCTCGAGGCCCATATTTTAGACTACTAGCTGAGCTGTGGACATACATGTTGTTATTGACGTCTTGACGGATATTGACGTCTTGGGGTGACTTCCACTATATCTTCTTTGGGGAATTCAGAGATCCCGGTCCCCCAACATGGACATGAGACTAATTAAAATCAATTAATCAATGTCATGAATAGAGCGCGTTCATGACGTTCAGTCATGAACAGAGCCCTAACCTTAAACACATAAGAAAACAATTATGGCGGGCCATGTGACTTGGAATGTAAGAAGCTTAGCCCCCAAACATATTGTTGTCTCACGTAATGAATCACTTGCTGATCAACAAATCGATGGTTATCTCATAGGCACAATGTACCTCTGACCATCATTGCTGGCCCATGCATGCATGCACCAATGGCAGCCTACATGACACATACATCGCTTATTTGCCATGTAAAAAATGCGACAAAGTGTCCATATAGGTACTCATAGATTAGCACAAATTCCTTAGCACGATGTGGACAACTTTGCTTAACGGTGAAAGCCTGTCTCGCCCTTATTGCCTTGAGGGTTCCCGGCGATAGGTCCTGTCTGTTGGTCGACATTTTTCTTTTGCAGCTGGCCATCGTCGGTAGGTATGAATGATCTCGATGCTAGCAATTACGATGATGATACCCGAGGTAGTCTATACCTGGGATCGAGAGCTTCTTCTTGTATGGCAATGCCGGCAGGGCGATGACGGTGACGGCCGTCACCGTCATCGCTCTCGACGGGCGTGATGAAAAGTACCTGGTTGATAGGCGGCAGCTATTCACAATATAGGCCGTTTTTTATTACTCCGAATAAAGAGTTAAGAGGTTGGCCCTCGGCAGGGCGATGACGGGGCGCTGACGGGGCGATGACGGGGCGATGACGGGGCGTTCACGCGCGTGATTAATAGAACCTGTTTGATAGGCAGCGGCTATTGGTAATATACTTTGTTGATTAAGAGAAGAGTTTAGATGTTGGCCCGTCGAGGGCGATGACGGTGACGAGCGTCACCGTCATCGCCCTCGACGGGCGTGATGAAAAGCCCATGTTTTATATGCGGTAGCTATTGGTAGTCCGTAGTATATAGGTCGTTGACTATCACTCCGAATAAAGAGTTAACAGGTTAAGGCCCTCGGCCGGGCGATCAGTGTTTTTTTTAAGGTTTTCGTTACTAGTGGCGCTAGGCCACTTGTGGCGTTTCGAACTATGAAAACTTCAGTTTACTCGGCCAATGTGTGGCTTTAAGCCAATTAAAATTGGGCTTGGCACGGCCACGTGTGGCGGGCTGGCTTTTTGGTGCAGCAAATGACCCTACCGGCAGCGGGGTCAGCGCGGCGCGGCGCCGTACTGGCATTCCAAGTTCAAAGTAGTTCAGAACAGTATGTTTAATTATCTTAACCCATAGTCCGCTGACCCATTTTTGGCACTTTCATACCCCTGAAAATGAAAAAAATCATAACTCACAGGCCACAACTCCAAATACCCCCAACCAAGATGCTAGGAGTATCTACACTTCAAGGGCTTTCAGAATATGCAATAATACCTGGGCTTTATCAAAGCATTTGGATGATAGCTTCAGTCAAAGTTGGCCAAAAGACGATCTTTTTTCCCCAAGGAAAAGTCTACCCCACCCTAACTTCCCAGGGAGGGCAGGGAATCTCAATAACAACATTGGACAACTTAGTTGGATAGTCCAATGGTGGTTTCCTTGGGTCAGACCACCCGGATAACCCATTACCCCTATAAAACGTGCTCATACATGTGTGTGGGTTACGCGCGTGTAAACAGCTATCTACTATGACATGCAACACAATAATGCATTATAACAAGCTATCAAAGGCTGCCAAAAGTGCTGGAATACAAACACGTTGCCTACCTGCACTGACGGAGTGGTATACTCCAAAGAAATGCCCAAAACTGGGCACTTTCAGGGCTAATACCACTCTTTACAACAGGCATGGAACTTGCTGAAATATGCATGGATAAAATCGTCATTTATAATGCATGGGATACATATTCCGCTGCAAACAACTCGCAAATACGTTGTCTTACCTGGCTCGTTCATGCCCTACCCGGATTCCGCTGGCCGGGACCCTCATATCTCACACATACTGATGCTCTACATTCAAAGGCCGCAATAGCCGCATACTTCATGATCCGCCATGACTACCAGGTCGATGTTCCGTGCAAAGATGGCTACTAAACTAGTCCGCATTCTCAGCAAACGCTGCAGCTGACGTCCCATACCCAAACTGGATGCCCGGGCTGGCGCAGATTGCCCGGCCATAGGGAGAAAATCGACCTATGATAAGCTATGACTCATCTGGAACTGACGACCAGGAAAGCTATATTTTCCTACCTGTATTTTCCCAACCCTATAAATCTGGCCGTGCCTGACCTACGAAAATCATGCATCGTCATTCTGAGCAACATTCTGAACCGTTTCAAGCCGTGAGACGCAAAAATTTCGTAACAGCGGCACGTTGGCAGCCATATCTCATTACGCGCGCGCGCGAGCGAAAATTTCCCGCCAAAGTCACGTGATACATTCTCAATGCACGTTGTAATTACCAGGCTATGGCGAATATTACCCCCAAACCTATTCATCACCTTCGTCCCTAAGTGTTCCCGGACCCACCGGACCACTGACATCCGTCACTAGTGGCGCGGCGCTCTCGGCGCGGCGCGAAACTCGACCGTTAGTCAAACCCCCCGACAGGTCGGGGGGTTAACGGACTAAGGGTTAATTTTTTTCGGGGAAATGGGTATATTTTATTAGCCAATTATGGACCAAAGAGGTGAGAGGGGAAATGAGTATCAGCGAATCCTAATGAAGGTGGGCACACACACGTGTGGCGGTGACAGGTGAAAGGCTAATAGGGCGCGTTATTAGACCAGGGAAGCCATTGGACCTGAGTGATGTCGCCATGAGGCATACTGGTGAATACCTGATTACGGCCCAGTAGATCATGAAAAAGCTGGAGCGGGCTGGGCTTGTCGTTATTGGGCCCTGGGTCCCACACCCTGTGTTGTTCCTGAGCTAACAGCCAGTAGCGGCGCATAGCCGCATTCCATAGGTATATAAAGCGCCGGACTACGCCGCCGCGGGTATACTCCTCGCGGACCTTAAAGACTGTCTCGTTGCGTATGGTCCAGATCGCGTATAGCATAGTAGTGCGTAGCCATATCCATTCTGCTTGGGAAACTGAAAGCTCGGACCCTGGTGTGCCAGCAATACCGAAAATGATGGTACGCACGCTGATTGGGAGAGTGGGTGGCGATGCCGTCCATGCGGCCCAGATGTTAATTTCAAACTAGTAGAATTTAGTAGAATCATTCACGCCTTAAGTTGGGTTCACGCCTGAAGTTGGGTTGACCAAAAACCTCGAACCCAACTTAAGGCGTGAATGCCTGTACACAAGGCGGGCGAGCGTCTCCGTCTCAGGCATCGGCGCCGGGCGTACTTGGTAAATTAACAACAACGATTACTACTACAGCCACTGCTTAACAAAACGATTACTGAAGTGCCGAAAGTCGAAACACATTAGTCAATGCAGTACAGTACTGTATGGCTGGCGAGTGACTGGAACTGAGGCGCCAGCCGCCAGGCCGCCAGCCAGCTGAAGCCAGAAAATGCACACAAGCTGCAGTCTGCACAGTGCACTCTGGTCTCTGGCAGCGGGCCACTTGCCACTTGGCACTTGGCCGGGCTCTACGTACATGCACTATGCGGCAGTCAGTAAGTCAGTCAGTCATAGTAGTACTCATGGTAGTTCTAGTACTAGGGAGGCTTGTGGCGGAACGCCGGCCGGAAGACCGGCTGACACCGCCAATTGTGGCGTAGCCTGTACTAGAGTGAACTTCAGGCACGGCCACCCTGTGGCGAAACGAAACTACAAAGTAGAACAGCACGGCCAAATTGTGGCTTCTTGGGTGCCCTGTCCAAGTGGGTGGCACCGCCACATTTTGCCAAAAAAAGTGCCACACCGCCACATTTGGCGGCATATCGCCACTAAAAAAAACACTGCGGGCGATGACGGGGCGATGACGGGGCGTTGACGCTCGTGATGAATAGGACCTGTTTGATAGGCGGCGGCTATTGCTAATATATAGGTCGGATATTTGTGTACCACCCCCCTCCTTCCCGCGGCAGGTACGCAGCGACCCGCTGTTGTCCTGGCTGCAATTGTGTATCACTTGTACGGTATTTGTGTATCACTTGTACGGTATTTGTGTATCACTTGTCCTCCTTCCCACGGCAGGTACGCAGCGACCCGCTGTTGTCCTGGCTGCAATTGTGTATCACTTGTACGGTATTTGTGTATCACTTGTACGGTATTTGTGTATCACTTGTCCTCCTTCCCACGGCAGGTACGCAGCGACCCGCTGTTGTCCTGGCTGCAATTGTGTATCACTTGTACGGTATTTGTGTACCACCCCCCTCCTTCCCACGGCAGGTACGCAGCGCCCGGCTGTTGTCCTGGCTGCAGTTGTGTACCACCTGTACGGTATTTGTGTACCACCACCCTCCATGGCCCATGCAGCCCGGCCCGGCATCGTGCCGTCGCCGACCCGACAACGTTTTCTCGAACAACACGAATTTGAATTTTAGGGACTGGAGCGGCTGGCACGCTAGCGGCACGACCAACGGAACAAGAGAACCGAGAAACTGTGGCCGCCAGGAGGATAAAGGTTTCAAGGCGCATGCGTTTGAGGCTAGCCAGAACCGAATGCGAGGTTTTACTTTATCAAACCGATGTATATCAATGTGGCCAGAATTCTTTTCCAGTTGCGGGGTCGTGTGTCGCCAATTTGTTGTTGGGCCGGGCACTTTAATCGTGATTGCAAGAAGTCAGTTCACGACGCCGTTAGCGTGGCATTTATGTACAGCAATTCATCGTTCGGCTTCTTTATCCTATCGGCAACTCCTCACGACGTGTGAGCGTGAGTCGGTTGTCGTGTGAATGGACACTTTCTGGGAAAGTAAGTCACTAGAGTGCCAATTTCACCGATCGCAAAACATTTACCCAGTTTGGGCAGATAGACCTGGCTAAATACGAGGGCGAGCGGAAGTAATTGTTGATGCATAGCCATCTGCTTCCTGCGCTTTGTAATTGTAATGAGTTGTTCGCAAATTGGCGTCTCTAGCGGTTACTCCTCTGTGCACAGCTGGCGACCAAGAAGACTTCATTGGCAGCCGGACTGCGGATGCGCGTCGTTGGAATATTAGCAACGTTAACATGTTTGCTGCGTTTTTTGTGAAGCTTGTCTAGCCGACTGCATTTGGGAGACTTGGCAAGGTTGCCTCCAATCGTTGAAGTCACAACCTGGGTGTCAATTCACGTTTACTAGCCACGGTCATAGTAACATTCTAATGGCATTTGTCCCAGTTTCAACATGGGTTTTCACTCTGATCTGATGGAGTGAAGGGCCTAGCTCCGTGGTTTTGTGTCATTGTAGCAGTTTAGTCGCCTGCTAACGTAGTGAATCTTCCATCCCACCTCTCCCACCCCCACCCGCACTTCTCCTACTCTCTCTCTCTCTCTCTCTCTCTCTCTCTCTCTCTCTCTCTCTCTCTCTCTCTCTCTCTCTCTCTCTCTCTCTCTCTCTCTCTCTCTCTCTCTCTCTCTCTCTCTCTCTCTCTCTCTCTCTCTCTCTCTCTCTCTCTCTCTCTCTCTCTCTCTCTCTCTCTCTCTCTCTCTCTCTCTCTCTCTCCCTTCCCACCCCCCGCTCTCTTGTCCCTCCCGCACCCCTCCTCTCTCTTTCCCTTTTCCTTGGCTGTTGAGAAGGACTGGGGTGAAAACTCCAGACCGTTGGTGGCTGCCTTCAAGCAGGAAGTTTCAAGGATCAACAAGTTTTTGTGAGCTGTCTGATATGGTCACTGCTGCGACAAAGGTGAGTTATCTTGTTTTTCATGTAATTTTTTTGCTGTAGCTAGGTAAGCCGGCCATTTTGTACTCCCCTTTCTTTTGCTCTCACGATTTATTCTTGTTGTGGTTTATATGGTCCCGTTAAGTGGCATGCATTATCATTATCCACATTAGTGTGAGAAACCATCCGCAGTGTTGTAGCTTGCATCTATAACAACAGTTTTTGCTGCCGCCGCCACTGCTATTACCAACATTAAGTCATTCTTGCTTTCTAAGCACTCTTTTTCCTCTTAGGCTGTTGGTTGGGATACCAGCCACCCTTGCACGCATAAATTCAAGCACCGGGTGCATGTGAAAACACAACCAAGGCAAGAATGTCCCCCTCTCGCAATATCCCACCCACGCAACGCACCCAATGCAGCAAGAATGGGACCACCTTGTTGCCATGAGCTCTAGCACCGTTGCCACCCCTAGCTTTCTACTGTTCCCGTCCATCCTTATTTACACTGGCTGCTTTGCTTGCATTTCTGGCTCAGTGCCAGTTTGCACTTGCTAGCTTGCTAAGACAATAATGCAGCTTGCAAACGGCAAGGGCAAGCACCCGGGTAAGAGCAAAGGCAACCGCACGAGCAAAGGAAAGGGAAACTGGAAGAGCAAGCACAAGGCCAAGGAAAGGACAAAGGCACTTGTGCTTGCCAAAAGGGCAGGCTCAAGGGAAATGACAAGGGCAAGGGCAGGGGCAGGCACAAGGGAAGCGGATAAGGGCAAGGGCAGGCGCAAGGGAAAGAGATTAGGACAAGTCAAGCACGAGGGAACGGACAAGGGCAAGGGCAGGCACAAGGGAAAAGATGAAGACAAGGGCAGGCACTAGGGAAAGGATGAGGGCAACGGCAAACACTGGGGATCAAAGGATAGGGGCAAGGGCAGATGCTAGGGTAACAGTTAGGGCAAAGGCAGGCACAAGAGAAGAATAAGGGGCCGTGAAGTATAAGTGGAAATGCGGGTGGCGACATGGGGTTCGATCGGGCCTGCTGATGCAAATGCAGATTTCAACTGCAGTGACAAACACAAGCGTAGACATAGGCAACGACAAATTCCTTGCATGTGTGCCTTGCTCTTCACCGGCTGGCTCGTTTGCTAGTTGTCTAACAGTTTCTACCGATAAACATCACTTGCCATTGTAAGGTCTGCCTTGCTGCCGTGCTAGTGGGTAGCTGGGTGATCGTGCTTGTTCCTTGTCAAGGGAGGGATGCATGTGGAGTAGGTGGGTGGGTGTGCTTGTTCCTTGCCAAGGAAGGGATGCACAAAGGTTAGATAGGTGCACGTGCTTGTTTCTTGTCAAGGGAGGGACGCACAAAGGGTAGGTGGGGGCACATGGTTGTGCCTCGTCAAGGGCGGGATGCACGAAGGGTAGGTGGGGGCATGTGGTTGGTCCTTGTCTTTTCACCGCCCAAGCGATGGCGATGTAGCATGCATTATACATTTATTCGTGCATTAAAAATCACTTTCCTTACAAGCGGCCTTAGCCGACTCCATCTGCCGTTGCCATTTCTCCGTATTGCATTGTCCGGACACGGTTTTTGTGTCGCAGGTCTTCCCCCGTAAAGGCACAAGCTGCCTGCGCGCGGAATTATGTGCAGACACCTCGGTTTCCAACACGACGGCTTCCCGCACATATCGAGCTCTGGATGTACAACATCTTCCCCCGGCGCACTTGCTCCCGGATGGAGCTTCTGTGCGGTGCCGACATCCCCGGAGCTGTCCTAAGCACCGCATGGAAACAGTATTTCAAGCCACGAAGAGAAGCCACGAATTTGATATTGACTTGATATTGTCGTCAGAAGACTTGATATGCTATTTTCTGTGAAGGCGTTGGATTTTTGTGCATGACATGTAATCCTGCATTTAATAATGAAATTTTTTATGAAATAGGAACTCGTCTTGCATGAGCCTTGCTGCAAATGCCATTCATTTTTTTCCCCCGGGTAAATGGGTGTTAGGGGTTAGGTTGACCGAAATGATAAGTGAAATCAAAGTGAAATTCTGATAAGTGACATGCGTACTGCAATTCAGAACGACATAGCGACATGATTGTAGTACCGGTAGTGTACGCGAGAAGCATACGACGTCGTAACCTACGGGACCGAGTACCGGGATCGTAAATTACCAACTCGTAAATTACTACCTCGCAAATTACTACCTCGTACCTTACTACCTCGTAAATTACTACCTCGTACATTACTACCTCGTACATTACTACCTCGTACATTACTACCTCGTAAATTACTACCTCGTAAATTACTACCTCGTAAATTACTACCTCGTAAATTACGACGTCGGATCTTACCTCGGATCTAACTCGTAGCTTACGAGAAAGATCCGAACTCTTATCTGGCGGAGCCAATTTTCGGAAGAACCGTTAGGTTCGCCAGAATTGGCGAAGCTTATAAGGCCGTACACGTGAGAAAACATAGGAATAGGGGATGAAAATCCGTCAATCCATCCATCCATACATACATACATCCACCGAATTTGTCCCGAATTTGCAAGCATAAGGGTGAGGTTCTTCCGAAAATTGGCTCCGCCGTAGAGTTTCAACGGGCAAGTTGCAAACACGCACGTTACTTGATACAAACGGTAAGAGTAGTCTGTGCCGTAAATTACCACCTCGTAATTTACGCCTCGGATCCTTTTTACTACCCTCGGACGAAAAGTATAGTGATTAATTAGCACATGACTGCGTCACGTGGGTAGGCCAGTCGGGGTAAATTGGCTCGTTTTGTCAAATTGTCAAATTGTCGGAGGGCGGGGACCGAGATTGTACACCTTGAAATTAACCCCTAAACCGTCCTCGTGCCGATTTTCGACTGCGAGTTTTTCTCATGCCTCACATTCGGCATGAGTTTGTGCGCCCTGTAGGGATTTGGCGGGAAGGTTTTGGCGGGAACCAACTAGACCACCGAAAAGATCTAGATTCACTCTATCCGTAGGACACTTGTCTGACCGTATTTGACCACCGTATCAGGGTGGAAACCCTGGTCAAAGTCAACAGGGTACCCTGGTGCATGCAGGTTTGGGCGGTAAAAAAAATTGACAAAAACGTACGAAAACGAAGGATGCGCAAAAAGGGGGGAGCGCGGACGTAGACATGGCGGACGAAATGCAGGCAGATATACGGACTTTCAAGGTAAAGAAGGGCATTTTCATGGCAGTGCCTGTGGAAAAATTCGGACTAGACTGGGCGATAGAGCAGTATGGGGAAAAACACAGCGAGGTACGTTTGCTGGGCAAGGTAGTGACAGTGAACAGGTCCGGAGATGGTGCACGGTGCTATTTCCCGGACGACAAGCTCACGTACCCATTCACCCGTGAGCAGATTTTCATATATTCGTGCAGCTCAGATGAGTACGAAGCTCTAGTGAAAGAATGCGCAGCCAGGAAGGTCCCAACGGCAGGTAGCAGTGACGATGATAGCGAGCAGGGCCAGGATAGCGATTCTGACGCCGGCGAGGACGACGACGACAAATCCGAGGATATCGAGCTGCCCACACCGGTCAAGCGACGCGAGCCGGGGAAGCGCGCTGTCGGCAACCCGAAGAAGAACCCAGCCATCAGCCACGCCCCGAAAAGGCGCCGTCAGACCAAGGCGGCGGCCAGCGAGAGCGTTGTCTCGGACGCTTCCGATGACGACTTTGTTTACCAGAAGGGTGCGGAGGGTCCGGTGCCGAGCGGTGAGGCTGAGCTCGATGCCAGGTGTGTTTCCTTTTCCCGATACTCCGGTGCTGTCGCCGATGACGGGTACCGCCTGCTATCAAAACCTTTCCCCTGCCCAGCTCAAGTTTGGGCCCCTCGGGCTGTTCTCCCTTTTCTGGTCCCAACGTGATGTCGTGGCCAAGATTGTCAAGGAGACCAACGACTATGCTGAGCTCAAGGGGGCGGGCAAGCCAGGTGAGCGTGAGTGGCACCCCTTAACAATGCATGAGATGGGCAAATTTCTGGGTGGAGCAGGTGCTGTGCCAACTGTGCTGCGCGCAAGGCAGGAAGCACAAGACCTCGGTCATGTGCGAGCACTGTGACATGGCGTTCTGCAGCAACAGCGAGCGGAACTGCTTCGGCCTCTTCCACTCCGGGCAGGTGGAGGGGCTGGACTTCAACGTGACGAAGCAGCGGGTATGGCAGCGCCTCTCCCAGCGTGGCGAATGCGCCAAGAATTTCAAGGGCGCCACTACCACGAGGGGGCAGCAGCCACCACCCGGAAGCTCAAGGGGGTGGCGCGGCGCCGCCATCTCAGGGCGGAGCATGTCCGCCTGGGATATAGTCCTACGGAGGCTGACTAAGAATGCTAGCATTTGTTGCCTACGTGGCATGGCATTTGGCCTTTCCTGCCCGCGCTCATGCGCGCCGTGTATCACCATGGGCCGGCATGGTTTGAAGTGTGTGTTATTGTTTCATGGACCCACCTGTGCATGTGTTATTTGGTTTCATGTTGTTAGCCTGGGTTATTGTTTCATGGTCCCACCTGTGCATGTGTTATTTGGTTTCATGTTGTTAGCCTGCATGGGTTATTGTTTCATGGTCATGTCTTATTAGCTTTCATGTTTATGCATAACTTGTGCAGTTTGAAAATCTGCTCCGTGATGGTCACAGTGCCACCTATTTCTAGTTGGCAATTTTCAGTGTTACTGCATGCATGGTCCCTTGGTCACTAATTTATCTAGGAGTGCTGGGATGTTTTGACTTTGTGTGCAAGGTCCATCATGCATGTAAAAATAAGTACCACAGTATCAGCGGGTCTGCAAGCATTTACGCTTATTGTGGCATATATTTGTGCCACATAGGCTGGAATAAACATAATCATGCATGTTTCATGCTTACCTATCATTTCCATGTTCAAAACTGCACTAGGATGTTTATTCTAGCCCCCCCAAACTGGTGACTCAAAATAGTCACCAGCTATTTTTAGCATTATCTTGTGGGTCCCTGGGTGAAACAAGACATGTAAGTGTTTGGATGTAGTGCTTGGGTACAGTTGCAGTCCCCCCTGAAATACTAGGGTGAAATCCAAGGTATACGTGCTCCATCATGCATGATAAGGTTGTGAACCCCGTACTCGCGGCCCGCGCGTAGTCGTCTCCAATCATATCCGGCAGGGACCTGCAGTGGTTATGGCAGGTATTGGTGGCACACAGGTTGGAATAAGTGTTAGCATGCATGTTTGCCCATACTCCATGCTTACCTATCGTTTCCATGTTCAAAACTGAACTAGGATGCCTATTTTAGCCCCCCAAATACTCGCGACTCAAAATAGTCACCAGTTATTTTTAGCACCAGCTGATGGGTCCCTGGGGGAGTTACAATTTTTAGTGTTTGTATCCCATCCTAACTAAAAAATCTATCTACAAAACCAACCCCAGGGTCAACTCATTGAGGAAAGGGGTCTATCATCCATTATAAGGGTGTCACCGCGCACACTCACCGTACCCCCCTGAGGGGGGGGCTATTTATAGAGCAGGGGGGGCTAGCACTGGGACCACCCACTATACCCCCAGGTGGGCCCTAATATGGTTATGCTTGGTTCCTAGTATGGTCTAGAAAAAAAAATTAGGCTGAATGGGGGCACCTGTGGCATACTGTGCAACTCGTGACTCATTTTAGTCACGAGTCAAAGACGGTTGAGGGGTTAAATAAGAGGCATGCCTCCATCGAGATATAGTTTTGGAGGCGAGTTTCTATTGGCGTAAATGTGTAGTATTGTACGACATTACATGTCAAGGGTGACGAAAAGTACATCGGTACGTACGTACTGAAGTTGCGGAAGTGTCTCGGAGACGTTTCTAGATCGATGCGGACTTAGCATCTCGATCACATTGTACATCATGCATCTGCTGCTGATCGCGGCGTGGGAACCAACAACAATAACAACAACGTTGTACATGGAAAAGAGCCCTTGCGTCGCGCTGTGCTGTGCATGGCGAACTTATTCTCCGCCGTCGGATTGCACAGTCGATGAGCATCGATGCTCGTCGAGGAACCCAACGCAAGCCATGTACAAAAAGAAGTAGAAAATGGTGGGGCGGCTACGGCCGGGGGCAACTTTGGTAAGTTACACAACTTGTAGCCTGGCGACTCCGCGTCAAGCAGCCCGCAGGTAGTCCGTAGGTTGTTCGCCGGCGTGAATGAAGTGACAATTTTGACCATTTGATAAAGTTAGAACTGGCGACAACCTAATTAATCAATTAATTAATTAATACACCCGTGACTGCGTCACGTTAGCATAAGTCCTCAGTGGGAGGGGAACATGGGATGGAATGGATGATGCTAGCTATCTAGTTCCTAGTTACAGGGTTGTGGGCACCACGGCCCGAATCGCTATGAATGCCTTGGAAACGCGGTCACACGCGGAGCCCCCACGGCGACAACCTAGTCGGGGTAAAATCAATACACAGTAAAGGAACCTTCAACCCCTATACACAAACAATGAGGATGGGGGGCGCCCGAGCTTCTCTCACTGCCAAGTGGGCAGGCCACAGAGCGCTCTCTCCACAGCAGGGTGCCGGGGCGCAACACAGTGGGTGCAATAGAACCATGCATGCAGTACCCATAAGTATACTGTATGCTGACGCATAGCTTACAAGGTGAGGTGGGCTCAAGACGTTGGCTAATTAATTAGGAACATAACTCCGTCGGGAGTATCTGTAGCACATAGCCCAGAGAAGGGGCATATGGCCTATAATACATTCTAAGCTACTTCCTGCAAGGGTGGGAATGTAAACGACAAATGCTCTAGGTGCACCAAGGCACCTGCGTCCCCATGATCTATCAAGCTATGCCCAGCTAAGGGGGAGCCTGTCATGGGGGGGAAGATCAGCATAGCTAAACAAAAGCTAGGCGTGGCCTCTCAGCAGAGAGCAGCTCTCTGCATGGGCACAGCAGAACTAAATAAAACTAGGCATTGATCATCTGGAGTGTGGCACATCATAGGCACACATGTACATGGTTAAATAATGCGCGTGGATCAGCTGGTATAGTGCCTGTAGGGGCGTACATGTACATGGCCACGGTCTATCTATTCTACTACACTACTACTGCTGTATTCCGGCCTAAGCTGGGGCATCTGGAGTCGCCGGCTGGGGCCGCGGGGGTCGCATGCCAGGGCTTGTGGCCGACGTAGATGGCCGCCCCCTTCCAGTACACCGGCTGGCCCGCCTTGGTCTGCCGGAGCTGGAGGTAGGTCGGCCATAGCTCCCGTCGCCGTTGTTGCTGCGCCAGGGTCAAGTCGGCGTCAAGGCCGGTGAAGAGAGTCTTCTCGAGCCGCTTGCGGTGTCTGAGAAAAGAGATCTTGTCCGCCGGGTTCTTAAAGGTGAGAAGGAGCGGGGGCGCCCCTGCCTTACCCCGCGAGCGGGGAAGGCGGTGGGCGGCCAGCTTGATCTCACCAAGGAGGCCCATGCGACCAAGGATTTTGCTCTCAAACGCCTGTGCAAGCTTCTCGGAATTCTCACCTTCCATGCACCTGAGGTAGAAGTTCTTGACGATGACAATAAGGCTGCGCTTGGCGAGCTTGGCCTCCTCGCGGAGGTCAAGCGTCTGCCGCTGGAGCTGGGCTGCGACGGTGGAGGTTGTGGAGGTGGTGTGCTGCCCAGGTCGTGATGGGAGGAGCATCGCCGGCCAGGCCAGCAGGGGCTGGCTTGGCGGCAATGTTCTTCACCGCCTGGGCAGTGAGGCCTGCGGTGTTCTGCAGGACCTCGATAGCGATGACATTGTCCTTAAGACGCTGGTCGATGTCACGGAGCTGGGCGGTGATGGAGTCAGTGGAGGCGGAGGGGGGGGGGGCGGGAGGCGAGGAGGGTGGCGGTGGCGGTGGGGATGGTGGGGAGCTCAGCAGCCAGCGTGCCGCCCATTGCCGCCACATCTTTGGCAAGGGGGGTCACGTGCTGCTCGAAAGCTTCCTTAAGGAGGGCGCAGACGATGGATTCTGTCGCAACGGTGGGGGGCGGTGGTGGGGGAGCCCAGATTTCGGTGTCGAGTGCCCGAGGATCGAGGGAGCAGAGGGCGAAGCGTTGGAGCTTGGGGCGATTCATGCGGCCAATTCGCGGGAGATCCTCGACGGGGTCGGCAGGCTGACCACCTGGCCAGCGGCCGCGGTTGTGGGAGCACAGGTACGAGCACACGTCCATAAGCGAGGCGTATACGTGCCGAAAAACACGTCTTCCATGAAGACTCCTGGACCGCGGTTCCAGAAGCCATATGCGTTGATGTCAAAGGCGATTCCGTCCCAGTGCGGCTCAGCAGGGCGACTGCGCTTGGGCTCTGGCGATGCAGATGGCGAGGCAAGGCCGGGGCGGGCTGGGCGAGCACCAGTGCGCGACTAGTGTCACCGCTGCCTGCCGGACCTGATGGCGAAGCTGCAGCCGAAGCTGCAGACGTATTTTCATTGCCGAGCGCAGCCGCCAGGCTGCGTCACAACGGTCCGAGCCCCGCCAAAAACGACCATCTTACTCCGTCACCAAATTGGCGCGAGATCCCGAAAATCTGGTGGGCGGGAAGGTGACGACGAGGCAAAAAGTCACGCAGCACCCATGGCGGCCGTGAAAATCCTAGCGACCGTCCTGAGAACACATTACGGACAGCGAATTGATTTTGAGCCTTCATAACTCATCTACTTCACGTAGATATTTTTTTATCCTAAAGAAATCGGTCCATTTTTTCAGGAAAACAGAAAAAGGGCGGCACTAGGAACTCGGCTTTGAGAATGGGTGAGAAATTGTGAGAAAAAGGGTGAGAAAGGTGAGAAAAAGGGTGAGAAATGGGTGAGAATGGGTGAGAAAGGTGAGAAAAAAGGGTGAGAATGGGTGAGAAAACACGTTTCTCACCCGGGTGAGATTGCCCCAAAAAGGTGAAAAAAGGGGAAAAACGTGAGAAAAATCTCAAAAAACAGGACATGAGATAAGTGAGAAAAACGGGAGGTGTGAAACGTGAGAAAAGTGAGAAAATCAGGACGTGAGAAAAGTGAGAAAAGTGAGAAAAACAGGACGTGAGAAAAGTGAGAAAAGTGAGAAAACACAGCGCTGAAAAACACACCCATAATGCAATATGCTGGCAGCAGACACATGCATGCAGTGCCAGTAACAACCGCTGTTCAAAACAGCACGAACAATAATGATTTTTTCATTAAATGTTTGAATAATTTTAATGTTTACAGCTGCAAGAACCCGTTGATTCAACTATTCAACACTGTTATGGCGTTATGTACATCTTCGGCATTCAAATATGCCTTTTCAACACAGTCTGTTATGGCGTTATGACATCTTCGGCATTCAATGCCTGTTCAACACAGTCTGTTATGGCGTTATGACATCTTTCGCATTCAATGCCTATCATCAAATACTATATGGTAGCTAGCTAAAAAGCGGGCCGGTCGACAGGGCGTCACATGCTGACTTGAAAGTGGAACCGCTTGCATTTTACTCTCGTGGTCCCTGCAAGAAATAAAGCAAACCGACACAATATACGCAAGAGGAAAAGAAATCAGATCCTTGACATAGATGTAAGCGTTCTACAAGGATCTTGAGCTCAGCACCACCTAAAAATCCATGCAGCAAATGTGTATGGCAAATCATAATTCCATCAACATACAATTCTACACATCCATGCATGCAAGAGGCCGGGGGAAAAAAAACAGGCCCTTGCAGATAAACATCTATACCTTCAAATGCCAAAATAATGACACCTATAATTCCCCCTAAAATGAAAGCAGTGCAAGAGACAAAAAAGACATCAGATCCTTGACATAGACATCACCATTCTACAAGGAAGAGCTCACCAGCACCTAACGGTCCATGCAGCAAATGTGTAGAACCCAACACTCACTCTTATGGCAAAGCAGCCCCATGTGGCAAGGCAGCACCATACACATGAATCACACCATGCGCCAGATGTCACACGAGCAAGGCACAACGTTGTCGTCGGATCAGAAAGCAACAAACGTGAAAACGCTAGCGGCCCAAATCTGAGATTCCGCGGAACACAGAAAATAAGAAAGCTCAGAAGCTACCAGCAAGGGATCGAACATATGACCTTTGGCATGATTTCGCGGCTGTGTGAGTCTCCTGATCCGAAGGCATCTCACTTAATTAACGTTTCGAAACAGCCAAACTGCGGAAAATCTCTTACCGGAGAGAGTTGCCAATATCAAGGAGACAACCAGCGCAGGCCAGAAATCGGGAGAATCCGGACCATGGTAGCTCGAGCCTGCCGTTATCTTGTCCGCGTTTTCGAGTCGTGCAGGATTATGAATATGAATGGAGATGGAAATGTGTAGCCTTGTGCATTGAAATTACGGCTGGCTGACGTGAAGAGCGACTACATGACCTACACGGTGGGGCCGGAAACGGCTTGCTTGATTGTGTTTCATCGTGGGCAACGAGTCCAACAACTACTTTCTCTGGGCGGCAAACTGCGGCAAATTGAACGCAAACCTCATCATGAAATCTTGACCGTCGAAATGTAACAATCCGACGACTTATGCAGTATGCCGCGTAATTTTCTGTTGCGGGAGAGCCGTTGGGCCGGTTCCCGACGCGGGCGACCAGTGGTTTGCGTTAAGTTAACTTAGCTGAAGTTCCCCAAGCCGCATGATGGCTCTCATCGACGGCCTCAGTCTATTGACGCGTCGGCCCGATTTTGGCGGCACCCAATTTGACCCCAACGGCACCTACCGACAAAGGGCATACGTACGTTTCACGCGCACCACGACCTTCGAGCTCTGCTATGGCGGTGGTGCCGTGGGGCCCGCATCAGACTGCGGGCCCTTATCTGCTTTGGCGGTGCTGCCGTTGGGCCCGCATCAGAATTCAGGCCCTTTATGCATGCGGGCCATTAATGCATGTTACTTTTTTAGTCTTCTGCATACAAATATGAAGCAATGAGGTCGTGTCCTCTGGATTTTTGCACTGCAAATGGCATTTGCACCGTGTGCAGTTCCTGGACGTTTGGAAACATGCATGATGGCATGTGGCTAATGTAATGACTGACTAGCTAGACCGTTTCAGTGGTTTTTCATTTGCGGGTATTTCCTCGTAAATGGTGGGAAAGCGATCGCAGCAATGGTTCTCACCACTAGACACTCCCGGCCAGTGAAGCTCGAAAAACACGCCCTGATCAAGCAAGCTGTTTCCGGCCCCACTGTATAGGTCATCTTACAGTCGCTCTTTGCGTAAGCCAGCCATAATTTCAATGAACAAGGCTACACATTTGCATACTCTTTGCTTGGTTATCGGTGTGCCTTTGTTTGGATGCAGGGGGGATCGCTGTGCTGACACAACGCGGCAAGGGATTTGCTGGTAGAAGATGCCCTTCCCAAGGCTGATTACAGCGACCCTGCGAATGGCGACGAGGCCTACTGGTGAGCCTTGTTTTTTGCAAATGCTACTTACGCCGTCTGCTTTGGTTATTTTAATTCAGTCCTATTGAAAGGCGCCTTGGGATTAGCCATGCAATCATGTTTTACTGTCACAAAGCCAGCCCTAGTAATTAATATCTAGTTTGTTTGGTTTTACCCATCCGGGTGCCATGATCTTGCCGCCAGTAAAAGCGTCCTGTGTTGTATCTGTTCTATTTTTTTTAATAACCAATACTTGCAATAATAATACTCTTTGCTGGGTTATCGGTGTGCGTTTGTTTGAATGCAGGCGAGATCGCTGTGCTGACACAACGTTCAACGTGCTTGCATGGGCATCATTAAACCTGACGCCGCTTGTGCCGCAAGGCATTGTAGCGGCGTGTGGGGGCGTGAAGCGCTACGCGGATTCTTTCCACAAAGTCAGGATACACAGGTTCAACTACCGCACGGAGGCTGCGGACCAATCCCAGGGAAAGCGGCACAAGAATGCGGGAGTTGCGGTGCATGGCCCGGGCGGTGTAGACTTTGGTTTCATTACACACATTCTGAAGGCCAGGTTAGAGTACCCACGAGGGGGCTGGGAATGGCAGCTGTTGTTGAAGGTGGAGCTTTTTGATCGCCTTCATGTCGCTCACCTGCCCCACGAGAGGTTGGTGGTCATCAGCAGCGCACAGGCCCCCAGGTCGTCGTGCCTTGTGTTGCCAGGTGCAGTGAGCTCAGTTGGGTATGTCGTCGATGAATGCTATGCTCCCGAAATGGTGGTAATCCCTGCCAAACTGCCATGGAGCATGGCACATCAGGCGCAATCTGCCCTCAGTAACCATGTGTATCACAGCGTGGCAGCAGATTTCCCCACCATGCCGCAGTTTGAAGTGATTGAGGAGGGTGAGCCGATGCCACCGCCACCGCCTAGTGGCAAGAAGAAAGGCAAGAAGAAGGGGTCCAAGAAGAAGAAGGTGGCAGCGGCAGACCTAGGTGATGGCGACGTGGTGCGCCGCGCTGGCAAGGCACCTGCTCGAGGGCGCAGCCGCAAGCGTGGTGCTCCCACAGATGCTGGACCTAGCCAGCCCACCGTTGTAATTGAGGAGGTCCCTATGGCAAAGAGGGCCAGTGGAAGGCAGCGTAAAGCTGTGAACTATTGCGACACTAGTGGGGATGACACTATGTCATCAGAAGATGATGTTGATGCAAGCAACCCCTCGGACAGCAGTTCTGAAGAAGATGACTATTGATTTAATTTGGGCATGACAGCATTGTTTATGGAATGATGTGCTGTTTTATATTGTATGACAACCCTATATTAATTGCACCTTTGTGCACCCTATAATGCATATCAAAGTGGTGTTGAGTTTTTTTTCACGTTAAGGACTTAATGAAATAAAGCTCATGATTTTTCTCGTGTTACACTCTTGGTGAGAAATTTCTCACCACGTTGACTTGTGATTTTTCTCGTGTTAGTGATTTTTCTCGTGTTGGTGAGAAACTTCTCAATTTTCTCAATTTTCTCAAATTTTCTCACTTTTTCTCACCCATTCTCACCTTTTTTCTCACTTTAGGGTTTTTTCTCACCCCAATCTCACCAAAACCCCCTTTTTCTCACCAAAATCTCACCCTGGTGAGATTTTTTGCCTAGCGTTTGCGGAAAAAAATTGAGATTTTTCTCAATTTTCTCAAAAAATTCTCACAAAAGGTGAGAAAATTGAGGGTTTTGAGAAAATTCTCAGAATCTGAGTTCCTAGTGTAGCTTATACCATCCCTTCCATCCCATGTTCCCCTCCCACTGAGGACTTATGCTCACGTGACGCAGTCACGTGTCTATTAATTAATTAATTAATTAATTAATGGGGGTCCCACATGTGAGAAAGAAGTCAGTATCAGCGAGCCACGAGCCACGAGGTAGCCATGGCTGGTCAACGGCGGAGCTCATAACTTTCACGTTTGAGCACCGAATTTAGCCGTGAATATCACAATCGACGCGTCTTTTTACGACGCACATGCTGATATAATTTTCCGAAGCTACTATGCAATTTACGATGAGCAAACGCCTCTCGACGCAACGCAGCCTGGCGGCTGCGCTTCGCAATGAAAATACGTCTGCAGCCCCGGCTGCAGCTTCGCCAACCGGCCCAGAAGGCAGCGGCGCCACTAGCCAAGCTCTAGTGGTCGCCCAGCCCCCTGCTGAGCCCGCCTCGCCAGCAGCGTCGCCAGAACCCAAGCGCAGTCGCCCTGCCGAGCCGAGCTGGGTCGAGATCGAATTTATAGCCGAAGCCCGCCAGCCCGGCTTCTTGGACAAGTTTACCGATCGAGGAACGCATCCTGGGCTGCGTATTTTTTGGATCACACGCCTCGCTTGTTGAATTGTGCAAGCAGCTCTTCAACTGAGGTCGCCTCTTTGATCCTCGCCTGAACCGCGTCTCCTCTTTCGACCCCTTTCCCAGCCTCCGCCGCCCCCACCTCCAGGAATACGCTCTCTTCTCCCTCCTTGGACGCTCCATCTCGGAGCTTTGGCCCCAAAGCCCCTCACCACCACCTTAACCGAAGCCTCCATCCGCTCACTCCTCTAGGAGGCCCTCGAGGAGCACGTGGCCCCCATCGCAGCAGATGTGGCGGTCATGGGCAGCACGCTGGCTGCCGAGCTCCCCCTCCTCTCCACCGCCACTCTCCACCATCTCCACCGCCACCTCCACCCTCCTCGCCTCCTCCACCGCCACCACCTCCACGGCCTCCGACGCCATCACCGCCCAGCTCCGTGACATCGACCAGCGTCTTAAGGACAACGCCATCGCTATCGAGGTTCTGCAGAACACCGCTGGCCTCACCGCCCAGGCGGTGAAGGACATTGCCGCCAAGCCAGCCCCGGCTGGCCTGGCCGGCGATGCTCCTCCCATCACCACAGTGGGCGGACATGCTTAAGCAACATACCACCTCCACCACCTCCGCCGTCGCAGCCCAGCTCAAACGGCAGACGCTTGACGTCCGCGAGGAGGCCGAGCTCGCCAAGCGCAGCCTCAACGTCATTGTCAAGAACTTCACCATGGAGGAAGGTGAGACTTCCGAGAAGCTTTTGCG
Source organism: Mesostigma viride (assembly GCA_009746045.1). NCBI lineage: Eukaryota > Viridiplantae > Streptophyta > Mesostigmatophyceae > Mesostigmatales > Mesostigmataceae > Mesostigma > Mesostigma viride. Next base: position 225,996 of record RPFO01000084.1, read on the forward strand.
TGCGTTTGAGAGAGAAATCCTTGGTCGCATGGGCCTTAACGGTGAGATCGAGCTGGCCGCCCACCGCCTTCCCCGCGCGCGGGGTAAGGCAGGGCCGCCCCCGCTCCTTCTCACCTTTAAGACCCCGGCGGACAAGATTTCTTTTCTCAGACGCTGCAAGCGGCTCGAGAAGACTCTCTTCACCCTTGATGACGACTTGACCCTGGTGCGTGTGAGCCTTGTCAATCTCCTGCCACCGCGTCTTGTTCTGCATGGCAGTCCAAAGAAGGGAGAGAGAGTGGATGCGGTATTCAAACTGGGCTGGGACCACTAGGCCGGCCAGCAACATCTGTACGTAGTTCGTGACATGTTTCCCTACCCTTTTGGGAATGTCCTTGGGGCCAGGCCAGGTCAGAATGTGCCGCCCTGGCTGGCTAAGCCGCTGGGGGCCTGCCAGACCAAGGGCGGTGTCGACCTGGCTAGTGCGAGCAAGGTGTCCTACAAATGCTATCCTACGCTGTCTAATCTCGTCCGAAAGACGAGGCATGCCCTGATACAAAGACTCTGATGACGGGCGCTTGGAAAACCCTACGTTCAGGACCTGTCGGAGCATCCTGTAAACTGTGCCGTCTAGCCTAGCTGCCAGTGTGGGTGTGAGTGTCCACGCCTCGGCGCCATACGTGAGCACCGACGTGAGGACGAGGAACTTGAAGAGCATGCGCTTGCGGTGGTCGCCCAGGCCCTTGGAGCGCCAGTAGGTCGGTGTTGAGCGAACGAAGCCTAGCCCAGGCCAGGCCGATGCGGGTGTCCACATCGTCGGCGGTGTCAGGGAGCCAGCTCCCTAACAGCTTGAAGCGATCGCGGAACGGGACAGAGCATCGATCTGAGAAGGGGCATATGGCTTTTAATACACTCTTGGCTACTTCCTGCAGCTAGGTGGGGGAATGTAAACTGCCACCTACTCTGGGTGCACAAAGTGCACCTGCCCACCACCGACTACAATACGCTTCCGCGGACACCTTTTTCAGCGGGGAAAGTGCCCCCGGGCTTCCGGGGCAAATTCAGCAAGCGCTGCGGAACTTAGATACTAAAATTTCGTTTTTGGTTCGTACCGTACAGCCAATCATTTTGCGCCCGGATCAAATTGTGATCTGGGCACTGAACACGAAAATTTCAGCGGAACGTACGAAACACCAACGCAACTACAGAAAATTTTCAGTGACGAAACTGTAGTACCGTGTACCAAGCAAAATGTAGTAGGACTTTGCTAAATTCACGTTCGGAATTTTTCCCCGCAAGATTCCCCCGCAAGATTCCCCCGCACGATTCCCCCCGCTAGGTTCAGGCTCCAGTCGATGCTCGCCAAATGGCGCAAAAAAAGAAACATATGTTAAAATCAACGGTGCGAATCCTCGTTACCGCTCGGGTAACATTCTCACTCATTTCGCGTCTCCTACGAACCGTATTGTAGTTGAAGCATCGCTGCTCGAGAGGGAGACGTACTAAGCCATGGCCGACGTAGTAAGCCATGGCCAGCCTCCCCAAACAGCGTGATGTGCGCCTGTTCATTCTTCCAAGTGTAATTCATGGCGTAGGAAGCTGAGCCTGAAGGCAACAAACAGAAGGTACATGTCCTGTATTCAACAGTCAGCACATATAGGTGTGTTGATGTGCAACCCTGGAGCTTATCCAGCTTTCACAGGCCATACAACACGCTGCTGGGGCTCCACTTTAGCGGACCTGTTGGTAAGTATTTCAACCTCTTTCCTTGGCCAGATTATAACTCGTCGTCTGTCCCTGGTCCTAATTTTAGGACTGAGTTCAACTCAGTCCTAATTTTAGGACCTAATTTTGAGGTTTTGTAGAAAATTCGCCCCGGTCGGAATATTTGGCAGAAAAATTTTCTCAAAATTTATTCAAATACTACTTGAAAAGATCTTTCTTGGACATATTTTTGGGATTTTTTTGGATTTGGTTTGGGCGGCTAACCGTACGGTGAAAGTACAGGTGGTAAGGGTACATTTTCACGCGAAACGTGAGTTCCGGAAATGCACGACCTAGCAATGGCGGCTTGCGCCCATGCATGCAGTTTACGTTTTCGGACGATTTTGCGGGCCAAACCCAGGAAATAGATTTTTTATGTCCTAAAGATGATACAAGTGAATTTTAACCTCGCGGGGATGCGATTTACTGGGTGTCGGCACTGTTCTTGCTGGAAAAATCTGCGATTAGGCAGGTCGACGGAATGGATTACTACAATTGATTCCCGGATCAAATCGAAGGGTTTATAGGTTTCTTTCTACCTTTTATCATGTATTGTCGTAGATTAAGTCTAGTGGCAGTAAAGATTTGATGATTTCGACCACTCTGTCACGTCATGGTTTGTGTGCCGCAAAGTGCCACTTTTGCGGGCACCGCCTCGGCCAAGGTAACGCCAGCCGTGCCAGGTGAAGCTGGAATATCGCTGCTTCATCGTTTCTTGGTATTCTTACATGAGTTTAAGCTTGCGATGCGCTGTCAGTTTTGAGTCTTGCTGCTCTTTCTTGACCGTTGCCTGCCCCTCTCTAAAACCATCTTTTTAGATGATCTTACCAGGCATTTGCCTTACCGTAGCGTGGCTGTACAAGGTTTTAGGTGCTGAATGGGTTAAAACGCTTTCATAGATGTTAGTTATTCTCTTGCTATGTTTATACTGCATGATTGTGTGGTCATGGGCTGCGTCAAGGGTACTGTCAAGCTTATACGGGCGAGTGAAAAATCTTGGTGATAAACCACTGTCATCATGTGCTGGCCAGCAGGTATCTTGGCCATGTCATGGCAAGGTAATACAGTTTTATCCATGTCCATTCTTGTAAAGAACAATTAAATGTGACTAACCTACCCATTATATCGGTGGTTATTACTTATAATACATCCCTTTGTAGCTACGTATCCATACGCATTCCCTATATGTATGCATAGGCTTTTACACATACTAAGGTACAATATAACTGCAATATGATGATGCAAGTATGTTTTCCTATTATGCCTGAAGGGAAATGGGCTGATTGACATGGTTTGTGGCCACGCTACTATGAAGTATGACCGCACTTACATGCTTGCCAATTGCTAGCATGGCCCAGTCCTATGTATAGGACTGGCAGTATTTGGCGTGTTTCAGGCAGTGCCAGTGGCCAAATTGAGTCCAGTTTTTTGCCACAGGTCAAGAACTATATTGTTTACATGCCTGTATTTTTTTAACATGCATATGGAATTTATTCAATTTTTGCCACTCATGCTTCCACACAAAAATGCAAATTCGCCGACGGTGCCATACATCCATGTAATTTTTAGGAGTTTGGGTCAAGTTTTCACTGATGTAGTATTTTTGCCAGCAAGAGGACATCAAATACTCCATAGACCCACGTCTAAGCATCTTGGATGGACCCCCCACCTAGTCACTACACACGGTTGAAAAAGGTCAACTCAGTCCTATTATTAGGACTGAGTTGGGACAGACGACGAGTTAATGCACCATGTTTATCAATGATGGGCGGCGTGTTCTGATCTGGGGCTGGGAGGCACGAAGAAACCAGGGGGGAGCCCAGGTATGTGAAGTGCGCAGATGTTGTTGCTGCCTTGGGAAACCCAGGATTCATTGCCCTTGTTACATTCAGATATGTTGAAGCAGGCTGAGAATTAAGTACTATATACATGGAAGGGGGCTGATTTGTCTTTGATATGGTTGCTGCCTATGATGATGAATATTGTTGCGGGCACAACAGAGTGCACAATGGGCTTACAGCATTGCGTAAGAGGCATGAATCTCACCAGGACACCTTCTACGGGCTCACAACAACATCACAATAACGATTACCAAAGTGCTTGCTGCCACACCACTGCCACATCACTCCCCACCACCCCAACACACCTACCACTGTTACGCCGTTGTTAGCAGTGCCACGATTGCATAGCAATACCAACATTCCTGTCGTTAGCATGGAGGACCACCAGGTGCATCGTGTGCGCATACCCATGTGACAGATATTATAGACTCCCACCAGGAGCAACGTCCACCACCATGAGTCTCGCCTGTTGGTGTAACTGCTGGCAGTGTCCCTACAACTCAGTATGGAATCTGCCATTAACGATAACGCCAGGCCCTGCACCATTGCTGCCACAATCTGCCATATTGACTTCGCCCATCGCAGCCTTGATCGTGATTGCAGCCACAAGTTCCTGCCGGCCCTCTTCATCTCTTCTATCGTAGCACCAGAAACTGGGGCCACATTTAGCAGCATCGGCAGCTGACATAGCTGGCACCTGGCACAACAGATAATGCCAGTAGTATCAAAGAAGGCACCCTACTGCTCACCATTGCTATCAATCACCGGCATGATCAATCTGTCACTACCACTGACTTGCCAGCACCACAGAATATCATGACCTGGTGTGTTGCCACGGAAATCTGAATGGAGAGCTTTCACCACAAGCCCACCCCAATGAGTTGGTTTGCACACTACACCACTGTTGGCTGTACCGTGCCACCTGCCACATAAATTTCCCTTCCATCATGCAGCAGTAGCAACATAACCTCAAGGCTAGACCATAACGTCTATCTGCATAACGATAGCCTTCATGATCGCTGCCTCGTGCCACTGGCCATACTACTGCCATCTGCATTACTTTCTACCACATGTGCCACTCTCTTCTGCATCACTAGATCCCACTACTGCTGCCTGACCTGCCTGCTGCCAGCACCTTCGCTGGCATCTGCTCATGGCATGCCCATGGCCACATCCTCCATCTGCCGTGCATAGCCCATGCTTCACTAGGATTGGTAGTCCAGGGTGCACGATGAACAACACATAAAAAAATGCCCATGCACCTTTAGAAGATTGTTTGGCATGCGAGCTAGCTGGCTAGTTAATGTGCTAGAGATGTTAGATAGCAACTGCAAGCAAATGTAGTGTGCAGCCATGTTTGCTTCGAACCACTATTTGACTTGCCAACTAGTTGCTCTCTCTCAACACGCCCCACCATTGGAATGTTGGTAGTTAATACTATTGATGTATCAAAGAGACAACTGTTCATGTATTTCCATGATGAAGTGCATGCCACATGTATGGGTGGAGATAACTGACCAAGTTGGAGTTCAACCTTACCTCAGCTCGTACTGTTATGGGGTATGAACTTGTAAGGAAATATTATATGATGTTGGCTGCTGTCACGTGTCACTGTGACACATCGTCATCTGTGGTGTGACTGAGGTAATACTTGGCAATCATGTTCAGCATGCTCTATTTAAATTGCATTAAAAATTTCAGCTCTGTCTGAACTCATTTGCGCTACCTGTGGTGCATTATATATCCAAATTTTGCGCGAGAGTGACGCGTGACAGCAGAATCATGTAACTAGTTGGTGTTCAATCAAGGTGCAACTTTGCAGCCAGCCTGCAGATGTTGCAAGTAAAGTGTTTGCTTACTTCCAGCTTAATCTGAGCTCATTTGCACTGTTGGGTGCATTTAATGATCCATAAAATGCTCCAAATGACCGTATTTGTGACGGTTGACAGCATAATTTCTGGCCATCCCATCTCTATTTCGGGTGCAACTTAGTACTTGAGCTGCATATGTTATATTTAATGTGTCTGCCCATTTCCAGGTCAAAACGACATTAATTGTGTTGTTTGTGGAATTAATTATGAATAAAACTGGCAATTTCGGCGTTTTTTATGCTTTTGGACGTCACCATTCTGTGAGCACCAAGTGGCCAACCAAGGTGTGACTTGGCACAGTAAATCTGGGTACCATGGAGAAGCCAGCCACCAAGTTTGACCATCATCCGAATATTAGTGCAGCTAGGAGGAGTAAGATGGGTGTTTTTTGGCACTTTCAGACCGTTGTGAAATTTCAGCTCTGTCTGAACTCATTTGCGCTACCTGTGGTGCATTATATATCCAAATTTTGCGCGAGAGTGACGCGTGACAGCAGAATCATGTAACTAGTTGGTGTTCAATCAAGGTGCAACTTTGCAGCCAGCCTGCAGATGTTGCAAGTAAAGTGTTTGCTTACTTCCAGCTTAATCTGAGCTCATTTGCACTGTTGGGTGCATTTAATGATCCATAAAATGCTCCAAATGACCGTATTTGTGACGGTTGACAGCATAATTTCTGGCCATCCCATCTCTATTTCGGGTGCAACTTAGTACTTGAGCTGCATATGTTATATTTAATGTGTCTGCCCATTTCCAGGTCAAAACGACATTAATTGTGTTGTTTGTGGAATTAATTATGAATAAAACTGGCAATTTCGGCGTTTTTTATGCTTTTGGACGTCACCATTCTGTGAGCACCAAGTGGCCAACCAAGGTGTGACTTGGCACAGTAAATCTGGGTACCATGGAGAAGCCAGCCACCAAGTTTGACCATCATCCGAATATTAGTGCAGCTAGGAGGAGTAAGATGGGTGTTTTTTGGCACTTTCAGACCGTTGTGGTTGCGTCGAAGAAAGACGTTTGCTCGTCATATATTGCGTAATAATTAATTAATTAATTAATAGACACGTGACTGCGTCACGTGAGCATAAGTCCTCAGTGGGAGGGGAACATGGGATGGAATGGATGGTATAAGCTATCTAGGTCCTAGTTACAGGGGTGTGGGCACCGCGGCCCGAATCGCTATGAATGCCATACTTGGTCACACGCGGAGCCCCCACAGGCTTGGGGGTGGTCTCCTTCATTACTACTTGCCATCTATCCTTGCACACTATTAAAATTAAAATTAAATTAAATTATAACATGCCTCCGTGGGGAGGTCATGTAGCACATATTCCATGATGTATGGGGTGGAGGAAGCCGCGTGATCGAACTATCCTAACTCTATCTAGAAAAGCCTAACTACACTACTCATCAAAACGCCTCCTCCGCTTGGGGGGAGGTGGCTTGCCCACAGGGTCGGGCGTGTGCGCCTTGACAATCTTCTTCCACCGCGTCTTGTCCTGCATGGCAGTCCAAAGACGGGAGAGAGAGTGGATGCGGTGCTCAAACTGGGCTGGGACCACTAGGTCGTCCAGCAACATCTGAACGTAGGTGGTGACAGGTTTCCCTACCCTTTTGGGAATGTCCGCGGGGCCAGGCCAGGTCAGAATATGCCGCCCTGGCTGGCCAAGCCGCTGGGGGCCGGCCAGACCAAGGGTGGTGTCGACCTGGCTGGTGCGGGCAAGGTGTCGATCCTACAAATGCTATCCTACGCTGCCTAATCTCGGCCGAAACACGAGGCATGCCATGATACAAAGACTCTGATGACGGACGCTCGGAAAAACCTACGTTAAGGACCTGCCGGAGCATCCTGTAAACTGTGCCGTCGAGCCGAGCTGCCAGTTTGGGTGGGAGGGTCCACGCCTCGGCGCCATACGTGAGCACCGTGAGGACGAGGACCTTGAAGAGCATGCGTTTGCGGTGCCCGTCCAGGCCCTTCGAGCGCCAGTAAGGTGTGAGCGAACGGAGCTTGGCCCAGGCGAGGGCGATGCGGGTGTCCACATCGTCGGCGGTGTCAGGAAGCCAGCACCCCAACAGCTTGAAGCGGTCGCGGAACGGGACCTCCGTCCCGTCGAGCAGGCGCGGCAGCGGTGGTTTACTGGATGCCCCTATCACCATCGCCTCAGTCTTGACACTAATCTCCAACCCCACCGCCCGCGCCTCCAGGCCCAGGCAGTCCAGCCAGGTCTGAATGTGCTCGGGGCTCTCGATGAGGGTGGTATCATCCGCATAAATCAGGTCGGCAAGGCGGTACCCAGGTCTAACCCCGCCGTGCTCTTTCACGTTAAGGATGTCCAAGCCTGGCTCGAACCCCTTAAGAGCAGTAAAGCGCGCACGTGCCCGGCGCATGACGTGATCCACGACAATAATGAACAGGTATGGGGACAGGACACAACCTTGCCACACCCCGTGGTGAAGGGGGAATGGTGGAGTGGTGCCCTCCGCAGTCCGCACTACTGCCTGTGAGCCCTCATACAGTCGGCGAATGGCAGCAATAAACGCAGGTGGTACCTGATCCAGAGCTAGGATGGCCCAAAGAGCCTCCCAGAGAACCGTGTCAAAGGCCTTGATGTAGTCAACAAAAATGAAGACCAGCGGCAAACTGTCAGGGGGAAGTCGACGCACCTCCTCCATCAACCGGCGCGCGACAAACACAGCCATGACAGTGTTACGACCACGACGGAAACCCATCTGAGACTCACCCAGGTGTGGGTCCAGCGCGGCGCGGAGCCTGTGCAGCACATTCTGTTGTTGCACACTATCTGCCTCCATATTACAGACAAACCAGGAGGCTGCCCGGGGGTGAGCCCGTCACGTCTAGTGTAGCACATGTCCATGCCGAGTCTATCACGAAATGTCCACGGGTGGCGGCCCTGCCGCGCGTGGCCGGGGGCACGCCAGGTAGGACATATCGCCCAGGCTGGGCGGGCTTGGTGCCAGCTAGTCTATCTGAGGTATCTACCTGATCTGTGCGAGCCAGGTGCCCGGCTAGGCCCAGGCGGATTGCGTATGTAATAGCTTCGGAAAATTATATCAGCATGTGCGTCGTAGAAAGACGCGTCGATTGTGATATTCATGGCTAAATTCGGTGCTCAAACGTGAAAGTTATGAGCTCCGCCGTCAGCCATGGCTACCTCGTGGCTCGTGGCTCGAGTGCACGCATGGCTCGAGTGGCACATATGCCAGTTGGTTAAGGCGCTAGCAAATGGCCACAATGAGCCATGGCTGAAAATGCCATCACATAGAAGAGGCTATTAATTAATTAATTAATTAGGAACATAACTCCGTTGGGAGTATATGTAGCACATAGCCCAGAGAAGGGGCATATGGCCTATAACACATTCTAAGCTACTTCCTGCAAGGGTGGGAATGTAGACAACACTTGCTCTAGGTGCACCAGGGCACCTGCGTCCCCATGGTCTATCACGCTATGCCCAGCTAAGGGGGAGCATGCCATGTGGGGGAAGATTATCATGGCTATACAAGAGCTAGGGCATGGCTTCTCAGCAGAGAGTGACTCCCTGCATGGGCACTGCATAATTAAATAAAGCTAGGCATCATCTGGAGTGTGGCACATCATAGGCACACAAGTACATGACTAAAACTGAAGAGGCTATGCTGAGCTATAATATGCTTAATGCCAAGACGTGCAATGATGCCTAAGCTGTCCCATTCCAATTGCCCCCATCTAGACAACTAGCTTGCTCTATCCCGGGGGAGCCCTGGGGGGCTTCCACAGTTTGTTGTTGACATAAAGGTCCCCGCCCCGCCAGTACACTTGGGGCTTCTCGGGGCTGGACTTGCGGCGTATGAAGTCGGGCCACTGGTCGCGGCGTTGCTGCTGCTGGGCTGGCGTCAGGTCGTCGTCAATCGACCAGGGGGTGCGCGCCCGCTTCTTGCTGCGAGAGAGGAACCGAACTTGGGCAGCGATGTCGCTGAAGGTGAGGACCACTGGTGGGGGCCCAGCCTTGTCCCGTGGATGGGGCAGGCAGTAGGCGTTCCTGCAGTGTCGTACCTAGCAGCTCCATGCGTGCCAAGAGCTCAAGGCGTAACAAAGTGTCTCACAGTGTTATCATTAATGGACATCGCAAAGACATGCAGGGAATCCATCAAAGACAGCAGAAACAAAAATAACCACCCTGGAACTCCGATGTAGATGGTCGGGCTAGGTGTTTATATTGCTGATCATAAAGATGCCCGGCGTTTGGTGTCGGGTTTGGTGGCCATGGACAATGACCCGGCAGCCGTGGGGGATGCGGGGTTCTTGAGCGTCATCTCAGTGGGGCCCATGCGGCTCTCGATGACCTTGAGTTTCTCCAACATGCCCTTGGACCTGATGTGGTGTGTTTGCAGGATTCGCACAGATGAGGTAGGCATACGCCCATTCAATAAAAAAGAATTGTACAGGCGGTCCCGTTGGGGACACAAACAACTAAGCATGAAGTGAGAAGACCAAACGCTGTGTGCCGTCAGTATACGCCAAGCAAACGAGTGGGAATCCGGATCACGTAAGAAACAGATAGCCGGGTAATTGTTTGCCTGTTTGGTTCCATTATACAGTGCTTTCAAGCCATCGTAGAAGATATGCATACCCGCTTGCATCCTGATTCCAACAAGTGACTACGAACCAAAAAGGCGAGCTATCAAAAATTAAACCAAAAGGTCACATCTGACCAAGGAGACCAGGCTGCTGCGTTGCAAGCTAATCACATGCAAGCTGGTTTCATTTCAGTTTTATGGCGCAGGCAGGTGAGCGGGAGGGCATGCAGGCCATCCAAGCGGTGCTTACGGCGTGGTGGGCGTGTGCGGCGACCCTGGCATGGACCCTGTCCCCTTCTGCTTCATCAGCGCCGTCAGCCGGTGCTCCGCCAGCTTACGCATCCCCAGCTCAACCTCTGGGTAGTCGATGATCTGGCGCACGCAGTCAATAGGGAGGTAAAAAAATACGCATGCGGGGTAGAACAGGTAGTCAATGATCTGGCGCACACAGTCAGTAAGGAGGGATTTAAATGAGCACGCGGAATAAGAGCAGGCATATAATTATGTGGCGCATCGGCATGGGGACATTGGGCATGGTTGGGGGGCATTACCTGCGGCGGCTACGCACTTTGTCATCATGGGGATATTAGACAATGTTAGGGGGCATGATTACTGTAGTATTTATTAAAGGCCATGCAACACGTCATCATGGGGATATCAGACAATGTTAGGGGGCATGATTACTGTAGTATTTATTAAAGGCCATGCAACACGTCATCATGGGGATATCAGACAATGTTAGGGGGCATGATTACTGTAGTATTTATTAAAGGCCATGCAACACGTCATCATGGGGATATCAGACAATGTTAGGGGGCATGATTACTGTAGTATTTATTAAAGGCCATGCAACACGTCATCATGGGGATATCAGACAATGTTAGGGGGCATGATTACTGTAGTATTTATTAAAGGCCATGCAACACGTCATCATGGGGATATTTGACATTAGTAGGGGGCATTATAGTAGTATTTATTAGGAGCCACGCACCACACCATCATGGGGAAATGAGACAGCGTTAGCGGGCATCGTTACCGTAGCATATATAAGGGGCCACGCACCACATCATCAAAGTCCTCCTTGTAGAGCACGTATAGCTCGCACGGCGACATGGCAGTGATGGTGGCCGTGCGCTTGGAGCGCGCCAGCAGGCCGATCTCTGCGGGCAACCGGCGTACGGAGAAAGATAGCGGGACCAATCAACTAGTCAGTAAGGGGGGTAGAATTAATAAAAGTGAGATGCATCACGCAAGCAGCCAGATCCCTGCGGGGGAATAGGAACTACGTGCAATACACACCGGCCCATAATTTTGGGCCGGGGAAGAGTAAGCGGGTGAGTGGGTGTGTATAAAAAAGAAAGAGTTTCATGCACACATAAAACCGGACGCTTCAGGCCAACAGCCCGATATTTGCGGGGATGTACTAGGAAATATGCAAATAAAGGGAGGAGTTAGGGTATCCGCTAACCAGTAAGGGGGGATAGGCTAAACTCGTAAGTGAATGACGTGTAGGATGTATCGGCCAGCAGGCCGGTCTCAGCGGGGAACAAGGGCGAGGGAGAGGGAAAATACTAGTCGTGTATAAGTATTGTCGTCTCACTGATAAAACGCTGGTTGTCCCATGGATGAAGTACTCGGGAGGGAGCACGCAAGCAAGCCAGCCTATGCAGGGAGCAAGGGGGAATGGGGGGGGTAAAAGGGGGTGGGGGGATCCGGGCGTGCATATAACACTAAAAAGTAAACACGATGAACTGCACCTGCAGGCCAAACTCTGCGATGAACGCATTTACAGGGGCGTAGACACAAACAGGCTTGTTCAATGATCACTTACTTAATTAGAAGGGGGTGGGGTGGGTGGGGACGCAAGTGCGCACGCACCAAACTAGGTGGTAGCGCGTGAACAGGGAAATTACGATGGGGGGGAACAGGGGGGGAGAGGCTATGTTGAGGGGGCATCAAACAGGTAACTAAGGAGATCGAGAAACTGACATGTGCATGGTGTGTGAGCGCAGCACATCAGTCATTCATAGGGTGCTATCAAGCCCTTTCCTCCTGTGGGTGCGAGGATTGCTTCTGCTAGCATGCCCGCACCAGAACCACACAGGGTTCTCCACACTGGTTTGCCCCTCACCGCCAAAGTAGCTGCCCGACTTAAGCTGGGTGATGACCTTCTTGCCCGCCGAAACCTGGACCTGGCCGCTGCGCAGGAAGTACATCTCCCGGCTCACCTGCACGGGGAAAAGGGGGGGGGGGGGGGGTTAATGCGCAGGATGAAGGAGCAATTAATATAGAGGAAAAGAGCAGATACTCAGGTGGTCTTTAGAAGGGAGAGGGTGAGCGGGGAGCTCAGCGGCAAGTACTGAGGGGCAGTCATCACAATCGCACAAATGTCAGTGCTTCTAGAGATAGGACACCTACGATACGCGTCAACGCAGCAGGTAGGTGAATCACCCTTTCCACATTCAATGCATTGATGGGCAGGAAACCCTTCTTGGCTTGCGTGCGTCATCAGGCACTAACGTGTTTTCGCAGCGCAGGGTCAACCTCAGTCGGCCTTGCCAGCGTTCCAAACATGCGTCCGGAATCGGGGCCGCAGCCGCAGGACACCGCTATCGTAATCATCAATAACCATAGTGAACAGAACGACCAGCGACGACAGCACAACCTCGGCGGGGGCCCGTTCCCGCGCATGCTCATCATCATTACGCACGCTTTGTTGGCCATGTCGGCACCCCCGGCGATCCACAGAGAGCGTGGGACCGTTTGAATGGTTTTGGCGTTGAGGCAGATTTCCGGATCAACATGAACCCACCAAGACATATGTACATATACTACTTCTAGTACTACTATATGTTTTAAGTGGGCTCGTGTTTGATCATGTACTAGTATATATATATACTGTATATATAATGTACTACTATATAATGTACTACTATATATCTCAGACTGACCCACCTTCCCCCCGCGCCCGATTGCTTTCCTGTGTCGCCCTCCAGCATCACATATATTTTTTATTAGCACATATACTTGCTAGCCGTACCACCTTTCTTCCCGACAGCACATATAACGTTAACCCATTGTCTACACACCACTCCGGACTGTCGCTTTGCAAGCCAACCACCCCTACACCTGTCAAACCCACCTCCCCCTTGCGCGCAATCGTTTCACACTTCAGCACGACACACGTAACCCCTCCCTTACCTGCCCCCCCCTGCGCCTCTCAACCTCCCCTCAAACCAAAGTGATCCAACCCACCTCCCCCTCGCGCACGATGGTGTCACCCTCGAGCACCACCAGCGGCTGCAGCAGCGTGACCACCGAGGAGAGGAACCCCTCCTCAGCGTCTTCAAAGAAAGGCACCGTCCTCAGCAGATCGCGGCACGTGTACATGCACACCTCCACACGCAGAGCGGGGGGAAGCTCCCCCAATATGCTCATCTCATCCATCATCTTGCGCGTGCGCCACCTGGCGAGATTATTAGGCGGCCGGAAGGGGGGGGGAAGGGGGGGGGGGGGATGCGGTGCAGAGGTCGGGAAGGGAAAGGAGACTTGGGAAGCAACGTGGCTATATGAGGCAATATGCAGGGGCCGTCTCTTCCCGCCACCATGTGCCACGTGGTTTATGCTCGCTAATTTTTCAATGCTCTTCGGTTTTGTGCACGGACTTGCAAGTGGACAGTGACATACCATGCCAAACTCAGAATTACATTCTGGAGCCACTGTGAATCATCCTCCCATGGCGACTGCAGGTTAAGCTACCAAGTCCAACGTTACTAGCAAATATATCTTAAGCAAGTGAGCTAAACGGCGAATAACAAGACAAGAAAGAAAATCAAACAGGCAAATCAGGAAAACAAGAAGACCAACCAAGGGAAACCGTCCCCGAATCCCCGACACCATCCATCCTCACAACACAACCGTGTTACGCGGCGCCCCCGTGGAAAAGGGGTTGCATCGCAAGTGAGTATCACCCCCCCCACACACACACATCCCCCACCGGCCCCCCCCCCCCCCCCCGCAACCCAACCCCCCCCCCCCCCCGCACCCACCCACCCCACCCACCCACGCCACCACGCCCACCCGCCCACCCGCCCACCCCACCCACCCACCCACCCACCCACCCACCCACCCACCCACCCACCCACCCACCCACCCACCCACCCACCCACCCACCCACCCACCCACCCACCCACCCACCCACACACCCACCCACCCACCCACACACCCACACACCCACACACACACACCCACACACACACACACACACACACACGCACACACACACACACACACACACACACACACGCACACGCACGCAGTCATGCCCTTGCACGCACGCAGTCCCTCCCTCCCTCCCCCTCCTCCCTCCCTCCCTCCCTCCCTCCCTCCCTCCCTCCCTCCTCCCTCCCTCCCTCCCTCCCTCCCTCCCTCCCTCCCTCCCTCCCTCCTCCCTCCCTCCCTCCCTCCCTCCCTCCCTCCCCCACCCCCCCACCCCCACCCTCTCTCTCTCTCTCTCTCTCTCTCTCTCTCTCTCTCTCTCTCTCTCTCTCTCTCTCTCTCTCTCTCTCTCTCTCTCTCTCTCTCTCTCTCTCTCTCTCTCCCCCCCCCCCCCCTCCCTCTCTCACACACATCGTGACCCGGAACCATACCGGTAGTCGAACGAGGTGAGGATCCTCTTCCGCAGCGCAAACGGCAGCTTGCGGTGCCGCATGTACTGCTGGAGCTGGTCCACCGTCCTGGCATACGCCGAGTGGCTGCGATCCATCTCGATCAACAACGTGCACACGATGGACACAAAGAGTATGTATATGGCCGAGCCCAGCACCATGGACACGTAGATCGCCCACACCTCGCCCTCCGTGTAAGGGGAAGAAAACCCGTAACCGATCCCGATCATGTGGGATTGTGCCATGAAGAGCGCCCAGGTGTACTGGTGGAACACCGAGGCGAACTCGAGCCCTTGGCGGTTGATCCAGCTGTCAGGGTTGTCGTCTTCGATGACCGTGACGATCATCTGGAAGCAGGTGTCGCAATGGATGAAGCCAGCCGTCTGGGGGGGGGGAGCGATGAGTTGGGTGGGGGCGTGGAATGTGGTGGTGGGGAAATCCGAGGGGGGGGCGAGGGGGGAACCGTGGCGTCAGGGTTAGGTGTGGAAAGGGGGGGGGGGGGGGGGGGGAGGAAATCCGGCCACTGGGGGTTGGGGTTGGGGTTGGGTGTGGCAATGGGCAGGGCAGCATTTGTAAGATTGTGTGCTTGTGCGTGCGTGTGCTTGTGCCTGCGTGTGCAGATGGGAAAGTGCGCGGGGAGTGGAAAGGGCCGCCCGCCAGGGGTGGATCTGAAGGTGTGACGATGGTACTGTGGCAAAGGGGTAGGCCGGGCCTTTGAGTGCGGGTGGGAAACTGACACATAGGCGCATGCATGTACGGGCATCCAAGAGGGCAGGCGAACAAGATCAGTTGCAGAATTGAACATATGGGTCCATCAGGAGTCACGTTACAGGAACAAACAATGATGGATGCCCCCAGTTGATAGTGTAGGCTGCTGGGGAGTGCGGTGTGCGCCTGCTTGTGCGAAGAATAGTAGTAGTAGTAGTAGTAGTAGTAGTAGTAGTAGTAGTAGAAGTAGTAGTAGTAGTAGTAGTAGTAGTAGTAGTAGTAGTAGTAGTAGTAGTAGTAGTAGTAGTAGTAGTAGTAGTAGTAGTAGTAGTAGTAGTAGTAGTAGTAGTAGTGGGAGGGGAGGGGGAGGAGAGGAAGGGGGAGGAAGAGGAGGAGGGGGAGGAGGGGGGGGAGGAGGAGGAGGAGAGGAGGAGGAGGAGGAGGAGGAGGAGGAGGAGGAGGAGGAGGAGGAGGAGGAGGAGGAGGAGGAGGAGGAGGAGGAGGAGGAGGAGGAGGAGGAGGAGGAGGAGGAGGAGGAGGAGGAGGAGGAGGAGGAGGAGGAGGAGGAGGAGGAGGAGGAGGAGGAGGAGGAGGAGGAGGAGGAGGAGGAGGAGGAGGAGGAGGAGGAGGAGGAGGAGGAGGAGGAGGAGGAGGAGGAGGAGGAGGAGGAGGAGGAGGAGGAGGAGGAGGAGGAGGAGGAGGAGGAGGAGGAGGAGGAGGAGGAGGAGGAGGAGGAGGAGGAGGAGGAGGAGGAGGAGGAGGAGGAGGAGGAGGAGGAGGAGGAGGAGGAGGAGGAGAAGGAGGGAGAGGAGGAGGAAGAGGAGGAGGAAGAGGAGGAGGAGGAGGAGAAGGGGGAGGAGCTTTGTTTGAACATGAATAGATGACTGAAGCTCATATGAATATCGATCATAGTCTCATCGTCCGATACTAGAAAGGGCCCGGGAGCGCATGTTCCGCGGTAGGTCACGCACCACGGTCAGCAGGTAGAGTATGCGTGTGATGTAGTTGGACATGTTTAGCCGCGCGAGCGTGTCCCAAATGAACAGCACGAACATGCCCGCGGGGCCAGACCGGCACTTGCGCAGCTTGCGCGTCAGCATCGCCACCTGGCAGCACCGCACGATGCGGTACACGTTGGCGCGCCGGCCCTCGACCATCAGGTCCCAGGGGAGGCTCGTCAGGGTGTCGAGCAGGAACCAGCGCTTGAGGTAGCGGGTCGCACATATTCGCAGGCTGCGCTCGATGACCTGGCGGGGGGGGGTGGGCGGGGTCGCGGGCAGCCAGATTGGTGAGGTGGTTCCGGGGTCAGTGGAGGAGGGGAGAACGAGGGGGGACAAGGGAAGAGAGAGGAGGGAACCGGTGGAGGTCATGTCATGCTGACACGAATGCTTGCCATGGCCATCACAAATGAGAAAAGGAAACCTTGCCAATCGTGAACCTTGCCAATCGTGGGGAGTCTTGTCATGTACATAGCCCAAAGTGGTGTAGAGAACCGCCCACGGAGTCGGCATTTCGCACGGCCTCCACCACCTCATGAGTTGTGCGTTCAGGCCTCTCGCATGATCATCTGTCAATCGCATGGATCGTGGGACGTTCGCACGGAAAGCAACATCTTCAAAGCCAGTCTTACAGGTGGCCATGCCCAAGAGTACAGAAGTCGATAGTAGGTGGTCATGCTGTGCACGCTGACCATGGACGCTTCAATGCCCTGTTTGTGGCATATGATGGCGCCTACCAGGAAGTAGTACTCAATCGTGCCTCCATGACAGTGGGGTCCCTGGCCAGCCAGCGAGCATACGATCACAGCTGGGACCCAGGGGAACCATCATAGATGAAATGATGGGGGCACCACATTTAAGGGAAGTCAGGGTCGAGTACCCGTTTCGATATTCGGTAGTACAGACTTGGCCACGCTTTGTTGTACAGGATGTCAGCCCAGCCATTTGTAATAAGCTTACGCCACTGGTTTGTTAGCATCCGCTCGACAACCCTTTCAGGCACGAAGAGCACTGTTCCAACCTAGAATGTTCATTAAGGTGCATGTGGTTAGTGGGCAATGAGCTCATGCTCAGGGGTGATTTAGGCTAGGAACATCTCGGGGGCTACCGAGAGACAAGACAAACGATCGTGCAGTGAACAGCCTGAGCTTACATCGTCCTTGACGGTCACATAACCCGAGAAGAAGTTGATAGGAATGGCCAGCAGGTTCAGCGCGTCGATGATCATGTCCACAACTTCCCACCCGTTCCAGCTGAAGTCGTGGTTCAACGAGGAGTAGAAGGCGGCCCGTACAGGGTTCACGCATATGGTATAGACGATACAGAAGACGCTCAACAGCTCCCATAGCTGCCTCCAGTGATTCAAGGGGTCAGTCGTGTAGCACCTTGGCGACTGGGACGAGACGTCCGGCGGGACGCACATAATGGATTCATCGCTGCCAAAGACCTTTTCCAACAGGTTGCTCTGCTGAGATGGAAGGATAGCCCGTGGGTTTTCCCCGCGGAATGTACTTGAAATGTTGGGTACAGAAGCGGAGCGCCGCACAGATTCATCAGAGGTCACGGCATTCGGCAGGCTTGAAAAGACAGCGCGGTCTTCCATCGGCAGCGGGCTGTAAGTCTGACATTGCGGGGCAGGAGCGATGGCATTTGCCATGAATTTCGGTGCTTTGGCAGTCATTCAGCATGAGGTTTGGCACCATCGCAAGCATCTTGTACTTCAGCCCATGCTTCTCTTAACCAGTGGCTTCGAAATAGAAACCCGAGTGACCGCGTCATAGGTGCTAGAGGCGAATTCGCAGCTCCGAAATGATATGCCAACCCCACTCCCGGCCCACAACCGCGGACAGACCTTGCGGCGACAAACAATGGCTAATTTGGTGGACAGCATAGAACGAAGGCATCAGCATTTGCTGGCTCATAGTCAAGGGGACTAGAATCCCATGTTTTTACTTCTTTTTTACACATGACTATTTGCTCTCTGTTATGTATCCTCTATTAAAGCCTATATTTGTACCATTTGCTGGATCATAATCAAGGGGAAGAGAATAGCATGCTTTTACTTTTTTTTTTTTTACGTCTGACGATTTGCTCTCTGTTTTATGTATCCTCCAAGTCAATGTTTATTACCATGTAAGACATACATAGAGGTGTTCCCGAGAAGGTGGACACTAAACTGTCAGCGCGTCGGTGGCAGGCCGTCTAACCGTAAGTAATGATGCACCGGTGGGGTAATTATAAGAGTCACCCACGCAAAACTTGTGAACAGCCCAGACTTTAAAATTGTCTGTGGTTCCGCTCCCGGCTCCAGACTCTAACATTGTCTGTGGTTCCGCTTACAGCACTGTAGATAGCAGCTGATGTGAACAGGCAGACTCAAAAATTAATCTTGCGCCACCAATTAGGAAGCCGACGTGTCCGTTCATGCCGTGTTCGCATGCTCATGGTTGTTGTACTGTACTGAAAACTTGTTGTGGCCCTCGGCCACTACAGATCTCTGCTGCCCTTGGGCGGCGTGGGAAACAACAACAACAACAACAACAACAACTGTAAACTTGTAGATTTTCTGGGTAAATGGGTATTTTATATCAAGTAACGTGCGTGTTTGCAACTTGCCCGTTGAAACTCTACGGCGGAGCCAATTTTCGGAAGACCCTCACCCTTATGCTTGCAAATTCGGGACAAATTCGGTGGATGGATGGATGTATGGATGGATTAGGAGGGGTGGCATGCCCGGGCAAAATTTCCTGGAACCGCGGCAGTGTTTTTTTTAAGGTTTTCGTTACTAGTGGCGCTAGGCCACTTGTGGCGTTTCGAACTATGAAAACTTCAGTTTACTCGGCCAATGTGTGGCTTTAAGCCAATTAAAATTGGGCTTGGCACGGCCACGTGTGGCGGGCTGGCTTTTTGGTGCAGCAAATGACCCTACCGGCAGCGGGGTCAGCGCGGCGCGGCGCCGTACTGGCATTCCAAGTTCAAAGTAGTTCAGAACAGTATGTTTAATTATCTTAACCCATAGTCCGCTGACCCATTTTTGGCACTTTCATACCCCTGAAAATGAAAAAAATCATAACTCACAGGCCACAACTCCAAATACCCCCAACCAAGATGCTAGGAGTATCTACACTTCAAGGGCTTTCAGAATATGCAATAATACCTGGGCTTTATCAAAGCATTTGGATGATAGCTTCAGTCAAAGTTGGCCAAAAGACGATCTTTTTTCCCCAAGGAAAAGTCTACCCCACCCTAACTTCCCAGGGAGGGCAGGGAATCTCAATAACAACATTGGACAACTTAGTTGGATAGTCCAATGGTGGTTTCCTTGGGTCAGACCACCCGGATAACCCATTACCCCTATAAAACGTGCTCATACATGTGTGTGGGTTACGCGCGTCACGGTGTAAACAGCTATCTAGTATGACATGCAACACAATAATGCATTATAACAAGCCGCTATCAAAGGCTGCCAAAAGTGCTGGAATACAAACACGTTGCCTACCTGCACTGACGGAGTGGTATACTCCAAAGAAATGCCCAAAACTGGGCACTTTCAGGGCTAATACCACTCTTTACAACAGGCATGGAACTTGCTGAAATATGCATGGATAAAATCGTCATTTATAATGCATGGGATACATATTCCGCTGCAAACAACTCGCAAATACGTTGTCTTACCTGGCTCGTTCATGCCCTACCCGGATTCCGCTGGCCGGGACCCTCATATCTCACACATACTGATGCTCTACATTCAAAGGCCGCAATAGCCGCATACTTCATGATCCGCCATGACTACCAGGTCGATGTTCCGTGCAAAGATGGCTACTAAACTAGTCCGCATTCTCAGCAAACGCTGCAGCTGACGTCCCATACCCAAACTGGATGCCCGGGCTGGCGCAGATTGCCCGGCCATAGGGAGAAAATCGACCTATGATAAGCTATGACTCATCTGGAACTGACGACCAGGAAAGCTATATTTTCCTACCTGTATTTTCCCAACCCTATAAATCTGGCCGTGCCTGACCTACGAAAATCATGCATCGTCATTCTGAGCAACATTCTGAACCGTTTCAAGCCGTGAGACGCAAAAATTTCGTAACAGCGGCACGTTGGCAGCCATATCTCATTACGCGCGCGCGCGAGCGAAAATTTCCCGCCAAAGTCACGTGATACATTCTCAATGCACGTTGTAATTACCAGGCTATGGCGAATATTACCCCCAAACCTATTCATCACCTTCGTCCCTAAGTGTTCCCGGACCCACCGGACCACTGACATCCGTCACTAGTGGCGCGGCGCTCTCGGCGCGGCGCGAAACTCGACCGTTAGTCAAACCCCCCGACAGGTCGGGGGTTAACGGACTAAGGGTTAATTTTTTTCGGGGAAATGGGTATATTTTATTAGCCAATTATGGACCAAAGAGGTGAGAGGGGAAATGAGTATCAGCGAATCCTAATGAAGGTGGGCACACACACGTGTGGCGGTGACAGGTGAAAGGCTAATAGGGCGCGTTATTAGACCAGGGAAGCCATTGGACCTGAGTGATGTCGCCATGAGGCATACTGGTGAATACCTGATTACGGCCCAGTAGATCATGAAAAAGCTGGAGCGGGCTGGGCTTGTCGTTATTGGGCCCTGGGTCCCACACCCTGTGTTGTTCCTGAGCTAACAGCCAGTAGCGGCGCATAGCCGCATTCCATAGGTATATAAAGCGCCGGACTACGCCGCCGCGGGTATACTCCTCGCGGACCTTAAAGACTGTCTCGTTGCGTATGGTCCAGATCGCGTATAGCATAGTAGTGCGTAGCCATATCCATTCTGCTTGGGAAACTGAAAGCTCGGACCCTGGTGTGCCAGCAATACCGAAAATGATGGTACGCACGCTGATTGGGAGAGTGGGTGGCGATGCCGTCCATGCGGCCCAGATGTTAATTTCAAACTAGTAGAATTTAGTAGAATCATTCACGCCTTAAGTTGGGTTCACGCCTGAAGTTGGGTTGACCAAAAACCTCGAACCCAACTTAAGGCGTGAATGCCTGTACACAAGGCGGGCGAGCGTCTCCGTCTCAGGCATCGGCGCCGGGCGTACTTGGTAAATTAACAACAACGATTACTACTACAGCCACTGCTTAACAAAACGATTACTGAAGTGCCGAAAGTCGAAACACATTAGTCAATGCAGTACAGTACTGTATGGCTGGCGAGTGACTGGAACTGAGGCGCCAGCCGCCAGGCCGCCAGCCAGCTGAAGCCAGAAAATGCACACAAGCTGCAGTCTGCACAGTGCACTCTGGTCTCTGGCAGCGGGCCACTTGCCACTTGGCACTTGGCCGGGCTCTACGTACATGCACTATGCAGTCAGTAAGTCAGTCAGTCATAGTAGTACTCATGGTAGTTCTAGTACTAGGGAGGCTTGTGGCGGAACGCCGGCCGGAAGACCGGCTGACACCGCCAATTGTGGCGTAGCCTGTACTAGAGTGAACTTCAGGCACGGCCACCCTGTGGCGAAACGAAACTACAAAGTAGAACAGCACGGCCAAATTGTGGCTTCTTGGGTGCCCTGTCCAAGTGGGTGGCACCGCCACATTTTGCCAAAAAAAGTGCCACACCGCCACATTTGGCGGCATATCGCCACTAAAAAAAACACTGAACCGCGGTACCAGAGAGGATTGTCCCAGGGGCTGACGGTGGTGGATTTTCGCGGGGCCCATGGTTAACCGCGGGGTTTGAGGGTCAAAAACTTGCCGGTGGCGGTTCGTGGGCCCTGGGTGATCAGAACCGTGGTTTACTACATGCCAGTAGAAATCTGACACGTGTAATATGTTAGACTAGGGCTGTACGTCACGCCGGGTTGGCTCAGGACCGTGGTAGCCTACGGACCAGTAGAAGTATGCCACGTGGATAATGTTGAAGGTACTGTACCTGTGCCTGCCACGTGGCTTTTCCTGGCCGCCACGTGCGAAGTCACTTGAACCATCAGGCGCATGCCACGTCATCATGTGCATCATGTGTGCGTCAGGTGTGTGCATCATGTGGGTTTGTTTTGAGGGCTGTTGCCACGTGGCAGAATAATGTAGTACGGAGAGAGAATAATAGTAGTAGAATGTTTAGTTTAGTGGGTAGTAGGGATAGTTACCGCAAATAGGAGTCCGAGGGGGTAACCATGGTACCGGCTCTCGGGCTTGCCGGCGGCGGCCGGCGGGTACCATGGTCCTGGACGCTACCGTGGTACCAGCAGCGTTGGGTGCCGGTTGCGGTCCACGCGTCACGGTTGGACCGCGGGCCCGGCCTTTTTTGTCCGGCGGTGGTGGTTTTTGTGACCGCGGACCCTTGGCTGGATGCCACCCCTCCTGGATGGATTGACGGATTTTCATCCCCTATTCCTATGTTTTCTCACGTGTACGGCCTTATAAGCTTCGCCAATTCTGGCGAACCTAACGGTTCTTCCGAAAATTGGCTCCGCCTGATTACCTAACCAATAAAAGGTTTTTTTTTTTTGAGACTATAAATTATATTATTATTTATATATATATTTTTTTTTGAGACTTCATGCTCCAGGTGCCGGGGCTAGCACGAGCGTCGAGCGAGTAGCGACAATGCGACAACCATGTCGCGACCACTTCCCTTCTACTCTACGCAAAATCACGTAAGGTAATCCACCCGGCTAAGGGCCACCTTAATTGCAAAACTCCTGGGCAGATTGTTTCATCGTTTTTTTTTTTTGAGACTATATCGTTACCACGTATCGACCAGCTGGTTACCCACTGAGGGTAGTGTGATAGGTGAAAGGTGCATTATGTGACCAGGGGAGCCAAGTGAAGCGCGTAAGGTCACCGTGAGGAATGCAAGTAAACACCCTGTTGCGTCCCAGGAGAGCATGGAAAAGCTCCAAGCGGGGTTAGACCTGTCATTGTTGGGCCGGGCCCGGGGTCCCACACCTTGTACTGTAGTGTTCTTGCGCCACTGAAGAGCCAAGCGCGACGCATTGCTGAGTTCCAGAGGAAGATAAACCGCCTCACCACGGCGGCTTATCGTGCCGCACTTTGAAAACCGTCTCGTTCCACATAGTCCAGATCGCATCATATAGCATACATATGTATTAACTCGTCGTCTGTCCCAACTCAGTCCTCACAGGAGGACTGAGTTGACAATTTTCAACCGCGTGTAGCGACTAGGTGGGGGTTCCATCCCAAATGTTTTGATGTGGATCTGGGGTGTACTAGATATCATTTTGTTGGCAAAAATACTGCATATGTGAAAACTTGACCCGAACACCTGAAAATGACACGGACGTTGGGCGCCCCTCGCGAATTTGCATTTTTCGGGATAAGAACGAGTGGGAAAAATTCAATCAAATCCTGGTGCATGAAGAAAAAATATAGGCATGTAAACAACATAGTTCTTGAAGCGTGGCAAAAAACTGGGCTCCATTTGGCCACTGCAACTGCCTGAAACAATTAAAAAACTCTCAGTCCTCAGGAGAGGAATGGGGCTTTTGCTAACTTTGCTAGCATGTAAGTGCGGTCATACTACATCACCGTGGCCACCAACCATCCCAATCAACTCATTTCCCTTCAAGCATTACAGGACAACACACTTGCATCATCATACTTCAGGTATATCATACCTTATCATGTAGTGAGAGCCTATGCATGCATGTAGGGAATGGGCTTGGATACCTACCAACAAAGGGTTATGTTATAAGTGTCAACCACCAATATAATGGGTAGGTTAAGCATATTTCCATTGTTTCAAACAACAATAGATATGGCTATAACTGTTTTGCCTTGCCATGATGTGGCCAACATAGTTGCTGGCACATGATGGCAGTGGTTTGTCACCAAGACTTTTCACTCACACGTAAAAGCTTGAATGCACCCTTGACGCAGCCCGTGGCCACACAATCATGCAGTATGAACGTAGCAAAAGAATAACTAACATCTGTGAAGGTGTTTAAACCTGCACAGCTCCTAAAACCCTGCACAACTACACTGGGTTAAGGCAAATGCCTGCTAACATCATCTGAAAAGGGGGTTTAGAGAGGGGCAGGCAACGGTCAAGAAAGAGCATCAAGACTTGAACCTGACAACGCCTCGCAAGCTTAAACTCATGTACGAACATCAAGGAACGAAGAGGCAACGATTATCCGGCTTTACCTGGCACGGCTGGCGTTACCTTGGCCCAGGCGGTGCCCGCAAAAGTGGCACTTTGCGGCACATAGACCATGACGTGACAGAATGGTCGAGATCATCAAATCTATAATGTCACTCAATATATTGTAATACAATTCATGTTAAAATGTAGAAAGAAACCTATCAGCCATTGAAATTGCGCCGGAAAGCAAGCGCAGTAATCAATTCCGTCGACCTGCCTTATCGCAGTTTTTTCCAGCAAGAACAGTGCCGACACCGGGTAAATCGCATCCCCGCGAGCTAAAAATTGATTTATATCATGTTTAGGGCATGTTAAATCTATTTACTGAGTTTGGACGGCTAACTCGTCCGCAAACGTAAACTGCATGCATGGGCGCGAGCCGCCATGGCTAGGTCGTGCATTTCCGGAACTCGCGTTTCACGTGGAAAAGTACCCTTACCACCTGTACTTTGACCGTACAGTTAGCCGCGCATACCAAATCCAAAAAAATCCCAAAAATATGTCCAAGAAAGATCTTTTCACGTAGTATTTGAATAAATTTTGAGAGAATTTTTTTGTCAAACATTCTGACCGGGGCGAATTTTCTACGAAACCCAAAAACTCGGTCCTCTAGAGAGGACTGAGTTCAACTCAGTCCTCCGTAGAGGACCAGGGACAGACGACGAGTTAATAATATAATTACTTACAGCAGAGTGAAATCACTCAAACCAAAGCAAACGCCCAGCTATAAACCTCTATACAGAGCCATGTAAAATCATATGTATTAGTGCGTAGCCATACTGATAAGGTAATCCACCCGGCTAAGGGCCACCACAATTGCAAAACTCCTGGCATTCGCAGGACTGGGCAGATTGTCATTCTGAGCACGGATTTGGAATCAGCGACATCGACTTCGCATGGTAAAATTCTTGTTGGGACCGTTTTGGCACGTTTTGGGGGGGGTGGGGGGGGGGGGGGGGAGGCAAAGTCGGGTTAAGGGCCACCCCTGTTTTTTAGCAGGAAAAAGCAGGGGAAAGCGGGGAAAGGCCTTGGTTACATGGCTAGCGGTTTATTAAATTTTTCTGCTCAGCATGCAGCGCCTAACACATGGTGGGCTTCCAGTTTGCTAGCTGCTTCCATTGACGGCTGAGAACCCTGAACTGAAGACGCAGAATAGCTGAGTGACAGACTTCGCGAGGGGATGGCAGAAGACACGTCCGGGCATCCAGCATTCTCCCAGAGGATGCTGGATGCTGGCTTAGTTGACTATAGGCACTTTAAAGCCCTCGTCATCGTCACAATGAAAGACGCCGAGGGCAACGCTCCCAAGGCAACCGACTGTAGAATTGTATCACCGGCGGGTTCCTTCTCGAGGTTGTTCCAGAGGAGAAATTGCGGGAGTGCAGCTGGAACGACTATCAAAAACTGTTTAAGAAAGAGCACGCTACCATCGATGCTTGGAAGCAGCTGCGACAGCTGGCCACCTGAATTGTGTTCAAGTTTTCAATCAAGTCTTTGCATGGTTGTGTGATTGATGAGCCGTGATTTGCCATGAAGTAGTCTAACTTATTATGGCACATCAAGCGACCACATAGGGCCACCTGAATCGTATTCAAGTCAATAAAGTCTTGGCATAGTTGTGTGATTGATGAGCCGTGATTTGCCGTGAACTAGTCTAACTTATTATGGCACATCAAGCGACCACATAGGGCCACCCTGAATTGTGCCAAGGTGTGTGGGTGTGTCAAAAGTGTTCGATTGTTGTGTTACTTGCCATATCAAGCAACAACATGGAATCATAGATCCATTAAGACATATGAAGTGAGATCGACAACTATTCTATTGTAGTTGTGAAACAACTAATTTAGTTAGACATTAGTTACTTCCATGGTCGTGGTCGTGTGCGTGTGCGTGTGCGTGTGCGTGTGCGTGTGCGTGTGCGTGTGCGTGTGCGTGTGCGTGTGCGTGTGCGTGTGCGTGTGCGTGTGCGTGTGCGTGTGCGTGTGCGTGTGCGTGTGCGTGTGCGTGTGCGTGTGCGTGTGCGTGTGCGTGTGCGTGTGCGTGTGCGTGTGCGTGTGCGTGTGCGTGTGCGTGTGCGTGTGCGTGTGCGTGTGCGTGTGCGTGTGCGTGTGCGTGTGCGTGTGCGTGTGCGTGTGCGTGTGCGTGTGCGTGTGAGTGTGAGCAGGATTGAGTGTGGGCAAGGGCAAGGGCAAGGGCAAAGTATCTAGAACCTTGATGTCTAATCACTGCAAGAAAATGTCCTCAAATGAGGACATTTTAAAGATGGATACCATTTGTAATAACTCACACACGTCAACACATCCATGGGTACGGTATGGAACCATTAACTTTTATGATATGCTCAAGAGTTGAAATGCTTTACATCCATGAAATATGCTCATTATATAATTGTTTACGATTTATGAATGTAGGGGGGTCGTTACACGAGTGACCAAAAAGCACTCTGACAAGTCATGTTCAATGTGCTAAGAAAGAAGGCATGGCCAGGTCATGGCTGGTCCTGAAAATGCACTGAGGGTGCCCACAACATGTCTACGTTACACCCTCGCTATCCTAGACCCTGCAGCCTGCCAGGGGGGGGGGCACAAAATGTAACTGGCAGCCAGGGACGATTGAATTGAATTGAATTGAATTGAATTGTAACATAACTCCGTTGGGAGTATATGTAGCACACAGCCCTTGAGAGGGGGGCATATGGCCTATCATACATCCTAAGCTACTTCCTGCAAGGGTGGGGATGTAAAGGACCCTTGCTCTAGGTGCACCAGGGCACTTGCATCCCCATGATCTTCAAGCTATGCCCAGCGAAGGGGGAGCCTGTCATGGGGGGGAAGAGCAGCATAGCTATACAAAGAAGCTAGGGCATGGCGTCTCAGCAGAGAGTTACTCCCTGCATGGGCACAACATAACTAAATAAAGCTAGGCATCATCTGGGGTGTGGCTCATCATAGGCACACATGTACATGATTAAGGAAAGCGCGTGGCTTAGCTAGGATAGTGCCTCTAGGAGGCGTACATGTACATGGCCACGGTCTATCTATTCTGCACTACTACTGCTGTATTCCCCTAAGCTGGGGCGTCTGGAGTCGCTGGGGCCGCGGGGGGGGGGGGTCGCCTGCCAGGGCTTGTGGCCGACGTAGATGGCCGCCCCCTTCCAGTACACCGGCTGGCCCGCCTTGGTCTGCCGGAGCTGGAGGTAGGTCGGCCATAGCTCCCGTCGCCGTTGTTGCTGCGCCAGGGTCAGGTCGTCATCAAGGGTGAAGAGAGTCTTCTCGAGCCGCTTGCGGCGTCTGAGAAAAGAAATCTTGTCCGCCGGGGTCTTAAAGGTGAGAAGGAGCGGGGGCGGCCCTGCCTTACCCCGTGCGCGGGGAAGGCGGTGGGCGGCCAGCGCGATCTCACCGATAAGGCCCATGCGACCAAGGATTTCTCGCTCAAACGCACGCAAAAGCTTCTCGGAAGTCTCACCTTCCTCCATGGTGAAGTTCTTGACAATGACGTTGAGGCTGCGCTGGGCGAGCTCGGCCTCCTCGCGGAGGTCAAGCGTCTGCCGTTGGAGCTGGGCTGCGACGGCGGAGGTGGTGGAGGTGGTATGTTGCTTAAGCATGTCCGCCCAGGTGGTGATGGGAGGAGCATCGCCGGCCAGGCCAGCCGGGGCTGGCTTGGCGGCAATGTCCTTCACCGCCTGGGCGGTGAGGCCTGCCGTGTTCTGCAGAACCTCGATAGCGATGGCGTTGTCCTTAAGACGCTGGTCGATGTCACGGAGCTGGGCGGTGATGGCGTCGGAGGTGGAGGTGGTGGCGGTGGAGGAGGCGAGGAGGGTGGAGGTGGCGGTGGAGATGGTGGAGGTGGCGGTGGAAAGGAGGGGAAGCTCGGCAGTCAGCGTGCCGCCGATGGCCGCCACATCTGCAGCAATGGGGTCCACGTGCTCCTCGAGGACCTCCTTAAGGAGTGAGCGGAGGGAGGATTCGGTTAAGGTGGTGGTGAGAGGCTTGGGGGGCCAAAGCTCCCCGATGGAGCGTCCAAGGAGGGAAAAGAGAGCGAATTGCTGGAGGAAGGGGCGGTGGAGGCTGGGAATGATGTCGAAAGAGGCGAGACGAACCCAGCGAGGGTCAAAGAGGCGACCTTGGTTGAAGAGCTGCTTGCATAGTGCAAGAAGCGAGGCGTGCGTTCCATAAAACACGCAGACCAGGATGCGTTCCGGGTTAAGCGTGTCAAGGAAGCCGGGCTGGCTGGCTTCGGCGACAAAGTCGAGCTCTGTCCAACTCGGCTCGGCAGAGCGACTGCGCTTGGGTTCAGGCGACGCTGCGGGCGAGGCGGGCTCAGCAGGGGGCTGTGCGACCACTAGAGCTTGGCTAGTGGGGCTGGGCGACCACTAGAGCTTGGCTAGTGGCGCCGCTGCCTTCTGGGCCGGTTGGCGAAGCTGCAGCCGGGGCTGCAGACGTATTTTCATTGCTGAGCGCAGCCGCCAGGCTGCGTTGCGTCGAGAGGCGTTTGCTCATCGTATAGTGCGTTATAGCTTCGGAAAATTATATCAGCATGTGCGTCTAAGAAAGACGAAGCGATTGTGATATTCACAGCTGAATTCGGTGCTCAAACGTGAAAGTTATGAGCTCCGACAGCCATGGCAACCTCGTGGCTCGTGGCTCTCGTTGAAAAGCACCAGGGACGACGGGTGCAGGCCAAATAGCAGGTGTAAAGCTAGCTCAGTCCAAAGAGTGAAACAAGAAGCAAATATTTGCGTAGGCCAAGGTGAGGTCCAAGATTGTCATTAGAGGCTTGGCTGCCACCACGGTGCTAAACCATGATGCTGAAGCCTCGCATTACATATGAAACATATTCTGAAAAGAGGCACGTATTGTAACACAATAACAATGTAAACATGACGAGCTCAAGTTTCCAAGCCAGTCTTCATCACTTGGACAAGAGTTATAGCGTTAGAAACATATGGGCATCTAGTCGCTCTACACGTAAGCCAGCCATAATTTCAATGCACAAGGATACACATTTCCATCACCATTCATCTTCATCATCCTGAACGACTCGAACACGCGGACAAGATAAGGGCAGGCTCGAGCTACCATGGTCCGGATTCTCCCGATTTCTGGCCTGCGGTGGTTGTCTCCTTGATATGGGCAACATCCCAGCAAGCCTTGAAAAGCTTCAGGCAGTATATGTGTTAAATCAAACTACCACATTGCAATTAAACACAGCGACTGCTACTTGCTGCTGTTTTGACATCGCAAGACCGTTTACCTTTTCAGTGACGCAACGGGAAAAGAAAGCACTGTCCAGCCAGCAAACTTCCGTAATTCCGCTTTGTCGCCGTTTACCGAAACAGCGATAACATTTTTGTCGCGAGGGTTTTCTAGCTCCAACTCGGACCAGCCAGCAGCAACCTCTATTGGCACCCGTGATCATTACTATCATAATACGCCGTCTAGGTCATCTAGTCGCTCTACACGCAAGCCACGAACACGCGGACAAGATAACGGCAGGCTCGAGCTACCATGGTCCGGATTCTCCCGATTTCTGACCTGCGCTGGTTGTCTCCTTGATAATACGCCAACCCCTTCAGGGTGACATCCGTTGTCACGACTCCACGGCTTATGGTCGTCATAGGGAATGAACGCCGGTTCATATGGAACAGTGAACAAGCTGCTTGTCGTCTGTCGAGCTCTATGCGGAGCACGTAACCTTGTGCAACGATCGTTGCTCAATCCATACGATGCAAGTACCGACTGGGTACATACGAAGCAACGACCGACAACAAGCAGCTGGAATTACGGCATGGCCTGGAGGCAACCGCTGGCCCTTCCCTTGCAGCTACGCCGCCATGCACCTGTTCTTAAATATTCTGGTCATTTCAAACCAAATTGCGCAAAATGCTGGGGGGGGGGGGGGGGGGGGGGGTCCAGGGGTGGCCCTTAGCGGGTGTGGCCCTTAGCCGGGTGGATTACCTTACCCAGGCTCATAGAGTTGACTGTTGGACAACTCATCCCCTGGGGTCCCCGCAATACCGAATATGATACAGCGCACTGATACTAATAGCGCTAATGTGGAATGTGGTAGCGCGGTCCATGCGGACCATACGTTAAACTGAACAACCATTGCCACACCCCGCTCACTTGGCAGTAGAGAAAGCGGTGCTCAATTAATATTGTTTCCGAGGGGAAGGTGCACAGGCATGTCGCATCGTGGTGAAACCGACTGTTGAGGGTCGCGTTTACCCCAATTGCCCTGTGCAGTAAAAGATGTTGAATGTCGGTCGCTCTGCGGTCCACCAAGGGGTGATCGACCGCTAGGGTGATAAGTTTAACCCTTAAACTGTACTGAGTCCGTTTTCGTGGCGCCAGTTGAACTCGCGCCACTCTAACGGACTGAGTTTGTGGCAGAACCAGGCGCCGCGCCAATAATAATTTAACGGTCAAACCTGGGGGGATCGAAAGATCTAGACGTAAGCTATGCCTGGCGCTATTCAGACCGTATTTTGGACACCTGGCCAGGGAGATATGCTTGAGCAAAGTTAGGGGGGTACCATGGTCCAACGGGACCGACGTGCATGAAAAATATTGACGCGCACGGCTATGGCGGTGCACGCAACTGACTGATACGAGAGAATGGCTTGACATAATGGACTCAAATTTTGTAGGCATGATTTTCAAGTCCTAAAAACGTTTTATCCCCAGCCATGGAACGTTTGAAGATGCGTAGATGGGTCATCGGGGTGCTGGTCGGCGCAGCAAATCATGTCAGCGGCCAGGCGGTGACAGTGCGAGTGCTGCATGTTGCTAGGCGGAAATTTTCGAGGTATTTGCGCATGGATAAACCTTTGACGTTGTTCCCAACCAGATTTGCTAGAATTGGCAGCCAGGAAAGGCTCGAGGCTACGTCCATGAATCGGGCGTGCTGGCTCCCGCAGGAAAGGTAATCTGCTGTTCCGACCTGG